>JAJJWX010003760.1:600000-900702 GCA_023529315.1 Papaver bracteatum
AATAGAAAAAAACCCAATTCTTCAATAGTATATATTAGAAAATAAAGAACAATAAAATCAAAAAACCCTTACTCATTCACAGGGTTAGGTCAAAATTTATAAAAAAAAAAAAACTTGAAAAGTTTTCGATAAAAATAAAATTAAGAGGCAGTAGCAGTAGTTGAAGGATTATACCTGATGATAATCCACAAACTGCTGCTGATAATCCTATTGAATGATTTAGTTTTAGATTTCAGAGAAAAAGTTGATTTTCTAGAATTAGGGTTTAGGCAGATTTAAACTAATGAATCGATTATAAGCTTTTTAGAACATGGGTTTTGATTTGTTGAAACGAATTTCAGGGTAAACCTAGAATCTAAGCAGATTTGATGATGATGAAGAAAAGAGATAAGTTTTTCTCCTCTCTCGCTCATGAGTAAAGAAGTTATACCTGAAATGAAAAATAGAAAGAGAGAGAATACTGGTATATGTATTAAAGTGGTCTGAAAATATGAGGGTTTTTATTTCCAAAATAATTAAGAAAAATAGGAAAAGTTGTCTGAAATTTTTTTAGATGTGTATTTAATGTTCTTAGATGATGACATTTGAGGGGAAAAATGGGGGGAAGGTTTTGTTAATTTTAAGTTTGGGAGGGAGAATGAATTGGGTGAAAAATTGAGAGGGAAAAATTGATGGAAAACTAATTTTAAAACTTTTAAAAAAATTAAGAAAAAAAAATCAGAAAATTAATAAAAAAATACTAATATTACAAAAAAACCACACGTTGTGCAACGGTTATAAGGGTTGACATACGTTGCACCACTAATATAAATAAATGGAATATTAGTAAATGGGACATAGGTTGAGTTTATCTCATTATTCCACCGCCTTTACTCTCTTATGTGGTGAGAAATAAGCCGGATCTTTCTCACAGGTGTCGTAGACCAAAACCCTAATTCATATCCCCCATTTATAAAGCTGAGTCAGCCTTTGTGATGATGTGTTGAGAGAGTGAAATATTCTCTTTAGTCGAGTTGGCCAAGATAGAGAGGTATTATCAGATTTATGAGAATGACTAGGATGAGTCACGTGAAAAGGCATGGAATGCCTCAGGAATCGTGTGCAAAGAGTGCCCCTCACTACTGTAAGGATCTATCTCCAGTCCCCGAGTAGTAACATGTTATAAGCCCCGTTTGGAATTGCTTTTTTTCAACCAAAAGCACTTTATAACAAACTTTTACCAAAAATTGTGTTTGGTAAGTTTTTTTCAAAGTGCTTTTGGAGAGAAGCACTTTTATTTTAGGCCTGCTTTAAAAAGCTACTCAGCACTAGCTTTTAAAAGATGGAAACGCAGAAGTTGTGGACTCACGTAATTCGATTTAATTGATTCTCTATTTTAACCTTATTATTTTATTATAAAGACAAGTTTAACCCTAGAATATTATACAGTTAACATTATATTTCTAACTTTTATTTTATTTCTCTATTTTATTTCATTTTTTATTTTAAAATAATAATAAAATAATAATGTTTTTTAAGCAGATAATAATCATAAAATTCTTTATTAAATAATATGATTAAAAAATAATAATAGAAAAAAAATATAAAATAATAAAATAAATATTACTTATATTTGATAAAGAGTATTACATAACTAGTTGGAAGCCTAACAAGCTAAGCTCCAACAACATACTACTACATTAATGAACAAGTTGTCGTGCTAGCCTTATATTTTATTAAATATATTAAAATTAGAAATATAACTTATTATAATAAAATTGTATTTTAAAACAATTTTTGAAATATGTCTATTTTTGTCATTCACTACATCACCAGCACTTTAAAATACCAATTTACCAAACAGAATTCACAGTTTGTTAATTGCACAGTACTTTTTAAATTACAGTTTACTAAACATCATGCCAATTTATTTCCACAACACATCATAACAGAAAAGCACTTTTCTAAAACTCACATCAATACTGTAGATGCATTTTACTACCAACTACATCCAAAGGATGGAAACCTTCTACTCATGCAAATGAAAGTAAAGACTCAACAATGGACACAAGATATACGTGGTTCGGTATGATTACTTATGTCCACGGGGGTAAAAGGGTGTATCTTATTACTTCAAAGTGTTACAAAGGTGTTGCTCTTAACCCTAAACTCACTTACACGATTAACTCACTTCTCCCTTTTTTCTTCCTTGGTGTGATCTCAAGTCTCTCTCCTCCCAAAGTTACAACCTACCTCTCTTGAATATAAGTTCCTCTATTTATAGGATGGGTTACATACAACCATACTAATGTGTTGGTCACATTACATCTAATCTGAAGTTCTGTGGTCGGGACAGCTTATGTCATCCTTTCTTTTGTGCATGTGGCCGATGTATTTTAATACCTTCGCATGTCTTTCGTCTGAGACGATTCCTTCGGGTGTTCTCATGGCACGATGTCGCCCTTCTCGTCTATCGCCCTTGCAGTTAGCCGATGTGACACGTATCTTCCTATCCATTTGACTACCGCTCCTCGTTTGACCCACCGTGTCTTGTCTTATCAGCTCTGGAGTCGAGTCTTGTTCGACAGTTTGCAGAGAAATCATGCCCGATCCACGTGGATTCTTGAATCTCGCGCCTGGCAGCCTTTATTCCATGCTTCTCGTCTCTTCATTCTTGGGTGTATCATAACTTAAAATGTTGCCACCTAGACCTATGGATAATTTAAATCTACATTTATGCCTCTTCTTTCGCTCGTGTGGCAGACACGAGTGGAAGAAAGTCGTCCTAGCTGCCCACGTCCTCGTCCATGCCGCAAATTCCGTCACGCAGTACCCCATTAAATCCAATTTATTACATGTAATCGTCGGCGTCGGTTACAACTTATCCTCTTTAAATATCCCGATTCCTTCTCTCTTTCTTCTTCTTTACCATTTTCTTTCCAGTTTCCCGCCGCTGCAACCTCTCTCCAAGATTTCTTCACCGCTTTCTTCTTCTAAAAGTCCTTGTTTTCTTGATTTTCTTCTTTCATATTCTCCTCATCGATTGTCACAGCAGCTGTGGTTACATTCTCGTCATCCCAGCCTTCCTCAACAATTTCTCAGTTCTGCATCGTTCGCGTTCATGGCTTCTTCTCCCTCCATGACTGAAAGAAGGTCTGTCGATGATGTCTTTTCCAATTTTGACGCGTTTTCCCTTGCCTCCCTGATTTCGTTTGATAGTCCCTCTAAGTACGATGATCGCGCCATGAGATCTATCTTTCCTGATGATTCTCCTTTTATTTCGTGCAGGTCCGAGAAAAGGGTGAAAGATCTCTCTGACGAAGAGTTCATTGAGCAGCTGAAAGAGAAGTACGACCTTCAGAATTATGAAGTTACCCTGATCTCGGGCCAAAACAGCGTTTTGAAGAAGTCTGATGTAGGGAAACACGAGTAGTCGGCTAACTGTGTGGTTGTTACTCTAGGCCAACTAGAGCTAGGTCTTCGTCTTCCTTTGTATCACCCCGATAATCCTTTATACTATGAGGTTCTTTCTCAACTCAAGCCTTATCGCGCTCTGGTTCAGTGGACTGGCAACACTTTTCGAATCATGGATGAATGGAGAGCTCGCCGGGATGGTCACAGATCCACCGCCGAGTGGTCAACCTACAAGCCCGAGGACGCTCCTGGATATACCGTTGCCAATTACCGAGCTGGTACTTCAACCTTGGGTGATCTTTTTGGTTTTGCTGCTAGTCCTCATCGTCACATGACTATGCCCAAAGGTGTTGAGAGGATAATGCTGGATGCCGACCCCCTCGGCCAAGGCTCTAACAGGTGACCCCGTCATACTAATGACCCGATTTATCCCCGAGTTTCACTCCTTGTCCGAGGTCCCATTTTACATGGTAGCTTCCTGTCGCCTCCTTTTCCCACCGAGCCCTATCCTTTCTGGGTTGTTAATGATGATAAGGCTGATAAGGTGTGCGTCTCCTTCCTATTTTCTCGATTTTTATTTTGTTATCTTTGACGCCAATTGGCTATTTTGTTTTTATTAAAACCTCAGGGAGATTCTACCAAGACTGCCGGCTCGTCGAAGAAAAGAGGTGCTACCACAAGGGTCGAGGAAGACCAGGGGAAGGTAACAAAAATAGTGATTTTATTATAAGTACATGTACTTGCCCCTGTTTTTTGCCTTTACATGTTCTGACGAGAAGCCTTGTGCAGAAATTTCCTAGGCGCGATGGTGATGAGGCCGATTTAGAGGAGATTGATCCTCAAACCCTTAGGCGTAATCCTCTTAGGGGCAAGCAGGTTTCCAAGCCGCCGCAAAGGCAGAAACCAATCTATAATATCCCTGATGAAGATGACCTATTTGGCGATGATCTCTCGGGTGACCAGGGAGAGGGAAAGGAGATGGGCGAGAGTGTCGGTCCAGAGGTGGTCTTTAATCCTGAATTGGCCGAAAAAGAAGAACCTCTGAAGGCGCCCGAGCCTGGAAATGCTGTTAATGCTGAATCGGAAGTATTTCATCGTCTTCCCCATATTACTGGTGGGTCTTCGTCTAGTGTCGAAACCTCTTTTACCATCTCGGGCCCTATCATGAATTCTCTTGGGGTGCTGACTTCCCCCGACTTCGGAGCATATAATGATGAAGAAATGCTTAATGCGGTGCCCCACTATGGTGATATCGCCCAGACTCTTGACACGGTGGTGTGTAACTCGACTTAGCTTGGTGATATCCTTTTTGTCATGTTCAGCGTAATCATGTTTACTTGTGTCAGATTCTGAATCGGGTACGCTTGGATGCCGCCAATCGCCGCAGAGAAAGGTTGCTGCTAGAGTCTCTCCAACTTCAATTGCAGAACGAGAGGAGCCGCGCGCGCGAGCTAGAAATCAAAATCGCTGATGCCCAAGGTATGCCATAATTTTTTAACTTCGAACTTTTGTTGATTGAGTTTATCGTGCCAGTATCCTGAGTCAGGTATCCTTCTTCTAGCCGAGGTAGATAGTATAGGTTTAGACGCTTATTCGGAGTTTAGGATTCTGAAGAGGAAATGGGATATTGAAAAGGATTTAGTGGAGAATATCCGTCGGTGAATGGCAAACAAAGATGACAAAATAGATCGTCAATCTGAGGAGATCGAAAATCTTGAGGGCGAGCTAGACCGATATCGCCAGTTTGAGTATGACCCTGCAGAGATAGACAATTTGCGGGCTCATTTGGGCTCCTATCAACGTCTTGATGCTGAGAGAGATGATTTAGCCACAAATTTAGAGCATCGGGTAGACGCTTTATAGTTGTAGAATCGATACCTCCACGAGGATCGCCGACGACTTTTGAGGGACAAAGATGTAGTAGAGCGGGAGAACAGGGATTTGTTGGGCAAAGTGGGTGAATTTGACATAGTGGTGGGAGAACTTGAATGGAGTAGGTCACAACTTTCGGTGCTTCAGGTGTCGCGCATCCGCTTAATGGCCGAGTGGGGTGAACATAAGAAGTACTGCCCCGACAACGAATTCAACGAACATCATTATAACGAGTTAACCATGAAGTTGTCGAAGACCGAGGATGAGTTTTCCAAGTCGGTAGAGTCGCTTCAGTCAGTGTTACCAGCCTTTTCACGTCTCTTAGACGATATGTTGAGGCCGTTCCTTAGATTTAGATTACGCCTTGTTCTTGCAAAATTGTTAATCCGTGTTTACTGAATAATGCTTTGTCTTTGTGATCCTGTATCCGAGCAGAAGCGTTCTCGGGACTTGGATCTAGAGGTCCATCGATTGAAGCAAGTCGAGGCCGATTTGGGCTCCAAGCTGGCCAAGGCCGAGGAAACTGCTTCTCAGCTTACCCAGCAGCTCGAGGAGGATCGCGTCGCTCATGCAGATGAGGTGGATGAGAAGGTTCGGATGGGCATTGAGGAGTGGGTCAAGAATAAACGACGCGAGGTCGCGCAGAAGAGGGATGGCGCGATTTCTCCCAAGGCTTGATTTCTCTTTTTGTAGTGCTGCGTCACTAATTCACCCTTTGTTCTGGGTTATAAATCGCTTTAAACACCTCTTCCCCTTTTTACCTTTGAAACACTGCTTGTTTGTTCACATGGGGGTGCTGCGTCACCGATGCTTTCTGTTTTACTCGTACTTTTCATTTCGTATGGTTGCTTTACATTCTCCGTACTTTGTTAATAGGCGCATGATGCTATCGATTTAGCTTTTGTTTCGTATGTCGTTCCTGCAATTGTTAATTGTGTACGTTAGTATTTTAACCTTTTCTGTCGAACACACCAACAAGGAGGGTCATCGGGCCCAATGCCATGTCCTGATTGGGGTATCTCATCACTATCTCTTGGATTCAGTGGAAGGGTACTAGTCAACCTAGTTCTAGGCCCGATATCCCCGAGCGGTTATCGACCAACCAATATCGGGCAAGTGGACACAGCCACCTGCGATGGGGGAGACCTTTCAAATGTAAGTAGGTCACCTAGCTGAGAAGACCTCGCATCTTAACAACCTTTGGAACTGGTTTCCAACCACCAGAACCCTTAGGCTACCTCGGCACTTGCACACTGCCACTGCCCCGAGTACGAATAGCTAGGCGACTGTAAGGCATCTCGATACTTCCACACTGGCTTTGCCCCGAGTATGAATGCCCATTCGAGAGTAAGTCACCTCGGCACTTCCACACTGGATTTGCCCCGAGTACTAATGACCATTCGAGTGTAAGTCACCTCGGCACTTCCACACTGGTTTTGCCCCGAGTACGAATGACCATTAGTCGCTCATTCCCTATCTCATACCCCTCACGGTTTCAAAGAGATAGAAGACAAGTATGCTTACCTTTTCTTCGCATCACCCTTAAAGGGTGGTAGAGTTTCAAATATTTGATGTTCCATGGTTTGGGCTCTTTCGTTCCGTCGAGTCGCAGCAGTCGATACGATCCCTCGCCTGTCTTAGACGCAATTATATACAGCCCGCCCCATTTTGGTGCTAGTTTTCCGCCATTTTTGTCTCGCTCCCACTCAGCCAAAAACTTCAACACTTGTTGTCCTGGGTGAAGTTCTCTTGGTCGGACACGCTTGTTGTATTCTCGCTGTAATCTCCTTTGATAGCTCTTCATTTTTTGTAGTGCCATCTCTCTTGTTTCTTCCAAATCGTCGAGTTTTGCCAGAATTAGATCGGACGATACGTTTCGCCTCCAAGCTTCTGTCCTTGTGGTAGGGATCATTCCTTCCGTAGGTAGAATCGCCTCAGTTCCGTAAGTAAGCATGAACGGAGAGAATCCCGTAGCTTCCCTTCGTGTAGTTCTGTATGCTCATAGAACATTATATAGCTCCTCACACCAATTATCGTATTCCCCATCCAATTTTTTCTTCATGTTATCAGCGATGGTTTTGTTAGTAATCTAGGCTTGCCCGTTACTCTGGGGGTAGATCGGGGTAGCTTTACTCTTCCTGATGTTGTAAGTGTTGAACAAAAGATCAATGTTCTCGTCTTGTAGTTGTTTTCCATTATCGGAGACGATAGATGCGGGTACCCCAAAATGGCAAATGATATGTTCCCATATAAACTTGAAGACATATTTGTCTCAGATGTGTCTTAGCGGTGCAGCTTCTATCCATTTGGTGAAGTAATCCGTGGCCACGATCAAATACTTCCTTTGCCCTGTTCCTACATGCAATGGTCTGACAATATCTATTCCCCACTTAGCAAAAGTCCACGGGCTTATAATTGAGCTTAAAGGTACTCCTGCAGCATGGATTTTCTTCCCAAAACGCTGACATTCTTCACAAGCTTTCGCCATTTGCTTTGCATCTTCGTTCATGTGCATCCAAAAGTAGCCCATTGTCTTTGCCTTGGCCGATAAACTTCTCCCGGAGCTGTGATTTCCGGCGGCTCCATAGTGTAATTCATGTAAGATTATGTGGCCCTCTTCTTTGCTCAAACATCGTAGGAGTGGTCCCAAGTAATATTTCCTATATAAAATCCCTTCTCTTCACTCGTATGCGCCCGATTTACTTTTGATTTTATTTATCTCGGGCCGACCCTTGGGTAGCTCGCCCGTTTCCAGATATTGATGTATCGGCTTTCTCCAATCGCCTTTTTTGTATCGCTCGGCTGTGTTAATAGCAACATCGATCCGTACTTCGGGTGTTTCTGGGATAGACGGGGTAAGAAGCCTCATAACGCGAATTCCTTCAATGTTGAGGTCTACTAGTTGTGAGGCGATGTACGATAGGGCGTCCGAGTGTCTGTTATCTTTCCGACAAATGTGGCAGAATTTAATGTTCGGTATTTGGTTGATGTAGAACTGGGCGATATCCCAATACCTTTGCAGGACAGGATCGTGTGTAGCATATTGGCCCGTAATTTGCCGGATTACCAATTGTGAGTCACTTGTCAAGCGGACCTCTTGCAGCCCCATTTCCATAATTATTCGTAAAGCATGGATTACCGCTTCATACTCGGTGACGTTGTTTGTTGCCTTGAATTCTAGTCTGAATGAATGTACCATCTTCCTCCCCTTTGGCGTGGTGAATACTATGCTGAGACCCGATCCCTCCTTGTTTGATGCCCCATCGACGAAAACCTCCCACCGTGTAGGACTATTAGCGGCCAGCAGATCAGCAGGCTCTTCTTGTTCTTCCATCATCCCGGGTACGTCTTCCACCTCGTGTTCGTCACTAAGAGGGAAATCCGCCAAGAATTCGGCCACTACTTGCCCTTTGATCGCCGTTCTTGTCTCGTACACGACATCATACTGTTTGATTAAGGCTCCCCATTTAGATATTCTTCCTGATCGCCCTGCACTATCCAAAACTGCTTCGATAGGAAATTTGGTGAGCACCCGTATACGATGAGCTTGAAAATATATTCGGAGTTTAGAAGCGGCAAAGGCTAGCGCAAGTACCATCTGCTCCATTCTTATATAGTTTTTATCGGACGGGCTTAGTGTCTTGCTGGTGAAATATACGGGATTCTCCACATTCCCCTCCGCCTTTACTAGTACATCACTAATGGCATATGGCGTCGCCCCTAGGTATAGGGTAAGAACTTCTGTTGGCTCGGGCCTCAGCAGAACCGGGAGGCTAGCTAGGTGTAACTTGATATTTTGAAAGGCCTCTTCGCTGGTATCCGTCCATTGAAATTTTTCTCCTTTCTTCAAAATGTCATAAAAGGCCTTACATTTGTCCGATGACCGTGATACAAATCGCCCCAATGCTGCTATACAACCATTTAGCTTCTGCACATCTTTTACTGTCGCGGGAGATGGCATTTCTAGGACGGCCCTAACCTTCTCGGGATCCGCTTTTATTCCTATGGGGGTGATGATATACCCTAGGAACTTCCCTGATGTAACCTAAAAGTCGCACTTGGCAGGGTTAATTTTCATCTTGTGTTTCCTCATCGTCTGAAAAATCTCACGAAGGTCTCGAATGTGATCCTTAGCTCGGCGACTCTTGACTAACATATCGTCTACGTAAACTTCTATGGTGTTATGGATCTTGTCTTCGAATATGTCGCCTACCAATCTCTGATATGTCGCTCCATCACTTCTAAGTCTGAATGGCATCTTGGTGTAACAATACATTCCCCTTGGTGTGAAGAAGGAAGTATGCTCCTAGTCCTCGGTCTCCAATGGTATTTGGTTATATCTCATGTATCCATCCATTAGAGTCATTGCCTCATATCCGACTATCGATTCTAATAGTTGATCTATGCTGGGAAGGGGGAAGTTGTCCTTCGGGCAGGCTTTGTTCAAGTCACTAAAATCAATACATATTCTGACTCCTCCTTTCTTTTTTGGCACTACGACCATGTTAGATATCTATTATGGATAATGGGACTTCCTGATTATTCCGGACTCTTGTAACTTCTTTATCTCAGCCTCTACTGCTGCCTGTAATTCTGGCGTGATACGCCTCATTTTTTGCCTGACTGGTTTGAATTTTGGATCAATCTTTAAGTGGTGGCAGCAGACCTTTGGGTCGATTCCCTCTAAATCACGTAATTCCCAGGCAAAGGCGTCCAAATTTTCCCTTAATACCGTCGTGAGTTGACTTGCTTGCTCTTCCGATAGCAGTGCCCCGATCCTTACCACCTTTGTCTCCTCTACCGTCCCCAAGTTCACTTCCCGAGTAGGCTCGACTGTTGAGAAATTTGATTTGGCTTCTCGGATCTTGCTCTTGGGTCTCATATGCCATGACCACTTGCGAAATAATCTCCTCCAATTCCTCTGCAGCTTTAACCTCCTTGGCTTCCTTCTTCTTTTATCTTTGTTGAACCCGCCGATTTTCATTGATTTTGGTGTCAACCTGTATGCATTGTCGCGCCGCTTGAGTGTCGCCCACAACTTCAGCTATTCCCTTGTAAGTCGGGAACCTTAATCTCTGATGATATGCTGATGCCACCCCTTTAATCCCAGCGATCCACGGTCGCCCGATAATTGCTTCATAAGGTGAGATGACGTCGACCACACAAAAGGTGGTTAGTGTGTCAAGGTAGCCACCACCATCCGAAACTATCAAAGTTACTTCACCCTTAGGGATGGTTACTGTGCCATTAAAGTCGTAGATGCGATATGTTGAGGGGAAGAGTATGTACGTCGTCTGATAGTTTTATTCTTCTGAACGTATCGTAAAATAACACCTCAACTGAACTCCCGATATCCACCAGAATCCTCCTCACTCCCCAATCCTCGATCAATAAGGTGATGACCAGGGGATCGTTGTGTGCTTGTCCGTTTGCTGGGACATCCTTGGCCGAGAATGAAATGGGTTGCACCATCCAGGGTTCCATAGGTAACGCCTTGGCTACGCTAAATATTTCCTTACCATCGCGGTTCCTTTTGTGGATCCTAGAGGTGATTACCGGGCCGAGAGCATAACCTTGAATATCTGAGTGTGAAATGGTACCTACGAACTGAGTCGTCCTGTCGATACAAACTTGATGGACCGACACATCGGGTGTTTCCGTCGGCCGAGGTGGTTGTCGGACGAACTGCCTCAAATACCCATCTCGGATGAGATGTTGTACAATATATTTTACTTCTCGGCAGTTGTTAGTGGAATGGCCCCTATATTGATGGTAGTGGTAGTATTCAGGGTGATCCATGGTCTCTTGGAATTGGACTCCCCTTGATGCTGGGTAGTTGATATCGTTTCTCTTCTCGACTTCCTTAAACACTTCCTCCAAGGAAGTATTCAGGGGGGTATATGATCGGGCTTCCTGTCTCGGCTTCTTCCCCTTGGTCATCCACTCTCTCTTCTGGACGCCTAGTAGGATCGTCTGTGACCGTTTTGGCTTCCATTCCAGCTTTGGCACTGGCTTCATGTACTCCTCTATCTCTTGACTCGGCCTAGATCTCTTCCAGGGCGATGTAATTCTCTTGCATCCTTCTCATCTCCTTTAAGGTTTTCGGTTTTTCGGAGAACATGGCTATCCAGATGGGGTCTGATCTCCCCAACGCGTTTTCAAACCCAAAGATGGCTTGATCCACCGGTACTTTTCCGATTTCGGTACATAGTTTCCTCCATTTATCAGTCAGGGTTCTTAAGGGCTCTCTGAATCTTCGGGCGAGGGTAAACATCTTGTTCATTCTTGGCCGAGGTCGGCTGTTGTGCATGTAGGTCTCAAGGAAGGCCTCAACTAACATATCATACCCGTTAATCGACCCAGGTGGGAGCGAATAAAACCAATCTCGTGCCTCACCTTCCAGGCTAGCTGGAAAGAATTTACACATGACTACCGGGTTGTTCTTCCACTGGATCAATGACATGGTGTACATCTTTAGGTGCTCGATCGTATCTCCTGTTCTGTCGAACCTAGAAGGAAATGTAGGTAAAGTACATTTTGGGGGGAACATCATTTGCTCGAGTTCTTGAGAGAAAGGCGTCTTCTCGGCTTCGCTCATAATCTCTGCCAATTTGTTTTCTTCGCTTCCACCCGAGAGCTCCTTGATTTTTGCCTCCAGTTCCATGAGCTTTGCTTCTGTTGCTCGATCCTGTCGTCCGTCTCTTCCTCGCCCTTCCTCATCAGTGGACGAGTCCTCGGGTGGCCCATATCTTTGTGGTGGGGTAATGGATGTGGTGGTGGTTGTCCTAATCGCCCGGTCCGATTAGGGTGGCTTGGCCCCGTCATAGGTGGTGATTGACCTGATCGGTCATGACGACTCGACGTTCCTCGACTTGACAAACCTTTTGATCTAGTCCGTTGATTCCTCAACTAATAATTTTCGAATTCCAAGGAGAGATTCCGCTGCTGGAGCTCCCTTAAATCCGCCTCATGCCTTCTTTGACTTTCTAAAATGGCTAAGAGTGTAGGGTCTGTGCTTTCATGGCTAGAGTTTCCATTAGGGTGGTGCGGACGAGGTGGTAGTGGTACCGATGTTGGTGGGGGTAGTACCGTGCCAGTTACATGACCGGCTGCGTGGGTAGGTGCAGGGCTGATGTTGCTAGATGCTCCTCACCCCAATTGAATCTGCCTGAGACGTTCTTTATCCCTGCCTAAGGCTTCCTGGTACTCGGCTTGCTGCCTTGCTCGTTGTCGCTGGGCTTGTGCTGCAAGCACTTCCTCATCTTCATCAGTATCTGAGGCTGTGAGTCCGTCAACCTGGTCAACTCTTCTCTGGGTCAAGATGACCTGGTCCAATGGTAGGGTGTTATCATCTCGCCCCAAATCCACTTCCTCATCAACAATTTACATGCCTCGTGCAGCTGCATGAGATTCCTCGGGCGGTGGTTGTTGACTGTCATCTTGCCTCGTCCCAGTTACCCCTGCCTGCATGATGCTGCTAGTTATCGTGCGATTCCTCAACATCCTTCCCGCTCCTGAAGTGATAGCCATCGGGCACAATGCGCGGTGAGCCGAGTATCGTCCCTACCTACATCAGCAAATACAAAGAACACCTTACTTTGACCTATTTTTTACAAATGAAAAGTTCAAACATTAAGAGGAAAAAGTTCAACTGACACCACAATTACTACTACTCCAATTATCGGGTGGGTTCCGCCTATCTACCCTATTTTGACCCTATGGTGAATCTGTAGCAGACTGTGCTTCTTCGTCTTTACTACTCCGTACGACGTCGCTTTCAGTACCCGATCCATGCATTTAAGTTAGTTTTTCCTTTATTCTATATGCTCCAAATCACTAATTTTATGCACGTGATGCTTAAAAACGTATGGCACGCAACCCCAAGGATCGAATCAAGCTTTTTCAAACTTTATTTTCTCCAAGTCTAATCATGAACATCCTTCCCGGGTTCTCCTTATGACCTTTCCGATGACTTATGATATATCGTCGGGCAAAACTCCACACGGTTGACAACTTATTGCACAAGGAGACGTCTAAAACGCAATTTTTTTTTTTGTAATTTCGAACACTCAACAGCTTACTTAATCACTAAAATTCACTCAACCATCGAAAACAAGTAGTCATCCTTTCAGCAGATTCTATCCCTAGCTTCTAACCCGAACCGTTAGTCATCGGTGAGCTTATGAAGATTCTCTTCCGATCAAACTGTTGGTGGGAGAAAAAAGGAGAGCTCTACTACGCTTGGTGAAGACGATGTTACTGCTGTAACCTTATACACATAGTAAATAACTTAAAACAACCATCATTTCGGCCAACAGAGTTCATCCTAGATTCAACTACAACACATTAACGTGTACTTAGGAGCTTTTGATCTTCCCTGAAGGCCTTCTAGGCAAGGTATCCGGAGATCTTAGTCGGATCCCCTTAGTCGGCACCAGAATGTAGATGCATTTTACTACCAACTACATCCAAAGGATGGAAACCTTATACTCATGCAAATGAAAGTAAAGACTCAACAATGGACACAAGATATACGTGGTTCGGTATGATTACTTATGTCCACGGGGGTGAAAGGGTGTATCTTATTACTTCAAAGTGTTACAAAGGTGTTGCTCTTAACCCTAAACTCACTTACATGATTAACTCACTTCTCCCTTTTTTCTTCCTTGGTGTGATCTCAAGTCTCTCTCCTCCCAAAGTTACAACCTAGCTACCTCTCTTGGATATAAGTTCCTCTATTTATAGGATGGGTTATATACAACCATACTAATGTGTTGGTCACATTACATCTAATCTGAAGTTCTGTGGTCGGGCCAGCTTATGTCGTCCTTTCTTCTGTGCATGTGGCCGATGTATTTTAATCCCTTCGCCTGTCTTTCGTCCGAGCCGATTCCTTCGGCTGTTCTCATGGCACGATGTCGCCCTTCTCGTCTATCGCCCTTGCAGTTAGCCGATGTGACACGTATCTTCCTATCTATTTGACTATCGCTCCTCGTTTGACCCACCGTGTCTTGTCTTATCAGCTTTGGAGTCGAGTCTTGTCCGACAATTAAAGAGAAATCATGCCCGATCCACGTGGATTCTTGAATCTCGCGCCTGGAAGCCTTTATTCCATGCTTCTCGTCTCTTCATTCTTGGGTGTATCATAACTTAAGATGTTGCCACCTAGACCTGGGATAATTTACATCTACAAATACCAAACTAGCCTATAATGTGGGTGTGAGAAACTATAGCATTCGATCTTGAGTCTTCAAGGAGGGAAAATGACACTCTACGGGTTGAAGATGTCTGCACAGATTCATGTCGGGGTCTTGGATGCATGCGTTTTTGTGAACAAGATAAAGTTGTTTTTCCTCATTTGATAAGTGTCTTGACAGGGACTCACGTGAACTTTTGTAGCAAAATTATCCGTCAAGATTTATTTTTATTTTGGGAGGATATTCAACATGACTTGAGAGTAGTAGTCGGGTAATGGATACGCTCAGGTCTAACCAAACAACCAAGTTTTGTTTGCTTTGTTAATAGGAGAGTTCTCTGGGAATCTGCTATGTAATTCTTCATGTGGAGGAGTCTTGTTTTGACCTGAAGAAATTGTAAGTGATCGTCATATATTGTCTTTCGCTCATCACATTGACCCAGAGGATAGCTTGTCGAGCATATCTTTTTGAGAAGTGAAGCTTTGACTAAGGGAACTACAAGCAGGCTTCTGAATGAGTAGCTTGTGGACTGGAGCTACAATCTCAAATCCTTTCCTTGTTTACTTCAGTGACAGTAGTTGGTTGTAGTTGTATGTCGAGTAATGAAGTTTTATTTGAATTTTTTGCCTCACGAGTATCGCTTCAGATTTCTTTTCCCTTGATTGATTCGTATGCAAAGATATTTTTCTTCTCTGTCTTGGGTGAACTGAGGTTCCATCGGAAATAAAACATGATAGTTTTTGGTAAAGCTGAACTTGAGGCTCATCGAGGCTTGGCCATAACTCATAGGTCTAGTTCATTTTCTTTCTGACAAAACGAGTGTTAAGGTAACATATCGACTAGTAGCTTTGCATCTTTGGATAAGGTTAAGTTTCGTTTGAGTCTCATCTTGGAAACAATCTTGTCTGATACTTTGTTGCTTTCTGGTCATGATCCTCTAGAGCTGGAAGAACGACAAGTTGTATCTTGGACGAACATGGTAGTCCCTGGAAGTAGACGGCTCTGTAAAGTTTTTATTAGGTCACGAATTTTATTGGATCCTTTCCAAGTTTTCGCTTAGTTTATCTTGTAGACGATGAAAAGACAAATCCGATGGAAAAAGAACAAGGTCAATCGGATACATAATGAAACGGTTATAAGTAAAATAGTAAAGTGAAGTAAACTTCCCGAGTTCCCTTTGATCAGGTTGAGAGACCTTGAACTAAATGAATTTTGGAGAAAATATTCGTCAGAGTTTCCAAGTTTAAAGCGTTATATGGTCATTGAGAGCAGTAAGGTTGGCTGGATGGTTGTAGGAATCATAATTAAGGTAGAACAATAATTACATGAAATCATGATGGAAAAACAATCTACCATGTTGATTATAAGCTATACTCCAAATCTAGTAAGTATCCACATCATAATATACTTGTAAGAATAATTTATAAATAGTACCTTGATTGTCTATCTAGTTTTAATCATATCCATCATAATAATCATCAACCTTATCATCAAGAACATCATAATCAACCTTCTTCTTTTGTTCTTGTTCCTTCTCTAATTACTTTCTATCTTTATCTCCTTTCCTACTTAGTTTTATGTTTTTGTCTTAACCTCTCTACTCAAACTCATTCTCTATACATATTTCAAACACTCCATTCCATTCCATGAAGAACTTAATCAAAAGTAAATATATACTTATCCTCCTATTTTGCTTCCACCAAATTAAACCTTTGGCTATTCTTCTTCTTATCAAGTTCACCACCTCATCCTTACCAAGCAAACAAAAATAATTCGAATCCCTCTTAAAACAACACTACCTACTTACTCACTGATGATAAATCTGAAACCCAAAATATCTGATTCCATTAATATTACATTAACTAGCTATTTGGGTTTAATTAATTAACCTAATTACTTATTAACCTACCATAAACATAATTATTTATCAATTAATCCTTGAATATGTTCTATTATTCGATGCCTAGGAATCTACTAAGGGCTATCCAATTTCCAACTAAAGGTACAGTCTATTAAAGGTCCGGTCAACGGTCAATGGTGACTGAGTTTTACTCTATCTTCCGAGTCTCGTATCTTCTTTATCCGGAGTCCTAATAACCCGTTCAAGTAGTCCATTTCGCGTAATTTTCCGAGATCTATCCAACGGTTCTAGTTTTGTATTTGTATTATTGTTAGATTAATTCCTATTAATTAAAATCAATATTATCTAATCGAGTCATTAACGGTTAATTCATCTCTTTACTGGTCTAATATCGTTGACGAGCTTGAGGGTCCTTACAAAACCTTTCGTTTCTTAGATTGTTAGTGATGGTCGGTTTATTGATCATTAGTGTGACAATTGGATTCCTACCTTAGGTTCTGCTAAACCTAATCTCCTCCCTTTTCCCCCCAACTTAAAAGCAAATCTGAAGTTTACTTGGAACTTCGGTGAGTAGGCATGTTAATGGACGTTTCTAAGTATGCTAGAGATGGATTTAGCTCCAGAACAAAACTACAAAGTTATAGAGGAAACTGTCATATTTCTACAGAGCCAAGAATTACTTTATTTGGATTAGAAATTAGAGTTTTAGAGCCCTCAAAACTTAGACCCTTGTGCAGAAACCAAGGGTTGGATTCTTCATAAATTGCCAAATTTTGGCCAAGTATAAATGAAGAAGATGACTGAGTTAGAAATCCGACTTAGTTGACCATAAGTCATACCAGTTCATGGGTTAAGGTTTGTGGGCTGTGTTTGCGGGCCTGTTAGGGTTGGTTCGTGGTCCGGGTTGGATCAAACCGCGGGTTAGGGTTAGGAATTAGCTTATGGTCCGAATTAGCTTACGGTTCCTTCTGCAAAGTTGTAGGGGTTTTCGAGAGCTTTCCGATGACACTCAATTTGACCCCATTCAGATAAGTATATATTAATTTATGACTAGAACACTACTAGAATCATTAGTTATTTCACTTAGCCTATAATTAGAGAATTGTATGAAATTATGTTATGAGCCTTGTATGAGCCTTTTGGATAATTTCTTAGTTGTTTGTGTGATTAAAATTTAGTCTTTAATAACAACGAACGATTCAGTGGATGAACTAGTGGATTGTGGATTTCAAGGTATGCGTGGTTTGCCTTCTATATCAGGTGGGAACTCTGTAACCTTCTTGTAGTCATTAAGTTCCTTTTCATATGCGAGCATGATGAGTCATTACTTCTTATGAGCATATTTGTGTGTAAATGATCGGATATGTTGTGTAATATACATTGTGTGGATTCTCCAAATGTTATATCTATTTTTATGCTTATTATAGCCCAGATGAGGCAATATCGCTATATAGGGGAATATTACCTTTTACAATTTCTTGTGAGAATCCATTTGTTTGCATATTATGCTTGATTGCAAAACCTTCGGGAATTATGATGGTAGATTCTTGAATCATGGTTTGTATGGGCACTCCGTGTGGACGGGCTATTATTAGAATTTGGAGTTATTCTGCTTTCGCTTTCTCCAATGAGTTTGGCGAGGTCTGAGTGACATATTTTTGGTTTGTTCTAGGTTCACTTTTGTAGATCATCCGGTGGTGATCTTTCACGGATATTGTTATTATGGTATGCAATATCTAAGGAGGTAGAATTATAATGACCTTTCTTTCATGTATGTTATATTACGATGCTTGTTGATTGCTGAGTGAATAATTTGATGTGTGTTTGAGTGAAATCCCCGCGAGGAGTGACTGTGGTCTCCCCACAGCTCCTTGCTAAGTCTTATAGCCCAGATGAGGCAATATATAGCACGGGAAGTGCATATAATAGCTATCTAGTGCGTAAAGTGAAATACTATTACTTTTTATTTTATAACCTAATTTATGTCGCCCAAATGAGGAAATATTATATCGAGGTATTTGGGGAAATCATTCTTATGCATATTATGCACGATGACATGTTTTATTACCATTTTTTAGAATTGAGAAGAATATTAGTGATTACTTGAACGTTATTTGTTTCCATTGGGTACCCCTTTGGGATGATGTTCTCACTCATTCCCACTTCAGTTTCAGTATTCCAAAGAAAAGGTGCGCGCGAAGATATCCGTACTCAAAGCTTAGAGTTTTATTAAATGTTAGTAATATCGTGTATCTTATTAAGTATATCCTTTGTTAATTTATTTTAATCAACAAATTATTATATTTATATCGCTCGAGAGATTTTCATTTATATAATATCAGAGTGTTTGGGTTTGTATCAGGATCTGTTTATGTAATTATGATTCGCAAAATGGGTAATTTATATTTGATGCTTTTATTAGGTTGTAATCCATTAGCTAAGTAGGCGATTAGGTTGGGACGTCACAGGTTTAATGAGCTCCTTAATGGTATAGAGACATCTCCAAGTCCAAGAGCAGGTAGAAGGGCTTTTAGCATTTAAAAAGTAAGTATTAGGAAAGTATCTAGCTTTAATAATGGTGCCTAAAAGAGAGTTAGGATTTTCAACAAGTGTCCAAGTATTTATAGTAAGCATATTTATATTATTTAATCCGGATTTTCTAAAACTCAGACCCCCTTCACTCTTGGAAGAGCAAAGAGTATCACAACCAAAGCAAATGAAGTTTTCAATCTTTGGGGTCTAAAGTTTTCCTCCACCAGAATTTACAGAGATGAGATTCCATTTTCCAACAAAGAGCTTTAGGAGTCAGAAAGCTGTCATTTGGTAAACATGAATGGCTTGACCAACATGTTTAATTAGAGAAGTTGTTGCAGCTTGTGATGAGAGTTTATGAAACCAAGACATAATTATAGCATCAACAGATTGCAAGATACTCATATGAGTCTGGATTTTTAGATTTCTAGAAACTAATGGGGGTGCCCAAGTATTTCTCTCCCAGATTTAGGGAGCTCATATTAATGAAGCAAATCCTTACTAAAATAAAATTCTAGACTTATAAAAGTTGATTTCCTGACCAAAAGCAGAACAATATTTATGCAAATAGTCTTTAATGGTAGTAAAGTCTTGAACCATAACTTTGAAAAAAGTAAACAATTATCAGCAAAAAGTAATGGCAGGAGCATTCCTAGACACCTAGATCTAAACTAAAAAGTTTATTAATATAAGAAGAAATAGCTTCACGATAGATAATATAAAGATAGGGGATAAAAGATCTCCTTGTTTAAGTCCTCTTTCAGGTTTTGTCATACCAGTTGGGACAACATTGAGTAAAACATAATACGAGACAGTGGCCAGACATTGGATTTTGAGAGAAATCTAATGTTCACATAGACCCATCTTCCTGAGGACTTTCTCAAGAAAATTTTATTCAAGCTTATCATAAGCTTTGGACATGTCAAGCTTGATAGCAGCTAAACCTTCTTTACCATGATAATAGTTCACTATAAAAACCACCTCATTATCAAGGAGAATATTATCTGCAATGCTTCTTTTAGGCACAAAGGCAGTCTGATTTTGAGAAATCAACCCACCCATGAAAGGTTTAAGTCTATTAGATAGAGTTTTAGAAAGAAGGAGAATGTTAGTGTGATTAAGGAAGTTTGCCAAATGGGCTGTCCTAAAACAGGTTTGCACCATATCAATAACAGAGTCCCCAAAAATATTTCAAGACTTTTGATAAAAAAAGACATGTGAAACCATGTGGTCCTGGATCTTTGTCCCCCCACACACACACACACACACCATGACACACACACATATTTGAAAAATAACATGATTAATATCTTCAGGAGATATGGGTATTTTTAAAAGATTATTATTGTCATACAAGGAGAATTTGGAAGGAAGGTCATCAAGGTATTCTTCTTGGAAATATTGAGGATTGGAATATTAGAGGTTTTTGAAATAATTAACAAAAGAGGTACCAATACTACTTCTATCAGTAAGGATATCTTCACAATTATTTTTGATCCATCTAATGGCATTTATTTTTCTCTTGTAAAGAGTGACCCTATGGAAATATGGAGAATTTCTATGTTCTTCCAAGATCCAAACCTCTTTGGACTTATCCCTCCCGTAAAGATCTTCCAAAGAATACATGTAATTTAATCTAACTTTGACTTTAGAGACATGCATAGTATCAGAAGGATCAGAGATCTGAATTTCTGTAAGATCCTCTCTAGTGGTAGATATATTGGATTAAATATTACCAAAAGATTTTTTGTTCCATTCTATTAAACCGTTCTTAGTATTAAGCGATTTATCTTTCAATTAATAAGCCGGTGATCCCACCACATGAATAGACAAGGAATTAGCTATATTAATGTCTCTACAATTAGGGTTCATATATCCATAAAATGGAAGGGTTTAGGCATACAGTCTCCATAAAAATTAAAGACAGTATATATAAGAGAATTATCAGAGGAATCCTTGGGTAAATTATTAACACGGAGATTTGAAAACAAAACTTCGGCATCATGGTTAGTTAAGCATATGTCAAGCATTTTAAGAATCAAATCAGGACCACTTCGCATATTAGACCAAGTAAATCTAGGACCAGAATATCATGGATCATGCAAATCAAACACATAACAGAAAGTCTTAAGATTCATGAAATCATTATAATCTAATTCAAGGACGCCACTCTTATCTTCAGGAACTTAGATGCCTACAAAAAAAGCAGGTTCATTGATAGGGATAGAAGGAAGGTTGTTTTGGTTAGCCAAAAAGTATCCCTAAGAGTTTGGTTTGGTTCACTATAGATAAAATGTATGTGACAAAGTTTGGAATGATTAATGTCATTGGTGGTAACTTAAATGCCTCTTAAGTTGGACGAGATGAATCCAATTTTTGTGTCCAAGCTAGCACCGGGACTCCACTTCTACCAATACAGAGAACATTGAAAGCACATGGAAAACCTAAAATTTTCAACTTTCTAGCAGCTGTATCATTTTTCATTTTTGTGTAGAGAGGAACACTATATCCGGATTCAATTTCTTTAGGGGAATACTAAATTCTTTATTAGCATATTTTTTACCTAAACCTATAACATTCCTTCAAAGCAAGTTGGCATTATTAATAGGGTTTAATAGGGTAGTAGCAGCATAAGGACTTGAAGAGTTTTCAAAATTAAGGAAATTTGGAGAAGAAGTTACCTGATTGGTAGGAATGGCACTACCATTAGGCTAAGAACCAGTAAAATAACCACTTGCTTGACTTTCCTTGTGTTGCATTCAAATACGAAGAAGCATCCTCATGAAGAAAATTATTGCAGACATTATGATCTTCCGAGGATTGACCAGCTGGAGCATGGAAATGACCATATGGGTTGATAAGTTCATGAGAATGATCATGTTGGTAAGGTTCATTGATTGGTGGAAGGTAGTCAAGACTAGTAATTAGTGGGCACATGGTATTATAGTAAGTATCTAGAGATTCTTGATTTTCTGATTTAATATCCCAAGTGTGTTTTCTAGTATCGGCACGAGGGTCAATCTTTCTCTTTAAATTAGTGAGAGAATCATGTTCAGTTATTAATGAAACAATTTCTTCTCTGGAAAGAGAAGAGGGTCGAGATGGTATATCAACGGTCTTGAACCTTTTAGTGGAAGATTTTGGATCAGAAGAATAATTATGTCGTTGTTCCTCAAAGATAGTATGTGTTGGAGACGTTGGCTTGTAGATGACAGGAAACCCATTCTCTGTAGTATTCACAACCTAATTTTTAATTTGACCCACTTCATAAATTTTCAGGACCTGAGATCTGCTGGTGAGAGGACCCATAGATTTTTGTATATGGAGTTATCATCCATAGGTGAAGAAGTATCCTCAATGATAACAACTTTCCCTTTTTTCTTTGAGTAATGAACTTCAATATCCTCCAACATGGCATTATCACTAACATGGTGAGCATCCGGTGGGTTAACTAATGCTTCCATAAATTCAGAGCTACAAGAGACATGAACTGGTTGTGGAGGCATCCATCTTTATATAGTAATTATAGGAGCATGACTTATATGAGACAAAAATTGACTAGATTCACCTGCTTGTTGAACCACTTTTGGCTTAGCTTTAATGCAATTGATTTCTTCGTGATTTATAACACTGGAGGAGAACAAAAGGATCTTGGCACCATATTTGCATTATATGAGAAATGGCTCGATTCTTCCTCTAGTCACCAGAGAAATACCAGTAGGAAGAGGTTTTTGTACAACAATTCTGACATAAACCTTGATATTTTTCTTTAGAGATGGCTGTCGTATAGTTCTTTAACTTCAACAAATTCCATTAACTTTAAAGTTAGTTTCTTTAGATCTTCGAACTCGGTGCATTCCTTTGGAACATTACATAATACTAACCACATGAGCTCTTATGTGAAAGCAGTTTGGCAATTTTTTGGCCATCCTGATAGACTAACTACGTGAAGAACGATAAGGCACCCACTAGCATACCAAGGTCTTTGTTCTTTGACTCTATTGAAATCAACCTCATTTGGAAAATGTATGAGAATCTTATTATTCAAACCACTAAAAGTAGTAAATGTTGAAGTCTAGCGAAGAGGCCATTGGTTACAAATATAGCTCCTGACTGAATAAGTAGGAACTAGGAATTCACTGATGATATGACCAATCATACATCATTTCCAATTATTATCATTTTCAGCAACCACAACAGTTTCATATATGAAAACTGGTTCAGTGGGAAAGGAAGGGAGTTTATTTGGTAGGATGAGTTTCTCAAATATATTGGTTAGAGAGGTCTTGTATTTCTTTGTCTGTAGAACAATATTGAGGTTTTAGTTTCTGGGTTTGCTTTTCCGTTGAGAAGGGGTTTAATGGAGAATTGAGTTGATTACTCATCTGAGGAGACATCATTAAAGATATACGGGAGAGGGGGAATAAATAAACAGACAGAATGTTTGTTCAAAATGAGTGGTAAGGATGATATATAGGTTGGTGATGCAAGATAAAAAAAAATGATATATTTAGTCACATGTGCGGAGATAATGATATGTCACTTGGGTAAGCTAGACTATGTGGATAGAAAATACAAATCATTCTTAAAAGTAGGATTACCACAAAGAGATCTAAAAATGGGCAATGGCCAAGAGCTTGGAATGGTATAAGGTCAGAGTTCCTTCATATAGTATGCGAACTGAGTTTTGGAGGATAGTATGTGCCTTGTTATAAACAACAGTCCGTTTATGATGTTGAACGTTGAACCTTGATAGAGCATGTGGGTCAAAGGTGGTTATATTATATTTGTGATAGATTGAATCTCATACAAGGTAGATGAACATTTATGATGGTTGTATTTGTATGACCAAATAATAGAGTTACAAAAGACAACTATAATAAATGTAGAAAATTGAGGTTAATGTGGGAATGGGTCGAGGTGTATGTTGGTGAGATATGACCAAAGTTGCATGGGTCTAGCCAGATGAAGGATGGTTTAAGGGCGATCAAGGTTGGGTAGATGGCTAGGGCTTTGAACAATGACAAAACGCATGAGCCAGACGTGCAAACCGCAACATACCATAATGTCTCTCAACATGTGCTGCAATCTTTGAATCTGCAAAAAATCAGCAGAGATTATTAGTGCTACACTTAAGGCCATGCAAGTAGGTAACCAAATAGGACTCCTCTTAATGACAATGTCCTCAAAATCAAAACGACAAGAAATTTCTAGATGCTCTTTGAGAGTGGGAACTAACGAAGAGTAATAATGATCTTTGGAAAAATGCGTCTTGAAATGAATTAGCATGGTCTTCCCAAGAGATGGGACGTTTAAGCATTCACTATAAATGGGCATTTATGGTTAATCTACCCACTTTACAAAAGATATATAAAAAGATAACAACACCATTAACACTAATTATACCAAAAAAGGTAAGAGTTTCTCCAGAGATTTTTTTTTTTTTTTGAGATAGTTGATTTAGGTACTAATGTAGGGAATGAAAATATTGGATATCAACCGAATGATTCACCAGAGATTCAGCATGCAACGAGAGCCAATGAAGCATTGCCAATCAATGAAATTGAGAGACTAATTCCTTTCCTGAATGGGGATTTAAAAAGAAAGAAAGAGCAAGAAGAGTATGAGCGTTTAAAAATTGAGAGAAATGATGAGTTTCAGTTATGGTAAGAAAGTGTGATGCAATAGGTGCACATAATACAAGGGAAAGACAAGAGAGGCAAAACAATAGAAGGTGCCATTGGATAAAATCCATAAGTTCAACAGAGAGTGACAGTGAGATAAGGAAGAGAAAGATGTTGAAGAGATATAGGAGGAAGAAAGCAGTAGTGAATCATCAACAAACCCTGAGGAGGTCGCACGATAGATTGAAAGGCAAATGATGGTGGAAGATATGATGTATCTCTACTATCTTACTGGAAAAAAATGCCTAAAATGTTTTCTCGCACCATGTCAGATCCATTGAATGTGAATTTTGACGGAGTAGGAAATCCCTGGTTTAGATGTTGATGATAATCTGATTACAATAAATGAAGGTGAAGATGAGATGATTGAAGGTGATGAAGATGAAGCGACAAAAGAAGATAATGATGAGGGAAAAAATGGTTATGGTCGTGCTGCTCTTACAAGCAGTGAAAGC
The DNA here is from genome assembly GCA_023529315.1 of Papaver bracteatum. Lineage (NCBI taxonomy): Eukaryota > Viridiplantae > Streptophyta > Magnoliopsida > Ranunculales > Papaveraceae > Papaver > Papaver bracteatum. Next base: position 624,995 of record JAJJWX010003760.1, read on the forward strand.
AGCGGTAACTTCTACTATGATGATATTAAGCTCGATAGAAATGGTGATGATGATCAGTGATGATCATCAGAGAAGCATCATTGAATACTTTGGATAAGGAATCTTGGAGATTAAATTCGTAGAGATTTATGTTACTTCTTCATGAAAAATAACAAGGGTTCTGATAATGCTATAAGTTGCTAATTTTAAGAATTGTGGTGGGTTTTTATGCTTCCATAATCGTGTGAATGTTACCTTTGTTTTTCTTGGTTTTCTTAGAAAGGGTTATTTGAGAAGGAAAGGGAATAAAAAAATCATTTGGAGGTTTATAATGATGGTTGGCTTAAGTTTTTAGAGAAATAGTACATTTTATGAAGGTTATGGTGTAAGTATGGTTTTTTTTTTTTTTTTGAAAAAGTATGTTTTGATTTTGTTTAGTTGTTTTTGGGATGAAGCTATTATGTGATATACCAGTACACGAAATAGTAGTGATTGTCTTGAAGATGAATAATTTGGCGTCTTCATAATGTTAGGTTGATTGTTATGAGTTAGATTGCATAAAGGTAAATAAGACGATCATTTAAGTGGTTCGATCTTAAATATCTACGTCCACTATGAGTATTTGGTGTTTTTCCATTAATGGAGGTTTGGAGTTACGGGGATTTACTTCATTTCTCTAGTTACAGGAGAAAGAAAGTTCTAGAGATAATGAGTTAGAGTGAACAAGATCCTTTATTTTTCCTTGCAAGTAAATCTTTATATTAATTACAAGGCGGTTATCTACATAATTATACTTTTGTAATTTGGTGACGCCATTAAGACTTTATTTTGCCGCCAAGCAATCTTCATGACCTGAACTTGATATTTGTCTTCCATCTGGATATCAATTCCAGGTCGAGCTGATAAGTGGAGGTTATGTTCATACGTGGAGCTTGAGATCTCAGTTGTTAGTACATGTTGTTGAGAATTGTCGGTGTTTTAAAAAAGGTTCCGGAAACCACTTGAGATTTTTATTTTAGAGAAACACAAGGTTTGCTAGTTTGGGAAAATTTCTATATTGAGATGGGTTACCTAATTAACATTAGGCTTCCTAGTTAGTTTGTGAAAATGCGGGGGGTTTAAGAACCACATCCAACAATTCGTTTGTAAATCTGAGAGGGCTTGCTCCAATATACTTTCTAGAGAATCAACTTGACAGTCAGACTCAATCTAGAATAAAGTATACCAAAGAGTATTAGTATCTCTAACTCTTGATTCAATATGCAATCAACAAATAGAAATCTGCGAGCCCAATTGAATATAAGAGGAGTAACTTGAACGGTACCAAAGATGTTCAAGTGTCAATCAATGTAAATCAACAACCCAAGGTTGGATATTCTAATTGATTGATCTTAACGCACAAACTATGATATTTCAATTATATAACAAAATATAATGCGGAAAAAAAAATAACACAGACACCAGAATTTTGTTAACGAAGAAACCGCAAATGCAGAAAAACCCCGAGACCTAGTCCAGATGGAACACCATACTGTACTAAGCCGCTACGTACAGACTCTATACTACTACCAATTAACTTCGAACTGGACTGTAGTTGAACCCTAAACAATCTCACACTAATTCAAGGTACAGTTGCGCTCCTTACGTCTCTGATCCCAGCAGGATACTACGCACTTGATTCCCTTAGATGATCTCACCCACAACTAAGAGTTGCTACGACTCAAAGTCGAAGACTTTATAGACAAATCTGTCTCACACAGAAAAGTCTATAGGATTGAATAAATAGGTCTGCCACAGAAATACCCAAGATTTTGTTCCGTCTTTTGATAAATCAAGGTGAACAGGAACCAATTGATAAACCGGACTTATATTCCCGAAGAACATCCTAGCATTATCAATCACCTCACAATAATCTTAATCGACTAGCAAAACAAGATATTGTGGAATCACAAACGATGAGACGAAGGTGTTTGTGATTACTTTTCTATCTTGCCTATTGGAGATATAAATCTTGAGTCAATTATTTCAATTATACTCAACACGATAGAAACAACAAGAATATATCAGGCAACTACAAAGATAATAGTTGGGTCTGGCTTCACAATCCCAATGAAGTCTTGAATTCGTTAACCTACGCGGTCTCGAGAAGAAACCTAAAGTTAAAGGAGAATCGACTCTAGTTATGCAACTGGTAACACATATGAGGTGTGGGGATTAGGTTTCCCAGTTGCTAGAGTTTTCCTTTATATAGTTTTCAAATCAGGGTTTTCAATCCAAGTTACCTTGGTAACAAAGCATTCAATATTCACTATTAGATGAAAAACCTGATTCAACCAAGCTAATATCTTTCAACTGTTAGATCGAACTTAGCTTGTTACACACATATGAAATGTACCCTTATTTAGGTTTATGTAACCGTACCTAAACGTGTACACCATGTTGGTTCACAATTAGTTAACCGAGGTTAGCCATATGATTACTCTCATATCAACCTTATTTATCTTAACCATAACTAGTTCAAATGACTCATATGAAACTAGTTAAAGAGTTGTTCAATTGTTATATTCTCATAGAATTATATAAGAACACAATTGAAGCAAATCGGTTTGATTCACTCGAATCAATAAATGAACATTATAGCCACAGTTTGCAAAGATTGCATTCCTTATTGATAAATGTTTAGGTTCATGTACAACCGATTTTAGAAAGTCACACTTAAGTATGCGTATGGGTATGCGTACTTAAGTAATCGCATTTGAGTTTGTTTTAGTTTTCAAACTCAGCAAAAATTCACGGACATAAACTTTCCACCAGTATGTATACGGGTACGCGTACTTTAGGTAACCAGATGACTTTGGTTTTTTATTTCAAACTCAGCAGAAATTCACGGACGTGAACTTCCGCCAGTACGGGTACGCATACTGTAATACCCCGATATTCAGCCGTGGTTGGCCGAATGGAATATAAGTAATAGTTTGTCCTTTCCTAACATCAAGGCCTGATGGGTACACTTGGTGAGTTGTGTGGGAAAAACTTCTCAGTTAAGCTTGCTCGTACGGGAGTAGTCATGGGATGGGTGAAATATCCCACACTGCTGGATAACCGCAGTGGGTAAGTGGGAGAAATATCGGTGTTAGTTGGGATACAACTAGGGATGGTTCGCTTGTGCTCAGGTGGGATAGTATGCTGGGATGTTATGCTAGATACTGGTTTCACAAGAGGCAAAGGAACGTGTACGTTATATCTAGGCCTTTTCAGCACAGTTGGCTCTAGAGTTGGCAGAAAACTTTGCAGTTAAGTGTGCTCGGGAGGGAGCAATCCAGAGATGGTTAACCATCCGGGAAGTTGCTGCCGGATTACCGCAACAATGCCCGTTAAAAACCCCACACTGCCGGATGACCTCAGTGGCTAAGTGGGGACAATATCGGTTGAGGTACGGGTTATTAAAAATGGTATCAGAGCCGTGACGGTTTACCTTCCGAGGGTGAGAGAATACAATGGACGGGATATGTCAAGTATTGCTCTCATGAGGGGAAGGGAACATCGGAGATCTGGGCTTGGAAATATATTCTGGAGCCGAAGACGACTCCAATTTAAGGTAGTGGTATTGTAATACCCCGATATTCGGCAGTGTTTGGCCGAATGAAATATAAGTAATGGTTTGTCCTTTCCTAACACCGAGGCCTGATGGGTACACTTGGTTGAGTTTTGTGGGAAAAACTTCTCAGTTAAGAGTGCTTGGCCGGGAGTAGTCACGTGATGGGTCACCTCTCGGGAATCTGATGCTGGATAACCGCAGCAGTGCCGTTAAAAATCCCACACTGCTGGATAACCGCAGTGGGTAAGTGGGAACAATATCAGTGTTAGTTTATATACAACTAGGGATGGTTCGCTTGTGCTCGGGTGGGATAGTATGCTGGGATGTTACACCATATACCTGTTTCATAAGAAGCAAAGGAACGTCTATTTTATACCGAGGCCTTTTCAGCACAATTGGCTCCAGAGTTGGCAGAAAACTCTGCAGTTAAGTGTGCTCGCACGGGAGTAATCTAGGGATGGGTGACCTCCAGGGAAGTTGATGCTAGATGACCGCAGCGATGATAGTTGAAACCCCACACTGCCGGATAACCAATGTGGCTAAGTAGGGACAATATCGGTGGAGGGACGGGTCATTACACATACTTACCCAGTATCCTACAACCATTTTGTATACACACAAGTATGCATACTTTAGGTTCTCGGTTTTGAACTTATACACTAATGTGCGAACACACTATGCTTATATCCAAAGATGGTTACAAGATTCTAAACTCTTTATTCAATCATTGAAACATTCTTAGAAGATGACAATAGCCGTTTTCACACACTATTAGTGTAATACCCGGTATTTTTATTTACCAGTTCGGGTCGGGTTATAACCGCCTTAGTTTGACACTTAGGTTGTTTCTTGTGTTTTAGTCTAGTTGGGGTGTTTGGACTAGAAAAGCTACAAGTTAGGGTGGAAATAAAGTCACCTAATTTATTTTAATAAGTAAAATAAAATAAATAGAAAATGAAAAGACAATTAAAAGAGCGTGCAAGCATGAAGGGAACACTGATATTAAGCCTGAGATATGTGCGAGTTCTGGTGAAGTAGCTGAAATAATTTTTGGAGTGCCTAAGCCTCGTCTACAGGAGGATTTAGTGCAGCTTGACAGCGACTTCGAATTGAATGAAGCAATTGTGGATGCGATCTTTAGAGCCCCGGTATGTACGGTTAAGAGCATTCCAAGAGGTTGCGAGTTAGCTTTTTCTCATGCCATGAAAGCGGCACTACTGAAAGTCGTAAATTTGAACCTAAAGCTGTTAAACATTGGGTCGGGCTTTTGCTGCTCCTCGATGCACTTTGAGAGTGTTCCGACCTAAGGGTAGAGGCTGAATGCGGTCCGGTAATCGCAAGACGACACAAATGAGACACAAATTCTTAGAGCGGCTGGCACTTTGGGGTGAACCTAGTGGGACTATAAATCTTATTCGTGAGATTTTAAAGATGCCGGCAACGCTTGATTAGTGTTAGAGATGATTACAGGAGAGAAAGACAACAAAGATGATGACACGAGGAAAGACAACAGGCTGGTACCAATATCTCTACTTGTTTGCGCAAGGTGGCGGATGGGCACTTCACAACGGCTGTTAAAGCCATCGATTCGTCCGGGGTGGCGCCATACAACGAGAACACAAGGAAAGCACTTGAGGATAAGCATCCGACGATGCCGCCTCCAAGGAAACCAACCTGTACGTTGCGGGAGACACCGCTAGTGGCCGAAGAAGGTACCATTCTTAGTTGTATTAAATCTTTCCCTAAGGGAACTTCGTGTGGAAGGGATGGCCTTCGGGCACAACATTTGTTGGATGCTTTACGTGGGGAAGGCTCAAGCGTGGCTGCTTGATATGGTCACGGCCATAACTAGGGTTGTTAATCTTTGGCTTGGCGGGAGATGCCCTATTAACCTAGCGGAGTTCATTGCATCGGCTCCCCTAACACCCCTCCTTAAACCGGATAAGAGCATTCGTCCCCATTGTTGGGACAATTTGGCGTCGACCGGTGTCCAAAGCGGCAATGAAAGGGGTTGGTAAGGACATGGCGGCGTATCTATGAGGATTTCCAGTTTGGTGTAGGTGTTTCGGGTGGTGCTTGAGGCAATCCTACATCTTGTGAATAGGTTTGTCAAGTAAACATCATGTAGACGCTAGCCTCTCTATGCTAATGGTTGACTTTACCAATGCTTTTAACCTAGTTGACCGAACAGCTATGCTTTCTGAGGTACGTAAGCTTTGTCCATCTATATCGCCTTGGGTAGAATACTTGTATGGTCAACCTGCACGGCTCTATGTGGGGGACTCCTTTATCTACTCATCCACAGGAGTACAACAAGGTGACCCTTTAGGGCCTTTGTTATTTGCTCTGGTACTTCATCAGCTTATAGCTAAGATAAATGAGCACTGCATATTATCCCTACATTCCTGGTATCTTGATGATGGCACTGTTATTGGCGACACCGAATAAGTGGAAAAAGCACTCACTATTATCAAAACGAAAGGGCTGCGCTGGGGCTTATATCGAATATTAAGAAAATCGAAATATTTTGGCCCTCTTGTGATGGACGAAGGATAAGTGATGGGATGTTTCTGTCGAAATCTCAAGACCGAGATAAGGGAGTCAAACTATTAGGTGGTGCGGTTAGCCTCGACGATGGTTTTGTGAAGGGCCTTGCCATTAAGAGAAAAAGCAAGTGGATTTGATGCGATTTTATCCAAGCTCCATGATCCTCAAAGTGAATTCTTGCTTTTACGAACGTGTATGGGTATCTCCAAGCTTCTTTTTGGCCTTCGTATTTGTCACCCGAGACTATATTATGGAGGCGGTAGATATATTTGATAGAGGCTTGCGAGAAGTGGTGGAAGGCATCGTGGTGTGCGGGGACCGTTCTTTGGAGAGCTTCGGTGGAGACTATCTACTCTACCTATCGGATATGGAGGTCTTGGACTTTATACGCTAGGGAGGCATCGAGTATGTTTTTGTGGCTTCACGTGTGCAATCTTGGGGATTACGGGATCACATATTGAGGAGTAGTGGTGTGGATGGTATGGATGATAATTTTAATAAGGCTTTGGAAACGTTACAAGTGACTCTTCCTGATTTTGATCTTAACAACTTCACCAATAAAGACAACGCCCCCTAAAGCACAAAGCATCCTGGCGAGTGCTCTTTTTGGTAAAGTGGTTAAGGACATTGATAGAGTTTACATGCTAACGGAGAGACGAAAGCGGTTTTTGGTTGTTTGCAAAAGACATGCCCAAGATTTTCTTCTGGCTATTCCGATTGAGGGCTAGGGCAGAAGATGTCTCCTTTGAGTACCTGGTCTATCCTCAAATACGAGTTAATGATCGCTTTATCCTCTCGACTCTCGCTGCCCTCGCTTGCATCACAAAGTTGCTTGGATTCATATGGTGAACATGTAGTTCATTGTAAAGTAGACCCTGGTTATAAATATAGACATGATCATGTGAGGGATATTTTGTATGATGTCTTGTGGAGGTCCGGCATTTCGGCAAAGAAAGAAGCACCTGTGCATTTCCTGACAAACCCACTTGAAGGGAGATCGACACTAAGACCAGCTGATGTTCTTATTTTTGGATGGGCTAATGGGAAACACACATGTGTTGACCTCACCGGGTATCTCCTTTGGTAGGAATTGGACATGGCACCTTTACGGTTAGGCGAAGCGGCGCTAAAGGCTGCCTCAGGTAAGATATCGAAGCATGAGAAAGCATGTGTTGACAATGGGCATGCTTTCGTCCCCTTTGCTTTTGATACTTTTGGCTATTTGGCTCCGTAAGCAATTGGACTACTCAAGAGGGTCCAGAAAGTCATGCGCAGCAATGTAATGACCCCTGGCTCACGAGATTTTATTTTTAATAGGATAGGTTTTGCTATTCAAAAAGGGCTAGCGGCACAGCTTGTCGCTCGCTTGCCTAGTATGTAATTTTTAACTTTGTAATTTATTATTAGCAAAGAATTAAAAGAAATAAAGAAAATATAAATATTAGTTATCATTATGAATATTAGTATTATTAAGGTTTTTATACCTAAAAGTTTAGAAAAGGAATTTTAGAAGTTAGAAATCAAAAGGCTAGGAGAAAGAAAAAGAGATGGAGATATAGGTTTTTGTTTAGAGAAAGAAGCTATGGAGAGGAAGAAGATGAATTGGAGCTAGGGTTCTTGAGGAGAAATTATAATTGGGAAAATCAATGGAATTGAGGTAGAATGTGAAACCCTTTTTCTCTTTTGGTGTTTTCTTTGGGTGTTTTCTTGGTATGATTTTGTATTATTGGGTTTTAGTAATTTAATCACACAAATATATATATTCTAATGATGATCCGGCTTTTGAAGTTGTTAGATAACATGATTAGGTAACTATGGTTAAATTTTGAGAACAATATACCACAAATTCACCGTTGAATGTGTGTTTGAATTTGGATTATAGTTTCTGAAATTCTGGACAATTCCGCGTTTCTGTGTTTTTGATATTCTTAGGAAGTCTTAATGGTGTTAAAAGGATTTGAGTCCTTAATAAAAGTTGTAGATAAACATCTTATATTTCAGTGTGCGTTGGATTGGGTCAATTTCAGATTGTTATGAATTTATCATGAATTGTTTGGTAATGACATGTAATCTGCTCAGTTTTTATACTGTCCTTGTAAATTCTATAACTTTTGTTTGAACCGTGAATTTTATGTGAAATTTGGATATGTTGTTGCTTATGGAGCCATGTATGTTCTGTAAAAGTTTTAATAAGATCAGATAAAGAAATCATCATTAAATGTATGATGTAAAATATATGCAGTTAACTTGTTTGCATAAATGCTTGAAAGAAACTCATGTTGTTGTCATATGTTAAGCCATGGTTGCTTGTGTTTTTTGTAAAAAGGATTTATAAAAGTAAATGAGTTCATGTTTTACCGTTATATGGAGCATGTTTCATGATAACGGCGGGTAATGATCCCCGAGAGCTAAATGGGTAATGATCCCCATGGGAACTTGTGTTTCCCGACCATCGATGGCGGCTGTCCGTGCCGGTAAACGATAGGTGGTGTACGAACCAAGGTTTTCATACTGTGAATGAAATGGGTAATGATCCCGAGAGCAAATGGGTAATGATCCCCATGGGAACTTGTATTTCCCGACCATCGATGGAGGCTGTCCGTGCCGATAAACGATAGGTGGGTGTACGAACCAAGGTTTTCGTACCGTGAACTCAAGATTATTGGTGATATGTGTGAAATATAATTCAATGAATTGTTAAACTCAAGTATGAAATTAAATGAATGAATTGGGAGTGTGTTAAATCCCAAATGGTTTGTTGGTGAATTGATATTAATACGTGAATAAATGTGTTGAATAATTGATGAATGACTTGTTGACAATTATTTTGGTATTCTAAACTCATGGTTTGAGGTGACTTATAAATATGTGAATAATGTGTTCAAAATATAAATTAAATGAGTTGTTGGAAACATAATCGGTGTTATGAACTCATTTGTGAAATTCAAATGGATGAATTGTTGTTGTGAATTGATGAGTTGAATCCTAAATGGATGTTTTGATATATGATTTGTTAATATTAATATAAATGTTTTGTTAATATGATTTGTGAATTGATGAGTTGATAATATTAATTTGTGAATTTTGTGTTGGAATCTCTATTGAATGATTAGTGGAAACCTTATTGGTTTTATGAACTCAAACACTGAAATACGAATTAAAGTATTTGTAGGAAACATTAATAGTGTTGTGAACTCATGCCTAGAATCTAATTGAATAATTTATTGACAATATTGTTGGCATTGTGATTCTTGAATATTCGAAGTTGTACCGTGTTCTTGTTATATGTTTTTCCTTGACAAATGATTATGTTTGCGCATCTTTAGAGAATTGGGAATGCATTCTATTGAGCTGTCATCTCACCCCAATTGACATCCTTACAGATTTATCAGAGTGGCGCAGCAAAAGCTAGGAATGAGTAGCTTAGTGATTGAATTGTTTTATTATATTGTTTCAAATGTAGTTGAAATAATATGTTTGGTTAAAAATGTTGTTAAAGATAATTAGTGGATTTATATGCTTCAATTCATGTTATGTAAAGTTTCAACTATGTTTTGTGCAAAAATAATTTAGCAAAAATATGTATGCATTAGTCTCCTTCCGACCCGTAACGCTTCGAGTTCGGATCTCCATATGGGTTTGACCCTGGTCCGAAACTCGGGGTGTTACAATTAGCATCAAAGCAATTTTCAAGATATTGAAATAATCATTATCGAAACATTCCAAGCCTACATCAAATGATTGTATCACACAAACCATGTAAGATGTTACTCGGCAATTTTCTCATGATATAAGATGAACTTGGTCGAAGCAAAAGCTTATCAACACATATTTCGAGAAATATGTAAGCGAGATATACTCATCTCGAAATCTCAAATATGTATAGAGAAAACTATATCGTAACACGACTTATGTCTCAATATAGGAGATAGTAGAAATATAATTTCCAAGTGATGGATGAGTTCAAGTCTCCACATACCTTTTGTCGAAGAAGTTCCACAAGCTCCCCTTAGTGTTTCTTCGACTTCAAATGATGAACTCCGTGAAAACTAAGATCAACTACACAATCTATGTCCTAGTCATAGACATCTATAAATAGGCTAGAAATCAAGACTTATATTTTTGATCACTAACTGAAAAGACGAGGTTACCCAAATATACCTCAATCTAAAACTTTTCCACCTATAAGTTCTTTCTCCGAAAGTGATTGTCTATGGACTGAGTCGAGACAATACAACTAATCGGTTCACACTTCATGTGATCGTCAATGGATACGAGATCGAGACAATATAACAACGAAGTATGTTTACTTGATAAGAGGTTCAGACTTAACCGAACACAATATGATTACTATCAAGTAAATAGGAATTAACGTTTGTGTATTTTACTTCTAACTATAATAAAAACAATTATAATTGCGGAAATAGAAAAGTAAAAGACACAACAAGATTTTGTTAACGAGGAAACTGCAAATGCAGAAAAACCCCGGGACCTTGTCCAGAATTGAATACTCTCAGGATTAAGCCTCTATACAAAATCAAACCAACTTTGTATAGTTGAGACCACGCAACTAAACCTATAGTTCACCTAGTTCCGTCTGTATTCTCATGCCTCCAACTTGTAATAAGTCACGTACTTGGAACAATTCATTTGGCCAAACAGTAAAGTAACAACAAATCTGTTTGGTATGAAATCTTTTCAACCAAGTGATGTGCGTTCGAAAAAAAGATCTTCCGTTTATCCCAATAAACTCCTTTGTCGGGTCCTTAGATCTATCCACTAACAATTACCGAAGTAATCGTCTAGATTTTTCAATTAATACCTTGAATGACAAAGAAACGTATTGATGCCTATCTACTCAACTAATCAATCCAATCCACCACAAGGATAAACTGATTATAGTTGGATCCTCTTTAACCGAAACAAGTATTGTTCACACCAAAGATTATGAACCCAAATCAGAAATCTTCAAAGTCTTCTTTGTCTTCAAATCTTCTTAGATCTTCAATAAACACCTGCACACAATCAACTTGAATCTCTTGTGATCAATCACACATAGAACAGAGTTTGTTAACAATGGATTATCACAAGACGTCTTTAGAACTACAAACAGTCTAAAGATCTCGTTGAAACTTTGATCTAGTTTGAGTGAATCTTATATCAGAAGAGAAGATTCTCAAGCATAAACAAACTAGGTGCAATCAAAGTTCAACAACCGTTAGTCAATCAAATCAATAAAAAACTAATTATAAACCGCAATTATCTAGTTTCCCACCAACGGTATTAATAGAGCTTCTCAATCCCAAAGAAGTCTTTAAACCGAGAGGTCGTAAGAGATTTCGCCTAACTAGGTAGTTTTGATGACTCTCAGGATTAGTTTGCTATAAATGCAAACTTTGGTATTTATATACCAAGGAAGTTAGGACACCAAGGAATTTCCAAAACCGAAAATATTCTTAAGATATACAATATATTCCAGATTCGGTTTCCATAATTCCTGGAAATGCTTTGTCCAAACATTGACAGAAAATCTCTTAGAAAATTTTCAATTAGTGAATGCACATTACCAATTTTCATTTTCCAAAAATAAAATTAAAAACCTTAATTAAAAGATTCTCAACTTATTTTTCGATCCGGGATTTTCCTTTAGCTATTAAGGAATATCTTTGAACAATAAAAGATAAGCGTTACTGCACATGTTCAAAGTATATCGACATCTTTACTTTGTAAGTCCTCTTTCATACTTACAATCTTGAAACCGATTTGCCACACTTCCAAACGAGTTTAGAATTGGTTCATCTGACTTTCAAGAACTATGTGATTGATTAAGAACACTCGATCACAAATCATGGGTTTCACGGTTCTACCAAAAAAAGTTTCGGTTCTACCTCCATGTGAGTACTGTGCATAGTCACACTAGCTTTCCAAAAATTCGGTTGACTAGGTACTAGGATCGGTTCCCCACATACTTATGGTAACTACTTGTATTTGATGCATATGTCCATAGGATCGGTTCCCCTTTCACTAAAAACGTGTTGCACATGTTCATAGGATCGGTTCTCCCATCTACTAAAAATGTGTTGCACCTCTTACAAGGATCGATTCCATTTTTGTGATCGGTTGCACCTAGACTCTTCATAGGATCGGTTCCCCTTTGCCTAGAGTTGGTCATACCAATATCACTAAATCGATCATACCATCTCAGGTGATTACTTAAGATCGGTTTCACTAATAAAACTCATACCAATACAAAAGTCAATCCTTGTGAATAGTTTTACCAAGAGCATAAACAGGTCATGAGTGGTTATACTAATCACACATATTGATAGTTCAAAATATATGCAATGAATAACAATACCAATAAGCCTTGCGATTTCCATTTCGATTCATGAAACAAGTTCATGAATTTACTTCCTATAAACTAATGTAAAACATTGTTTCCGATGATGAAATCTTCACCTCATACCCACACATAATCACAATAGAATTCAAACGATTATGTCGATGTTTTATATACGAAGTTCAAAAGATAAACGTTATACTTCATAGTGTATTCCTTAATACTGCGTCTAACTAGAGTGTAATCATTCATGCTTCACAGTTATTTTTTCAATATGCATGACTTGAAAGATACGTTAGGGAATGAAACAGTTCAAGTCAAATATCATTAACCTCAAGTGGAAGGATGATGTTGTCGTTGTATCTCCTTACTTCTTCACTTCTTCACTTCTTCAAGTCTTCGCAATACTTGTAATGTCTTATATCCTAATACTTTCAAGCTAAGCTATACGAAGTTGACTCTAGTACATAATCAAGCGACTCTTTAAATAAGTTTTGGTTCACTAAAATATGACAACCAAACTTGACATACCAACGCTTGGTGGATTCAACCGAGCTATGCTCTAACAATCTCCCCCTTTGTCAATTTTAGTGACAAAACTCTTACATCATATGGATAAACAAATTACAAGAATTCATTACACATATGCTTGATACCCAAATTCAACAACACAATAACCTGTATACATTCAATCCATAAATGTCGTTGTTGACATTATAATAACAAAGCTAATACTCCCCCTAAAGGTAACATATGTAGATTTTATCAATCCACGCGTATTTGTTATTCCTTTGTTGTCCGTATAACTATAAGTATCATATGATATGCTACTCCCCCTTAGTCGATGCTTTACTCTTTCGTTAGATAAATGTTTAAGCACCGATGTTTTTTCACTTAGTGATACCAATCAATATAAATTAATACCAGTATCACTTGTTTACTCCATATATTTCTCCCCCTTTTTGTCACAAAATGACAAAGGTATGAGCAAATAAAGGACAAATCGAAAGGATCTTACAAATCTCAAAATAGACTTGTAAACCTATAAGAGTTAACCACGATGGTTCCACACACCATTTTTGATAACCAATATCAAAACCGAAACTACAAAGTAAATTTTTTTTTATATGTTACCAAGGAAAAAATTGCCCGAACCAATTTTCCCAAATAGTTTAATTAACAAACCAAAAATCGACTAAGCACCTTAGTTCCTTTGCTAAACCGATTGTACAAATACAATCGCTTGTTCGACAAGACCAAAATAAAGATAATTCTATTTTTCTCATCAGGTTCTAATTATCCATATAACTTAGACCTTTAACTTTTAACCAAGACAAGTACTAGGTTAGTTAACTAGCATTTCTTGTTAAGGCATTCTATTAGACTTGAATAACCGAAACCTCTACTTTGATAAGTCGAACTAAGATCAGAATTAATTTAGTTTCTCTTATCCAGAATCGAATTGGACTAAACAATTCATCCCGTAAACCTTTTCTTTTGTTAAGCCATAAAAGCATATGTGTTTCGTGGTTTTAACTTTTGCTTGCAATAGTTAAAACCGGTTTTCAACCTTTCTCTGGTAAAGGTTGGTTGTTGTTATTATTTTGTTTTGCATAAGGATGACAACATAATGATACTTCGATATCAATTCTCCCTGGAAGAAGATGCAAACATTTTGGAGAACAGGGTGCGAAATTTGAGGTAACAACATTGTTAGTTAATCGTTTTCCTGTTTAAGAAAAGCATAAGTTTATTGCGTATATTTATTGTTTTTGCTTAACAAAATTTCGGTACAATTGATGTTTTATTCCATTATTTGTGTATGGATGTGTGTGTGTGATTCAATTGTTTCCGGTTAAGAAAAACTACGGTTATCTTGCTTTATTGTTTGGTATCAATCGTTTAGGCTTACAAAATTTCGGTGCAATTGCGGTGCTTTAATGTCTATGTTGTTTCAATTGCTTCCGGTTGAGGTCGTGCTATTTTCAGCAGTTTTAGTACTCCTTCTTTAGGAAACAAGTACTCGATCTAGACTTGTTGGATCCATCCCTACTAATGACTCCAAAGGCATTTTCGGATAAGTCTGGATATCGATATGAGATTTTGCAAGATTCTGTTGAGTCCCCAGGAGCTTGCCTTGGTCCTTACCCAACGTTTCAAAGATTAATAGTAGATTTTTATGGAAATAGGTTACTGGCACATTTCAGTAAGAGATCCAGGTGATCCAGGAAGTAATAACCTATCCACTAAGGTCAAACACTCATCTGAGAGAGAAAAATGCTAGTAAGGATAACTCTCTCGGCTAAATATATAATGGATTTACAGAGGCTGAAATAATGGAACATTTTTGTGCTTGGAATAGTAGAATTAGCTTCCTTCCTAATGGTGATCGTGATTGAGATCTGTAACTGAGTGGAAAACTTCCCACTAGGGTCGCCAAAATGTAGTTACTTAAAATCGGTGAGAGGATAAAGTGGGATTCTAGGGTTTCTGAAAGTTAGTTACTGGAGGTTGAGCACGAATAGTCTTCGCCTAAACCACGCAATATGGTCGTTCAAAGGCTTCTTTAGTTATATGAGAGGTTAGGGATGGTCTTAAGAATCTAAACAAATAAAGAGAGAGAGATCAGAGAATTATAGGGTTTGAAGAAGAATTTCTCTGAGAGTTTATGAGAAAGTTATGTGTTAGCTTGGAGAAATAAAGGACCTATTTATAGCTGAATTCTCTAATCTCAGGTCGGTGAAGATAAGGATTGCTTGTCGTGCGAAGAACTTCTCCCGTATCTTTAGGAATAAATATAGATAAATAAAAACTAGATTGAGTTTATCTCATTATTCCACCGTCTTCACTCTCTTTTGCAGTGAGAAATAAGCCGTGTATATCTCATACATGTCGTAGACCGCCAGATCAAAACCCTAATTGGTATCCCCCATTTGTGAAGCTGAGTTAACCTCTGTGATGATGTGTTGAGAGAGAGAAATATATTCTCTTTAGTTGAGTTGTCCAATATAGAGAAATATTCTATGATTTGTGAGAATGACTAGGATGAGTCACGTGAAAAGGCATGGAATGCCTCAGGAATTATGTGCAGAGTGTAAGAGGAGCTGAAGTTGAGGTCCCTCTCTTCATGGCCAGTCACATATGTCACGCAGAGACCGTATTATTGCTTGTGAGTCCATTTGTTGAGCATGCAGAGCTCAAGAGACCTTAGCCACGTTTTTGAATAGACATGTATAGTTCAAGCTCAATTTAGTAGCCGTGAGTATGTTTGAGAGGTTGAGAAATAGGCTTGATATCTATGTAAGGCGTGTGCCTGAGTTTCATGCGTGTATAAAACTTTTCAGAAGAGATGGATCAGTTTGGATGAGGCCACCAAAGATTTGGCTGACGCGACAGAGGCTGTCAGAGATTTGGCCGACGGGTTTGAGGCCGTCAGAGATTTAGACGAATGGTTTGAGGCCGTCAGAGATTTAGCTGACGGGTTTGAGACCGTCTGATATTTAGCCGACGAGATAGAGTCGGTTCAAGACTTGTCCAACACAATGGAATCTCTCCGAAGTCAGCTGGGACATGTTTGGAAGAGAAAAGAAGGCTTGTACACCTAATAATTTCTCTACGTGACTCCGTCTCACTTGTCTTTGACCAGCGCAATCTTGCGGAGATATGCTAGGAATAAATTGTGTTCGTATTTATGGGGACGACATGATCAGTTTATCTCGAAAGGATGTTCTAGTAATATTTCGAAGGGGCTCATAGTCAAAATAACTAGATATCTCGTGGGGATGTCCTAGGAATTAGTTTGAAGCCTCGGTAAGTCGAGTCAGAGCCTAAAGTAGACATGAATAGTGTATCTCGCGATGATGTACTAGGAATCAGTCCTTGATCTCAAATAGGGTGAGTCGTGCTTACATGAGACATATATGTCTCCGCTCTGGGACATAATTCCGCCAGGGACGTTTTTACGCATCTACATAGCTTACTTAACCAGCAGTTAATCGCGGGGATGTATATTAGGAATCATGGCATCACAATCAGATGCGTCTTGCAAAGACATGTTGCAATTGTGGCTTTTCTGGTTCATAAGTTTGTCGGGGACGTTTTACGCTCTACAAAACCTACGTGACCAGTAGTATCTCATTGCGGATGTACGATAGGAGTCATGGCATCACGACCAACAATGTCTCGCGGGGACGTATACTAGAAATCGTGTCTATGGGTGCCTTGAGGACCAAGGGCTTAATGTCTCCCGTGAGAGTTGTGTTTTGTCTATGATCTTGAAATTACACTTTGGCCCTTTATTCAAATTTCACATCTATATTAGAGCAAGTCTTATGGTGGAAGAATTCCATCTTCCATCTTCCATGCCACCTCAACATTTGGAATCGTTCATGGAAGCTCAAGTCTTATGGTGGAATCATAACAATGCTAAAAAAAATAGCATTTGACTTTGTCAATGGTATTTGACTAGGATATATTTGCATAGTATAAATTAAAAATGGCTTTTTTGTGTCTGACTTATGCTAAAAGACAAAAAATATTATTTTGAATAGCATTTTTTTTGTCCTTTAACACGCTATTCAGAATAGCATTTTTTTGGATTCCACACACCATTACACAAAACCATGGAACATGGCTTGAAAAAAGTGTGAATGACACCAACTTGGAATTCATTAGACTTGACATTCCACACTTTTTACAAGTTTGGAATAAGTTGGATTCCACCATTTTTATTTTTATTTTGATAAGAAGACATTTATTTATATAAAAGATGAAGTTTGCAAAATATACAAGATGGGAGTTAATCCAAGATTAACTCTTTCTAGGATGTTTGACATTACTTTTCCATTTTCATTCTCCGTAGAGAAATAACTGATTTTCCTAGATCTAACTTACTTAGCTAGTTTGTCTTCAAAGTTAACATAGTTCCTAGATTTATACATAAAGGGAATCGAATCACAACACATAAGAGAAAAGTTGCATCTATTGATGCTTGCTTGAGACCTCCAAGTTTGAATTTCAGGCTCCGCTTCTCCTTTCATGATTTTCATCAAGATTTGACAATCATTGATTATGCAGCAGTTTTGTAGCTTTAGTTCCTTCATCCACCTTATCGCCTCAATTCCAGCTTTAACTTATGCTTCTAAGGGGAAGGAAGCCCAGCTGCATCCTGATCGACGGTGTTTTCTGGTCCCTGTTTTATCAAGTATAGAGATGGCATATCCCATAGTAAAATCAGCTTCAATAAAGGAGGCATCAAAGTGTATAAACCAATCGAAATTTCCACTTTCAGAGTTGTGGCTATTGCAATGAGACTTCTTAGCAATGGTATAAACATGACCAGTTTTACTGTCCCTATTAAGACTTAACTTCAGGTGGGATGCTCTAATGTTATCAATTAATTTTTGCACATCAGGCACTACATTGTCAAAATGAACACTGTTTCTATATTTCCAAATGGATCACATGATAAAAGAAATCAAATTGTGTTTGCCATTAAGGGCTTTAACATTCATCCAGGTTTGTAACCATTGCAAGATGTCAAAATTTCCACCGTTAAGATGGATGTTATTCAGATCAAAAGATTGCCAGACCTTCTTAGCAAAATTACAATTCACAAACAAATGCATTTCATCATCAACAATCTGATTATCACACATCATGCGGTAAGGTTCAGTATCCTTAACACATTTAGACATGTTTTTCCCAAGAGAAAGCGCATTATTCTCAACTTTCCAACAGAACATATTCACTTTAGAAGTAATATTAAGTTTACAAACCCGTTTCCAGAAGTTAGCTTCATCCTTGTCGAAATGTAGATTGGTCAGGAAATTATAAACAGATTTAGTCGTGAGATTCCCAGAAATCGAAGATTTCCATATGATTCTATCATGCTCATTTGTATTAGTAGTAACAGCTTTAATAGCATCATGATAAGCAATATCAATGTAAGAACTAATAATGCACATATTCCAATCTCCATTGGCATTCATAAGATCACAGACATAATTAGGCATATTACAATCATACATCATAGGAGTTAAAAACTGTGTTTGGTTGGGGAGCTAGAAATCAGTCCAAATGTTAATGGCCTCACCATTATTAACTTGCCAGACATAGTTGGACTTAATTACATCAAGACCCTTTTTGATACTATTTTAGATCCACGAGTTCTTGTGTTTTCTTTAAAGGGTGGTGTTTTCTGAAATATTTATGCTTAAGAATTTTTTCCCACAATTGTTCCTGATTCTGAATTAATCTCCAAGCCAGGTTAGTAATTAAATCTAGGTTATGTTTATGAGGGATTCTAATCCCTAGACCACCTTGTCGAATATCTTTAGTTATACTAGGCCAGGCTTTAGGATAGTAACATTTATTTTTGTTCTTTTTCTGCCACCAGAAGTCTCTCTGAATCCTATCTAGATTATCTACAGTTTTTATAGGAAAAGCGAGGCACTGCATTTGATGATTAGGGTAAGCACTAAGAACAGGTTTTATTAAGATAGTGCGACCAGCTTGGTTAATTTTTTTTCCAATCCAGCCTTGAAGAACAGTGTAGTATTTGTTAAGTAAAGGTTCAAAGTTATTCACTTTATTTTTATCAAAGAAAAGCGGGGTTCCTAAATATTTATCATTCTTAGAAATTTTCCTAATTTTAATGATTTTAGAGATAATTTTACAATGTTTGTTGTGCATCCTAGGTGTGAAATAAACACCCGATTTGTTAAAGTTTACTACTTGTCCAGTCATTTCACCAAAAGTGTTAAGAATATCAACTAAATTTTTAGCTTCAGTTAAGCTAGCTTTAGCAAATAAAAAATAATCGTCAGCAAAAAAAATATGCGAGACAGTAAGGGAAGTTCTAGCTACTTTAACACCAGTTATAAGTTTCTCTTCCTCAGCTTTAAAGATCATTTATGAAAGCACTTCCCTGCAAATAATAAATATATAAGGGGACAAAGGATCCCCTTGCCTAATTCCTCTAGAGACAATGAACCTTTCACCAGGAACACCATTTAAGAGAATAGAAAAAGAATTTGTAGTAACGCATTGCATGATAAGATGGCAAACATCTTCACAGAAGCCAAAATAGAGGAGGGTTTGATTCAAAAAATCCCATTCGATTCTATCGAAAGCTTTAGAAAGATCAATTTTCAGAGCCATGTGCCCAGTTTTGTTTTTAGAATTCTTCATAGTGTGCAAAATCTCATGCGCAACTATGATATTATCAATAATTTGGCGACCAGGAATGAAAGCAAACTGGTTTTGAGAAATAATCTTAGTTAGCATAGGTTTTAATATGTTTGTTAAGATTTTAGCTATCAATTTATATGTAGTATTACTAAGGCTGATAGGTCTAAAGTCACTAGGGGTAGAGGGGTTTTGAACTTTAGGAATAAGAGTTATATAAGAATAATTCATTTCTTTGAGTAAAAACTTCTTCCTGAAAAAATCTTGAACAAAGTTAGTAATATCCGATTTCACTAAATCCCTATTTTCTTTGAAAAAACCCGCATGATAGCCATCGGGGCCAGGAGCACCCCATTGGTTCATATTAAAAAGAGTATTTGTTATTTCTAACTCATCCGGAATCTTGATAAGACTATTGTTCTCTGCTTCACTGATACAAGGTTTAATAAGACTATTTAGAAGGTTAAGGTGTTGCGTATTGTTAGTGGTGCTAATGGTTTTAAAATGATTGATAAGCATTTTATGTAACTGAGTGTTGTCATCAATCCAGAGACCAATATCATCTCTAAGTGCGTGAATATGATTAATTCTTCTTCTGTTATTAGCATATTGATGAAAGAAAGAGGTATTACGATCAAAATCTTTAATGAATTTATCTTTCGAGAGGTGATTCCACTAATCATATTATCTATTGTACCAGACTTCGAAGTTGTTCTGAGTATCCTTAATTTCAAGCATAGGTAAAGGGTCCATTAAGTGGAGAAGTTCCATTTTTTTATTAAGGTTTTCGATATTTTGAAAAATGTTTCCAAAATCAGATTTGTTCCATTCAGAGAGAGTGTAAGAAAGAATTTTAAAATTTCTTTGCAAACTATAGGCAAAGGAGCCTCTAATATTACAGTCCCAATTATCAGAAACATGTTATGACTAAACCAAGTTCTAATAACTCTAAAAGGTTTGCGAGTATTAATCTTAACAGGCTTACAATTGAGCAAAATCGGAGTGTGATCAGAACCAACTCTAGACAAGTGGCTAACCAAATCATCAGGGTACATGGAAAACCAAGCAGGGGAAGTGAGCACTCTGTCTATTCTTTCCTTAATGTTTTCATGTCCTTCTCTGTTATTGGACCATGTGAAAGGGATTCCTTGAAATCTAAGATCCATTAGTCCAAGCTTTTAGATGTTATCATGAATAAATTTGTTAATATGAGTAATATCTTTTCTACCTTGCTTATCATTAACATGCAACACAAATTTCAAGTCACCTATGATGATCCAGGGAGTATTAGGATTTAAGCTACAAAAATGGTTAATTTTATCCCATTACATTTTCTTTCCTAAATCATTCAAGGACCCATGCATACAGATTACATTCTAACAATTATTATGGCAATCATGCAATTCAAAGAAACATATATCAAAAAATTCAACAATGCATCTTACAAAAATATTATTGTGCCAAGCTATGAGCACCCCACCAGATATGCCTATTCTAGGGATAGCTAACCAGCTATAAAACCTAAGATTTCCAGCTAAGATGTTCATATTGTCTTATGTGGATTTAGTTTCAGCTAGGAATATGAAATCAGGGTTATGCTTCCTTAGATTTTAAATGGTTTATAGTAAGGGGTTTTCCCATCCCCTGCATATTCCATGATAATAACTTCATGTCAAAATTCAGGAAAGATCTTATTTTAAAAAAGACTAGAAGGGAAAGCTTCAAACAATTGTAAAATCGAAACAAAATTAGTGCTAAACTGTGGCAGCAAAGATTAAAGAAAGAGAAGATGAGCAAAATTATATGACTAAAACATAAATCAAGAGCAGAATAGATTTTATAATTGAGATAAAAAGGAACCTGGTTTATTGACAGGATTTGATTTCCAACATCTGCAGCATAAGAAGTATCAGACCCACCAAGACCATTTATATTGTCCACACCTTCAATATCATTCATAATTTCTTCTCTAGATGAGGATTCTTCCAATTCCAGGATTCTAGAAGCCCCATCATTCACAACTTCATCAGCAAGAACATGAAGAGCTCTATCAATTTCTTGAATATAACCATCCATTTCCATTGCTTTCATGATAACATCTCCAGTCCTCCTTATTTTATTGGTCCTTAAGTCATTTCTGTTGATTTCTGACACATAAGTTCCACCAGCTGGGTTATCAATCCTTACATCAACAATAATTTCCTTATTGACCTCTTCATTCCCTTAATTATTTTGGTTATTTGAATCCTTAGTATCATTCACAACCACATTTTGAACTAAGTTTTCTACTGCAGCTGCATTTTTTTCCTTTAGACCATCAATAACTGGTTCTTGATTAGCTTGAGCTCCACCACCATCTTGTATATCCATGTTTTGCTGTATAACTTGTATTAATTCTTCCACTTGTTCTTCAAAAGGATCAACACCTTGCAAGTTCAGAATTGGCACAACAATCCAGGCTATATTAACAATCATTCCACAGTAGTTTTCATTGTGATTGAAAACATAACAGCTTCTACATGTTGCAGATGGAAACCCCAGATAAAAGATAGCTACTTTAATTCATTCTCCATCCTCCAAGGTTATATTCACTTCCCTAACCATAGGCAGGTTCACATCCAACCTAACTTTTGCTTTGACAACACCAGTTGGATCTCTATTGTAAATAGTGATTGGTTCACCAGCTTGAGATGAAATCTGAAAAGGAATATTGTCTCTATCCAGGTCAGCTCTGAGTCTAAACTATATATAGAAGACTTCAAATTGAAAGATAGCTCTATGCACATTCATATGGAACTGCCAGGGTAGCAGAACTAGCAAGTGCCCTCCTACAGAATGGGGTTTTTCTCTTAAGACTCTTTGAAAAATCTCTCATGAGTGTATTCTGAAGATGAATACATTCCTTCTTCCAGTAGAAATAATCACCACTTCATTCTGAGCACCCCATCTTTGCCTGATTGCAAAACTGACAACATTTCTAGTGACTTCACTTTCTCTACAAACATATCCAACTAAAGTATAATAATCAATAACCTCCCTTTTCCTTGCAGGTTGACATGCTTGTTATTTCTCTTTGACGAACTTTTGTTTCTCAGAGAGTTATCAGTATTGGTATTAAGACTAGTCGAAGAAGAGGCGGGCTAACTGACTTAGTAAGATTTTTTTGCAGACAAGCATAATTTTTAGCTTTTTCTGGGTTGAGGCAAACAAGTGAGCTGTGTGATTTGGGATATGAGTTCTTTGATGAAAACTTTCTGTAGGAATGTTGTAAATATATCGGGCATGTAAATATATGCATTCCCAGTCAAGATCAAATATTGAAATTTGCCAAGTGTAATGCATGCTACTGACTTGTAGATTGCGCAGGAGAGAGTAGTTAAAAACTTGGGAAGAAAGCTGAATTTGTAGATTTGGAAGAAGGAAGAGAGTATGATGGCTAAAAAGAGTGTATAACTGGATTACTTGCACGGGTGAATGAAGTAAACGAGGCGTTTCTGGATTACTTGCACGGGTGAATCCATAGTTGGATTCCACCATAAGACTCGCTCTTAGGGACTTGCTTTTTTACCCTAGGGAGCATTTAACAGACACCCCTTATCCCCTTTTCAAGGTATTTATATCATTCCCACTATTTTAGATCCAGCCTAGTGGAGGATAGTTGGATGACATCTGGGTTGCACAGACGCGGACACGACACGACGCGGATGCGCAGGCACGACAGAATTCTCAAAAATTTAGGACGCGGACACGTATATACATATTTTATTTATATATACAATTATGTATTTATATACAACAAAGTCAAGTGTTTCGATCCTAAAAATTAGAAAATAATGCTACATGTGTATAAATTTCAAAAGAAAAGGAAAAATCGTTTGTTTATACACGCCGAGGGTCAAGCAATCAATCACTATTAAACATTAGGGGTGGGACTTGGGTTGGTTGGGCGGGCTAGAAGGCTTGGCCAAGGCAGACCCGAGCTAGGAATTCTTTGCCCAGATTGCCCATCGAACCCGTGGAACTCATTCAGGTGTTGCCCAAGTCCGCCCAAGTTATGTTCCTCGGGTTCCTCGGGTTGGCCCAAGTTCCACTAGACATACAAGTTTGTTAATGTCATAATAATAAATTTATTAATAATAAGATTTAATTTCTCTATTTATTATAAATTTCCAAATAACTGAATATTATTTACAATAATATAAACTCTTTTCATATCGAATGATTAATGAGATAGATATAATTTATATTTTGATTAATAGATTTGAAGATAATATCTAAAATTTCTCTAAATAGATGATAATACTAATTATAAAAAATATCTTATATATAGTTCTTCGGGTTGGGCGGGTTGTTTGAGTTAGAAATATTTATGTCCATGCTTGCCCAAATTTAACTCGGGTTCATAAAATTTATGCCCAAGCTTGCCCAAAGTTTTGAAATACGTTGCCCATGTCCGCCCAACATTCGGGTTGGGCACGGGTTGGGTGGGTTGACCCAACCCAAGTCCCACCCCTATTAAACATATGGCACATTCAAACTGCATTCTTAGAACAACACATGTCCAACACGGGTATATGTGATGTCATTTCCAATTACAAAACCCTAATAAAGACTTTAAATAATTGATCTAAATGTTTGTCTTTCTTCATTTAGTTAATATAGTAAAAATAAAGGAGAAAATTAAAAAAAATACGTCAAACCCGAGTCATCGGTGCATCCAAACAAGACGCGCATGTTGGTGCGTCTGACGCGAGTCGGACGCGGACACGCCTCAGAAAACGGAGCGTCCGTGGCATATATGCCAGGACTGACACAATTATCTAGCTTTCGCCTCCATAGCTAGCACATCCGCACCGAGGCGGCTTTATTCACTCGAGGTTTTATTAAACGTCAAGAGATCTGTAATCTGTCCACAAGCCCTAGAAATTTTTTTTTCTTCTGCAAATCATCACTAGCCATGACAACCTCGGTCATTATTAGTGCTTACTGCTTATTCATCTATAATTTTTAGTTTAGTTTCCATCGTAGTTTTTTCTGCGTATTTGTTTTTGGTTTGCTCCGGTGAGATAACAACGAGTATCCCGTGAGGGATCTCATAGTAACTTCAAAAACTGAGAAACTAATTCCCGGGGATCATTGTGCATGGAAATATGCCCTTATTTCTTTTTTTCTCGATTTACATCTGTATTTGTGACTCAAACTGACCTAAATCAGTTCAGTCGCGTACTTGCTTGGGTTAGGTTAACACCCCGTATGTATGACCCTTTGTATTAGTCTATTGTTGAATCAGTAGGGGATTTCTGATAATTGCTTATGTATCTAACCCATGAGCTGTGCTTATTGGTAGCTATGGTTTTGTTCATTTTATCTGGATTTCATCATCTTGGTAACTGTGGTTTTGTAACTTCACCAAATCATTTGTATTCTCAACCAAAAGCAATTAAGAGAAAATTGATAACCAAAAGCAATTAATAATTTATCCTTTTTAGATGCTATAGAATTTGCTCATGTTTTTTTTGTTGTTGGATATTTTAGTTTTTAAATTCATATATTATTTTTGCTCACTTACTTCAGGAGAAAGCTAGTAGTGCTTCAACGGCAAGTGTTATCCCAAAGAACTCTATTCAACAAGTTAAGGATTTAATCGAGACTCATGAGTTCATGAGAGCTCTGAAGATCATCCAAGCTCTACAATCCGAATATCCGCATTCTGCCCAGTTGTTGGTAAATGCTAATGCTTTCACTGATTTCTTGTGATATTATTGTTTGCTTTCACTGGATTCCCAATATTCTGTGTGTAACACTGAACGAGACCTAAAAGCTTTACTTTCTCAATCAGATTGCATAACTGTGTGTGTATATTTTTGACGAATTAAAAAATAGTGGCATTACGTTTGGCCAATCACAAAACATGTTTATCTTATTCTCGTATCTTATGAATGGATGTTACCTTTTTTCTATTCCAATACGTGTTAATTTTCAAGAGTTCTTATTTCTTGATCCAAGATTCTGGTTACATTCTTTCAAAATTCTTGATCCTCTTATCCATTCTCTGTTCATTAGGTACTCAAG
Organism: Papaver bracteatum; assembly: GCA_023529315.1. Taxonomy (NCBI): domain Eukaryota; kingdom Viridiplantae; phylum Streptophyta; class Magnoliopsida; order Ranunculales; family Papaveraceae; genus Papaver; species Papaver bracteatum. The sequence continues at coordinate 650,719 of JAJJWX010003760.1, forward strand.
GCACTTGTGTATGAAACAACTAACCACAGTCAAACACTGGCAGTTTGCTTGGAAGCCAAAAAGTTATTATTAAATACTGATGCCTCGGTTCTTCCCGACGTGTTGAACACATTGCAGACCATTTTTGAACGTCTTGGACGGAGTAAGTAAATTTTAGCATCAAAATGTTTGTTCAAGTATATCTGCCTACGGAATTCTATTCCAGAACGTCTTGGACGGAGTACTAACATGCTGACACTAGTTGTCTCAACTTGTCATTGCTTAGAATGTGGCTCCCATTTTAAGTATTAATGTCCTATTTAATGAGGAATTATGATGTCTTACCAATTTGTTGGATACATTGGATAATCTATCATACACTTGTGTTTGAACATGATTAGGGTATTACCTGGGTGTTCTGATGACGGATAAGGTGTAGAATTGTTTCTTGATTATGTGGTCATTTTGATCAACGTTGACCCTAAACAGAGAACACAACAAAGTAAAATATTTATCCAAAACAACATAGCTACGAATAAAATCCTATTTTTAGGACAACTTGGTGAGAATTCTCTTGAATACAAACCTAGGTACCAGGTCTCTGATGGCTCAGATCCACCTTAGGATTGACAGTCCAAGTTTTTCTTTCTTCTTTTATTAATTTTTGGTCCAAGTTTTTCTTTCTTCTTTTATTAATTTTTATCTTATTGATGAACATCGCAGACGATTTAGCAATCAGTAGCTATGAATACGTTCGTGAAAAAGTTTCTGACAATTTTGAGCTGATGATGGGACTTTGTTGCAGTTATATTTATGAATCTGCATATGTTAATCAACTTAAGGTTTCACAATATCTGATAACCTCAAATCATTTCGTGTTGTTTTTTTTATGCGCATAATTTCTTAGCATTTGCCTGTTTCCGTTTTTTCTGATTTGACATTATTTTGCTTTTCGTAGATGTCTCTCAAACTGTATCAGCTTAAGCAAGAGCCCAGGTTTCTTCTTTGGGCTGTTTTCAGCATGCAATTACAGGTTTTTTTTTAATTACACTTGAGCGTATCACATTGGTATTATTCGGAAGCCACAAAATCAGTATGTTCTCTAGCTGAGTTCTGTCCATACATAATGTATTCTTATCAGCACAATTGCTTGTTTATGTGCAGGTGTTTTATCATTTATTCAACAAACAAGTGAACGCTTATGACTTTTCTGAACCAGAAGGTGAGTACTTTTTCCCTATTGGCCCCTTATTTATCACACCACCTATGCAAATGTCCTCTAACTACCTCGCAGCCCTTCTAGTGTACATTTCTGTAACGGAACAGCAGGCCAAGTGTGACATTGCTCATGAAATCCTGTTCAACTTGGGTTCAACACTTGTGGTAGCTGAAGTTTGTAGGCGACGTTTAAAGGTATTTTTAGAAGTCCTCATCCTTTACTATTGTTATATCAAACTGGAGTTCAATAACATTTTGACACTTGTTTTTGATGGGGATAGGAGTTTTGAGTTACTTAATGGTGATCTAGAAAAACTGCCATACACTAGTGTAGCTCATCATGCCAAGAAGAAGCAAACCTTTCCGTATATGCTTAGAGGCGCGACAAGTCATAAGAACATATCCTTTTTCTGCAGCTCCATTACAGAAAACTTTGGCAAGTTGCACGTCTTCTTGTTTTTAAACTTCTATATAAAGACTAAAATGAACCGAAGCAACTCTTAAGGAAGCTCAACTGGTTGGTTTACACCCTTTACACTTTCGATCACAAGTAGACTTAGGTTAACAACGTGTCTTCCTTTCTATATACGCCACAGTGCCCTGCTTACAAGACAAAAAGCGAACCACAAACCAATAGATATAACTTCACAAACGGAAAATCATTTTGTTGAACTTCGAATGGTTAATGGAAGGATGTTGTTTTATATGCTATTATAGCACTTCGCTTTGAGTGTTGGATTAAGACTGTTTCCAGAAGGGCTGAAATACTTTCTTTAGGATGGAACAATATATCTGAACTAATTTCCTTCCTTTTCCCCCCTTTCAACCTCAATATGCAGGGTGGTAGGCTTCTATCTCATTTATGTGACTATGGTGCTGCTGCGGAGGTCTTGGGACAAAAGTTTGAGTCTTGGTAAACCTCTTGTTTTAGGAACAAGTGCTTGCTTATATATTCTGCCAATCAAATACAAGACATGCTTTTACGTAGTTCCACATTCTTTTCACTTGCTAAAATGTAAACGTTCTCATTTGTGGTTCCGTAGTAAGGTTCTAAATGGTGGCAGCCCTGGTGATTGGGAATCAATCATCAACAATTTGGGACAACTACTTGAGGATGATAGTAAATGGTGTGCTGCTACAAATGACAATCGAATACAGCTGCCGATTTTTGTGTGCGAGTTATCTCAAGTGAGCTCCTGTTCCCTTCCTTTGTATTACGGCTGTCACTATATCGGCTAATTTTCTTCCCCCTTGTCTCATTTATCGATTTATACTAATGTAGTTCACTTCAGAAATGTCGAGGATTGCAAGAAGCTCCCCTGTTTACCATAAGGAATATAATAGTTTGCCGTATCAGAGAAAAAAATACAAGCTGGAGGAAGCTGTACCTGAATACTTCAACAGGTCATGTTTTGTCATCTTAATCACATTTGGATTTGTGTTACTCACTATAAGAAACATAGTTTGCTGTATCAGACGATATCGTCGAGCATCGGCTGATACTTATGTCAGTTGCCAGTGATACAGGATCTTCTATTTGATACTGGAAGTATCAATCGGATACAATGTTATTTTTAATATCAAATATCTTATATTCTATAAAAAAAAAAATCCACTGATATCTGACCAATGATTCGTAAGTTAATGTGAATTAGTTTGAACATGTTCAGTAGTGTCTTTTTTTATTTGCAATACGGGTATAAGATATAAAAAGAGATCAACTCAAGTGTTTACAACTTAATATCATGTTGGAAAAGTAAATTCGATCTTTAATATCCTTCAACAATCAACATTACTTTATGGCTAATGGATGAAATTAGATATCCTAACATATTGTTTTTTTTGTATTATTTGCTTGTCGACAAATTTTATTCAATCTCCTTGCCTATTAGATGTGAAGTGCGAGTCAACAACCTAATTTGGAATAATAAATTACACATGGTTGTATCGGCTGATGCGGATCAGTATCCGGTATCAGTCTGGGTAATACTAGTCAATGTTGATTAATATTGATCAGTATCGTTCAGATATCAGCATACATATCAGTAGTACTGATACCTAAAATGGTGAACCATGGCTGCATGTCTTACAATTTGGTGAAGCGGTCTGTTGGTTGTGAAACTAATATTGTGTAGAGGATGAGGGTGCACATTTATACTTTGTCAGGTTCCTAATGAAAACAATGTATCTTGCTATTTTTAGGTGAATAGCTTATGCTATCTGGTTCTGTATCATTTTGGCTAATGCCTAGGATTCATTTGTCATAGTTCACAAGAAACTAGATTTTGTTCTGTTACTGAATGACTGTTAATGGTGCTATTTTAAACTATAACGATTACTCCTTATTTTATTGTCAGTATATTTGCCACAAACTGAACTAATGCTTTCGGTCTTGGTCAATTTGGGTTGAGGTAGACTTGCTTTTTTGTGATTGACACACTAGTTCATTTTTGTTACTCGAGGTGTTCTTGAATGATCTATTTTGGCAGACCTTGAACAATATTGTTGATTCGTTTCAGAATACCTGCCTTTTTTAGTTAGTAACCCTGGCTAACTTGATCTGATTGTCTGAGTGCAGGCTTGGTTCTAATGGTGGAATGTCGCTTCGAGTTTTAACCAATGCTGAAGAGGGGTGGGTGATTGAGAATCTTCTTCAAGGAAACTCATCGACTCAAAATACCTTCAAGGAGAATTTTGACAAATTAGGTATCTTCAGAATCAAAGAAAGTTGCGGAATCATCCCCTTGGGACTAAAGTCTGTGTACCATGGGACTACAATTGTGCTAAAGACGAAAAAATTCATTATAGTAGCTGCGGATGGAAAACTTACCACAAATACATCCTACAATGCGTTGAATTTGAAGGCTGACAAGCTTAGGAATCTCGATGATATGTGTATAGCAGTATTGGGGGATTGGAAAAGTTTAACCGAAACAGTTCGCACTTTAAGGACTTGTAAGAGATGTTTTAAGGAGAATGGTGTACGAAAGCTCACAGTCAGTGAATGGGCTGATTTTACAACACAAAAGTTATTTTTTCATCTAACTGAGACACAAGTAATTTTTTGCGCATTCGATCAGAAAGAGGTATGATTTTTTTACTAAGTATTTTTTCATCTAAGTTGGTGTGTTTTTCTTACAAATTCATACATGTAGTAGGAGAGAATCTTATGTGAGTAAGCTACTACTATGAATGAGTGTTAAAATTTGGTAGTTCTACAACCTTGGGTGATAGAAAACTTGTAGAGAACAGTTTTGGGATTTTCACCGTGCTTGTACAACCTTTTATTCTCCATATTTCTTGTTTTATTGGTTCAATAATATTAGTTTGATTTGCTCGTATTTTTGTTGTCCATTTTAGGGTCCATGCATCTCATATGCTTCTTCATTTGGAAATTTTGATGTCAAGGATCTATATTTCTGCGTGGGAACAGGTAGTATGTATGCAGATGCAATTTTATCTAGTTATGCATGTTTTGACATGAGTTATGATATGGCTGTTGAGTTGGTCGAAAGAGCTCTTGTGTATGCAAATATGTATGATGGTTGCACGGGCGGTTGGGCCAGCAGTAAGTTCTTTTTGGCGAGTCTAATTTCTTTTTCTTCTGTTTTTTCATCTCCTATTTGTGAGAAACTGAGCATTTACTTTGTTTTCTTTTTCCTCACAGTTCACGTGATCTACGATGACAATACCATAAAGGCTTTGGCTAGAGAACACATAGGCACTACTCTGCAGAGAAGACATCACTCTTTTGTTAAAAGCATGAAAGTTTTAAGAGACGAATCTTGAAAGTCTGAAACATTTCAATTTGATTTCTCAATTTATAGATGTTCTTAAAGTGAAATATAAAACACTACAGACTCGTGGTAGTATATGATTTATATAAAACAGTAGACTTTCATGGTAATATATTACTTAATGGTGAATATGGGTTTGCTGCGCAATCCTTCGCTGCTTATTTCTCAGTTTGCTATTCTGCTCATAACTTCTTCATACGACATAGGAATGATCTCATTCTTATTGTGTTGGGTTTGTCTTCCAATTCTCCTTAATACGAAGGAAAGTTTTTAGGATTTGGATGAGTTACACTTGCTTTCATTTAACCTACAAGTAGTTACTTTAGTTCTACTTCTACATCCGCATGTCAATAAGTGCACAAGTTGTGCTTTGACTTGGTTGATTACGGTAGGATATTAGGATTTGCATTCTGCGACCTTAATATCATCAGTTCATATACTGTTTTCAGTTTAATTCAGAATTGCGCTCATCTCAAGTAAGACTTCCCTTGCTCCAACGACTTAACTTCATTTGCGTTGGAGCTATTTTTTTTTTCTTTCTTCTTCTTTCTTTTAAGCATATTATTCGTAAGGGTATAATTATAAATAATACTCCCTCCGTCATAGTTTAGATGTCAAAATTGGGGATTTTTTGTCCTAAAATACTTGCTAAACTTCATATGTTTTCACCTTTTATCCTGATTTGCCCCTTACTTGGAATTAGCCCATAACATGGAGAATTGTGTATTTCAATTATGTCATTTATTGTCGGACCGAGGGATATCTTATTAAAAGATATCATACAGTTATTAGTTTTTCTCTTTCCTAATTTTTTTTTATAACTGCCGATTTTATTAAGAAGCAAAGGTTATATTATCGAGATTGGGAATCAATTCCTTCTCGTTTTTTCAAAAAACTGTGTTTTTGTTTCACTAGAAAGGGTTTCCATAGAGAAATTTTTAGAACTTAACACTTTAGCTTCATTAGCTATTTTGTCTATTGAAAACATGAAATTTTTATGTCTAAACATAAAACACACATTACTGAACAAACTAAATTAGTTTCTGCATTTCAAGATAGTATTATGCACTCTCCAATGATACCGAGAAGTTTGATCTCCATGTACAACTGAGATGAGATTTTTGCAATCATTGACAAAACAACATGAGGTTATCTTCAGTTCCTTAATCCACTTGAGTGCTTCAAGAAATGCTTTGGCTTCTGCATCTAAGGGGCTAGTTGCCCACCCTGAGCTCTTTTCTACTGCATGTTTTATTAACAAGAGAGATGGCAAAACCCAAAGAATAACTATGTTCTTTAGAAGAAGCATCAAATTGCCAGTCCAATCATAATCCATGCTACTTTCTTCTGTTGAAATTGGCCGAATGAAAATATCTTTCTGAATTGGTCTGCAAGTGGAAATGCTCACAAAATCCTGGTGAATTATATTAATCAGTGTAGTAGGATCATGTTTAACACCTTGGAAAACAACATCATTTATAAATTTCCAAATTTACCACATATTAAAAACAAATTTTGGAATATCATTTTTAAAATTATCATCATTTAAAACATTTGAAAACCATCTTTTAACATCACAATACCACAACTACTGATTAAATTCAAATAAGAAAAAACAAACCAAATGCATTTTGTGAATTTACAAGAAACAAATGCAGTTCATCTTCTAGTTGAGTATCATTACAAAGGATACAACAAAAGTAAGCATTCACATTGTATTGATGCATTCTTTTTCCTAAAGGGAGAACATTAGAACAATTTTCTAACAGAAAAGCCTAATCCTAAGAATGCAATCCATTTTCTATAGGATCTCCAGAAACTCATGTCTGCATTATTATTATCATAATAAGAAAGTAAGTTATAAGCAGATTTAGTAGTGCATTCTCCAGAAATCGAGGATTTCGGCTTCCTTCTCTCATCTCTCCAAAAGAAAAACTAAATTTTCTCAATCCAAGTTGTTCTTCAAAAAAACATACCAAATCTACCCGGATTTAATCTGATCAAACGGTATATTTGGATAATAGTATGTAATAATATTTATTTAGAATAAAAATAATCCTTGATTTGGTGATTATTAGGTTTCTCTGTGTATATATGTATGTGTGTTCTCTTGTTGTCCATCTAATGGCTTGTTTAAGTCAATTAGGTTTCTTCTTCTTCTTATTATTATTATTATGTGTATGTAAAACAATTTCATATAGCCATTTAGGCGCTTTGTTAGATCGTTATGATCGTTTCAAGTATATCTTCCTTGAGGGCGAAATACATCGGATTGATGTACATTTGTATTCTTATGGAAATCCATGGCTACCATATGTTATCGTTTTTTCGATATGCAGTGCAAATTACAACTCTCTTTTAGGAGCATTTATTCTTAATGAATAAGAAAACATTGTTCTTGATGAAGAACAACAATTCAAATGGTGGAATCAGAATCTTCACACCATCCCCCAAATATTATCGAGTTCCTCTATGAATTACATGTATTTGATACTTTTGATGTATTTTAGAATACATAGATTTTGTGTTTCTTCATGTATTTCAATTATGATGTACTCAATCATTGTAAATGTTTTTGGTAAAATATGAAATTGGGAGAATTTTCTCATGTTCCTTCAAATTTTTTTTTTTTTTTTGAGGATTTCCATCTTATCATATCAACATTATCAGGATTAATAGTGATGGCCTTATAATTCTACTATGCATATCTGGATGAATATATTTATCTAACAAAAACATCATTCTAGTTCTCTTGATTGTCAGTTAACTGGTTTACAATTATTGGGATATTCTCATCTAGAACAATAGGAGTAAGAAGAGTATCTTGATTCGACAACTAAATATTTATTTTCGAGCCATTATTAACTTGCCATTCACAATTAGAACTTATAATATTAAAGACCATCTTTTATACTATTCCATATCCAAGAATTATTATATTTTCAAGAATGAATATGAGGATCAGTTTTGGGAAAGTACTGGTACTTAAGAATAATGGCCCAAAGCGAATCTCGATTACTTAGGAAAAGCAATGCAATGCGTTTGATAGTTAGGTAGGTTAGGCACTACGCATAGACTTAAGGAGGATAGTTATGCCGGTTTCGGATAAAAGCTTAGTCTTCTAGCCCTGTAAAGCGACATAACATTTACTAAGTAATGGTTCAAAGATGTTAATTTATTCCTATTTTTTTTAAGGGGTTTCCAAATATTTATCATTTTTTGAAATTCGTCTAAATTTTAAAATTTTGCTAATTGTTTTACAACATTTATCATGAAGCTTTGGGGGAAAATAAACCCCATATTTTTAGATTAATCACTTGATGCGATATTTCACCTAAAAGTTTAAGGATGTCTATCAAGCTCTTTGCTTCCACTGTTCCTGCCTTAAAGAAGAGGAAACAATCGTCAACAAAAATTAAGTGAGACACAAGAGGAGCAAATTTTGAAACTTTAATTTCACAAATTTTCTTATCTGTTTCAGCTTTATAAAGAAGTCTAGAAAGAAGCTCCATGCAAATAATAAAGAGATACGGGGATAAAGGATCCTCTGTCTTAAACCTCTATCAACAATAAATTTCTAACCAGGTCTGCCATTTAGAAAAGCAAGAAAGGAGGTCGTAGACACACATTGCATGATAAGGTGACACTAAATATCGTTAAAACCAAACACAATAAGATTATTTTTTTCCATAAAAGGATATTTATATCTCAAGCTTGTTTGTCAAGTTTAGTTGTCAAAACTATAAGTCTTGATTTATAGTCTACTTATAGCTATATCTCGGATTAGGATAAAATATGTAGTTGAGCTTTAAACTTCATGACGTCCATCCATTGAGGACGAAGAACTACTAAGGGGAGCTTGTGTAACTTCATCAACAAAAGGTATGCGGAGACTTGAACTCATCTATCACTCAGAAGTCTATTTCTATTCTATCTCTTATTGAGACAAAATTCATATAGCTATATAGACTTTACTTTATACACATATGATATTTCGAGTTGAGTTTAACTCGCTTACATATTTCTCGGAATATGTGTTAGTAAGATTTCGCTTTAACCAAGTTCATCTTTTTTATTGATGAAATTCAAAAGATGATCATGTCAAAATCTTCTGGTAATATCTTACATGATTTGTGTAAGACAGTCATTTGATGTAGACTCAGAAAGTTTCGTATTGATCACTTGAAAATGGTTTTGAAGCTAATAGTTTGTGTGAGACAATTATTCCCGTCTTCTAAGAGTGTTTTAAGGATTGAAATGAGAGTTTAGAACAATTTACCTTTAATTGGATATAGCACAGTATGCATACTTGTATGCTAATTGTTGCAAGCTATTCTAAGTTCGGACCCATAGTATGCATACCTGTATGCGTACTGGTTTGATAGTTGAAGTCCGAGAACTTAGTATGCATACCCATATGCGTACTGGCTTAATAGTTCAAGTCCGGGAATTCATCTGAGTTCGGTCGTGAGCGACATTATGCGTACCCGTTTGCATATTGGCGTACATACCATGTCCGGGAACTCTAGGTATGCGTACTCGTTTGCATACCTAAGTGGGTTAAGTTCTAAAATCGGTTTTTCATAAAAAATATATATTTATATAATAAGGAATGCAATCTTTGCAAACCATGGTAATTATGTTCATGAATTGATTCGAGTGAATCAAAATCTATTTTGCTTCAATTGTGTCTTGTATACTTCTATGAGAATATAAAAAATTGAACAACTATAGAACTAGTTTCAATCGAGTCATTTGAACTAGTAGTGATTAAGATGAACAAGGCTGATATGAAAGTGTTCACATGGCTAAATTCGGTTAACTATTGTTGAGCCAACTAAGTGTACACGTTTAGGTACATTTGTGTGTAACAAGCTAAGTTCGATCTAACAGTTGAAAGATATATATTAGCTTGAATCTAATCAGGTTTTCATCTAACGGTGAATATTTTATGCTTTGTTACCAAGGTGACATTGATTGCAAAGCCTGATTTGAAGACTATATAAGGGAGTACTCTAGCAACTGGAAAAACTAATCCCCACACCTCCTATGTGATACTAGTTGCGATTAGAGTCAATTCTTCTTTAACCTAGGTTTTTCTAAAACCATTATAGGTTAACGACTTAAAGAATTCATTCGGATTCTGAAGCCAGACCTAACTGTTTTCTCTATAGTTGCGTATTTTGATCTTAGTTTGTTCTATCGTATTGAATATTATCTTTTTTAACATTTTCTCGTGATTCAATCTCTGATAGGTAAGATAAAAAGTAATCACAAAGCTTTTTGTCTCATTCTTTGTTATTCCACTATATCTTGTTCCGCTACCATACGGTTAAGATTATTATGAGGTGATTGATATTACTAGGCTGTTCTTCGGGAATATAAGTCCGGTGTATCAATTGTTTCATGTTCACCTTGGTTTATCAAATGACAGAACAAAAACTCGTAGGTATTTATGTGGGAGACAGATTTATCTATTCGATAGACTTTTCTGTGTGAGATAAATTTGTTTATCAAGTTTTCGACTTTGGGTCGCCGCAACTCTTAGTTGTGGGTAAGATCAGCTAAGGGAATCAAGTGCGTAGAGTCCTACTAGGATTCAGAGGCGTAAGGAACGCGATTATACCTTGATCCGTGTGAGATTGATTGGGGCTCAACTACATTCCTGTCCGAAGTGAACTTGTACTAAGCTAGAGTTTGTAGCGGCTTAATAGAGTATGGTGTTCAAATATGGACTAGGTCCTAGGGTTTTTATGCATTTGCGGTTTTCTTGTTAACAAAATTTCTGGTGTATGTGTTATTTCTTTTCCGCATTATATTTTCTATATAATTAAAATATTACACGTTGTGCATAGTTCAATCAATTGATTGAAACTTGAACATTGGTCTTTGGTATCGTTCAAGTTGTTCCTCATAATAATTAGGCTTGCAGATTTCTATCTGTTTGATTTGCTGATTACATTGAAAAACAGAGATATAGCTCTTGGATGTATTTTTCTTGATTGAGTCTGAATGTTTAGTTGATTCTCTTGGAAATATATTGGAGTTAGTCCATACATATTGCCTAAACGAAATATTGGGTGTGGTTGTTATACCCCCGCTTTTTCAGGAAGATTTTCGGTAGCAACCTCCTCTACCTCAGGTTCCTCAGCAACCACATGTATCTCAGTATCCTTACCAACCTCAGGAGGCGGAGAAGGCGTAGCATCAGGATGATCCATGCGCGGAGGTGGCTCGGTGGAAGATTTGGGCATGAAATCTTTGCGCACGGGTTTCTTCATAAGGCTCATAATCACTAACATCATCAGAAAATACAGTTCATCAAAAATGGCGTGAGAAAATTACGGTTAAGCCAAAACTCGATTGGGTAAAAACCAAGCAAATTGTGGGTATGGGTTTAACCTAACCAACCAAATGGAAGCAAACAAGGAATCATTTAACGAGTTCTAATGGATCGAAGGAGATTAGTTGATCCTCACGATCAAACTTGCAGGCATAATTAACATAGTAAAAATCATAAGTAAAAACACAAATTAGGAGTACCCCATGTTCTCAAATAGCACGAAGAAGAAAGAAAAGATCAAATTCATATATGCAAGCATCACAACAACTTCATCAATGGAAATTAAGTATAGAAAAACCGAACCAAACATGGAGATTACTCAAGCAAGGGTAAGGAAAAGCAAAAGAGTACTAACCTATTGATGAAGACCGAGTGAAGATAAAAATAAGAGCTTTTGGTAATCGATGGGAAGACCAACATTCTGAAATGGAAAAAAAGATATCTCTGTAAAAGATACAAAGATGGAGAGCGACAGTGGGAGAAGAAAATGAAGTTAATGAATATCCCGAAATCCAACAGACAGTTATTGCATGAAAGGACACATGGGGACCACCAAATCCATGCGTGCAAATATGGCGACGTTATGAAAAGCTTTTCTTCTAATCCTACCGATTGGTAGAATATGAAAAAAAATGGCAAACTGAAAAAGCACGAGTCTAACAACCACACCCAATATTTCGTTTAGGCAATCTGTATGGAAAAACTCTAATATATTTCCAAGGAAATCAACTAGACAATCAGACTTAATCAATTGAAATATATCCAAGAGTTGTATCTCTGTTTCTCAATCTAAACAACAAATCCAACAGATAGAATCCGTGAGCCTGATTATTATGAGGAAGAACTTGAATGGTACCAAATACCAATGTTCAAGTGGCAATCAATTTATATCAACAACCAAAGGTTGGATTATCTAATTGATTGAACTACGCACAACCTGTGATATTTCAATTATAAGTTTTGTTAACGAGGAAACCGCAAATGAAGAAAAACCCTGGGACCTAGTTCAGATTTGAACACCACACTGTATTAAGCCACTACAGACTCTAGCCTACTACAAGTTAACTTCGGACTGGAATGTAGTTGAGACCTAACCAATCTCACACTGATTAACGTACAGTCGTGTTCCTTACGCCTCTGAATCCTAGCAGGACTCTACGCACTTGATTCCCTAGTTGATATCACCCACAACTAATAGTTGATACGACTCAAATTCGAAGACTTGATAAACAAATCTATATCACACAGAAAACACTACACCATATCCATATTTTTGCAACCTTTTTGATTTTTGGATTTGCAACGATATAGATGTTGCGGAACTTTATCCGTTGCTCTTGACTTAAAATACGTTGCATTAAGTCCGTAATATCATAAAAAGATGAAAATGAGGAGAAGAGAAGAAAAAAGGACACGCTTTCCTTTTAGTAAAATAGTTGAGGGCTTAAATGTATATCGCAATATATTTATTATCCCTTTTTTTTTTCTTACTACTCCCAAAAAATTATCTTCTCTTCTCCTCGTTTTTTTTTTTCCGTCTCTTCTAAACCTAGACCAAAACCAGTGTTTGCAAGAAATCAAAATCTATCTCTCTGAACCCATCTCATAATCTATCTCTCATAAACCCATCTCATAAATCAAAACTCTTATCTATCCCAAAATATTTTTTTTTTTTCTGTTCTATACCTAAATCGAGTTATTTGGTATCAAAACTACGTTTTTAGAAACCATTTCTTCTCTTCTAAACCTAAATCGAGTTCTTTGGTATCAAAACTACGTTTTTAGAAATCAAAATTTATCCTTCTGAAAACCTAACGTCATTATTAAAACTCTTTATTTAGATCTGAGACTTGTGGGTTTTTCCATGGAAAAAAATATCAAATTGGGTTTGATTTGTAGGTTTTCCTCAGAACATTCAACCACCACGGTCACTTGTAGAGATTATAATAGTGTTATCCCTTATTGATTTGAGTTCAAGTGATGTTGGTGGTGGTATGTGGAGTGAGATTTTATGGGGTTTTTCATGTGTGGTAGTTTTGGTAAAGAATAGGTAGCGAAGGTTTCATATCAGACTAGAGGTGGTAATGAAGTTCATTATAGATCTAAGTTTTGGTGAGAAAAAAAAAACCTTTTCTGGATGTAAGGCTTAGTTGTGTTTTGCTCTTTGAGATGATTTTTCAAAAATGTATGGTCTAATTTTGTGATTCAAAGGTTTACTTAGTCTGACCACTAAGTTTCTGTGGATGTATTGCAGATGGAAACAATTAGCTTTATAACAGTCCTACACCAAATGGACATAATCTTAAAGCAACCATATTCGATGTGCTGAAGCAACCATATCAGGTATTAATTTGTTTTATTTGAATCAACTGGGATGGTTACTTTATTTATGGGCATATGTAAAATTAGAATATGATTATCATACATAACTGTTGTTGATTCCAAGGGTTACTTAGTTAAATAAGTTGGATTAGATTATATGAAGGTGGGTGGCATTTGTGAGAGATATCAAAGCTTAATAAAGAATTTTGTGGTATGTTTCTCCAGCTAACATATTGTGTATTGATAAGCACGTAAGTGATACATTTTATACCCATATATTTAAATTAGCTAGGACTCGATATTTTTGCTAATAATATTTTTTTTAATGATTTTATAGAAAGTACAAGCGAATTCAGTGATCCCAAAGAATAATAGCTAAACGGCAAGCTAAATGGCATTTTTCACGAAAATCCCCATTGTCACGCACGGGCACAACACTGAAAAGAGAGTTAACTATATGGCTTTCTTTAGTGGCACCAGCATCAGCCATGTGTCAGGCCAAAGAATTTTACAAGAATTACAGAGAAATATCTTTGTGCAACCTAGCTGCTAGCATGTGAAACTCCACGAAATGAAGTAATTGGGCCTGGCAACTATTAGATGGGTCTAGGTTATATTTCCCACGACACCTATATAAGTTTGAGTGAAGCTCTGAATCAGCAACATCATGAATAAATGGAGATGGAACGACGAAGTGAAGCATCAGGAGAAAGAGATCAACAACAGCAGTGTTGCCATCAATTTGTGGAGAAACAAGGCTTAAATAAGAAATGATACCAAGATGAAGAGAATAGCGATGCAGTAAACTGGAACAAGAGCTGTTGGACTTCCAGTGATCGATGGCGGTGATGGATTTGTTCTCTCAAGTTGGCCACTGCATGGTTTCTGGAGATGGAATGAAGCAAAGAACTGATGATGGGTATGCTGGCTGGATGTGAATTGTTAAGTGATCTTCATGGGTGCTGGCATAGATGGGTTTTACCTGATTTTGGTATTCAATAGTGATATAAATTGGTACGATTGGAGATGTTGGTTGCTGTATCAACAATAACGAGTGAAACTGATTGGCAGGAAAGAATTGCAGGCTTTGGTCGTCGGGTTGTCTCCGAGAATGATGGTGGAAGTTTAGTGGTTGCTTGGTGATTGAGCTTGACTAGCAGATGTTGTTTGTTATCGATAGAAGACTGATGTTCGAATTCAGTTAAGAAGAGCTTTTGAATCCAGGTGAAGAAACATGGATGGCCAGAAAGTAGAAAGTTGGTGCGGTGGTTGGTGTTTTGAAGCGACGAAACAGCTTCAAGTGGTCTATTTGTGGATGATTTTAGGGTGATATACGGTCGATATTAAGGTGTTGTTAGAGTTCCTAAATGACTATAAATGTGTGGTGTGCATGAATATGGCATTTGCAGGTCAAGAAAGTTACAAGGAAGGGTTTGAAATCGAGCATAATGGGACCTCCGCAGGCATCTGAAGCTGCACACAACCTGATGGCCAAATTTCCAGTCGAGAATAAATTACAGCTGGTGGTGTTTGCTGATGCCTCAGCATCGAGTGGGCGATAAGATGGATCGGGTGAGTTGCTGCTATCATGAAGGTGCAGTAAACGGAAATTGGTGACTGAGACTTAAACGGACAGAGAGAAGAAGTTGCAGGAATTAATATTGGTCGTTATGAGTCTCTACACCAGCAACAACAATAATGGTTATGATCGATGTTGACTGTATGTTATTGGGAAAGGAAGTTGGTGGAGTATAAAGTGGTCGGAGTTGGAAATAGTAGGAATTAGAATGGCTTTTCTCGATGGTTGTTAGTGTGAGTCCTTGGTGCTGTTTGGCGAAAAGAAGATGGAGTTTTTTTTTTAAAGGCCACTTCTTATTTCAGGATGATTTGAAACATCGTCTTCGTACTGAAATTGTGGATTCGGAAAATAGCCTGCAGCATGGAGGTCTCTATGCATTTGGAAATACCATTTCTTATCGATGATTTCCCAAATCTCCTTATACTTCGGTTCTTCATTGTCGAAGTTTCTTGCAATCTCTTCTTTGGCCTTATCCGTTGCACCATATATAAATCCCATTGCTGGAGTTTCTTTTGAATCTACAAGTCTTAAGACACCAACTAGAGGTTTTGTAGCCTTTAGTGAATATACCAAACCAGGCCAGAAGTTGGCATCCCTCATTATAATCTTTTTCATTGCCTTTCCTTTTGAACTGTTTGCCCAACTACAACTTCTCCACTTGTTATAAGTGAACATCTCTTCCAAGGGTGCTTTACTTTCTAGCAAGCTCTGCAAAGTGAGGTTTGTCGCAGAAAATCTTATGTCACCATGACGAGCCAACTCTCGCTTTGTAAAACTCCTCATCATGACAAGTACATAACCATGTGAGTATATATAGTTCGCTACTCTTTTCGCCTTCAAATAAGCATTTTTCATCTGTGGTAACTCGAATAACTTCTCAAGAATTAGATCAATGCAATTTGCAGCACACGCTTTCCATATAATCTCCTTCTTTTCTGCATTAGCAAATCTCCAGCAGCCTTGTATGCAACATCATTGTCTGTCACAACTTGCACCACACGTTCCTCTCCTACCTCTTCAACAATCGCATCAAGCATCTTGAATAACCTTCTCGCATCTTTGACATGCTTTGATGCATCAATTGTCTTCAATAAAAAAGTGCCATCCGGGTTATTGACAAGAAAATTGATGGGTGAAAAACAGATATAGGCCTGTTTTTTTCCAGGGTTACAAAGCTAGGCCCGTTTTTTTGCACTTTGCAAAACTAGGCCGGTTTTGACCGTTTTTTTTGGAAAAACGTTTTCTGTCAGTTATTTTCCAGCTGTCGCCGTTTGAGTGCTGTACAAAGACATTTACATCCTTTAAATCACTGAGTTCATTGTTAACTCAGTCTAAAACCGGTCATTACTCATTATCTTTAGTAATAAAAAATTAACCAAAAATTGACTTTTCCAATACAGAATCAACCAAAAACTTATTAAAGATCATTTCAATTCATTCATCAATGATCAATCAATACGCTTACAAAAAAAAAAAAACTAGATTGCCAAAGAGGAACTTTTACAGAATGTTTAAGTCATTGCCAGCAACAATAGCTCTTGCATCCACCTGACAGTAGTTTGCACTAGTGAAATCAAAACATAACATTAATTCGAAAGATAACAAACTAGTATTGGTGAGTTTGAGGAATCTTACTGGTCGGGTATGTAACTCGAACACCACTCCTCTAGGCATAGGAGGAGGAAAGGCTTCAACAAACGTTGTAACAGAAGCAAAAGCTTGTTGTACCTTCACCGTTTTACACATATAACAAGCTCTTAATTTGTGATCTTTAAAGAGGTGGGTCATTTAGATCAGACAATTAGGATCAAAGTAGTACCAGTTACCATTTAGTTTGAGCTTTCTTTGACAACTAGGATCAGAATATTCTCACATTTGATAAGTGCTAAAGACATGCCGGAATAGTTTTTACCTTTGGATGAAGATGCTTGAGTAGCTTCATTGTGTCAACATTTTCACTTGAATGTATAATTTGATCCAAAAGACCTGATAATTGACAAAAGTATGCTTCATCATTACCACTTTTGGGGTTACATATTTTATGAGAAAATTATAATAGTTCATGTAATTGTTAGGAGCACAGGAATCATCAATCCAAAAAGAAATTTAGTTCATGTAATTGTCAGAGCACAAGAACACAACTAAAAATACTGGAAAGCATAATTTGCATAATCCCCTGTTGGGATGAGTTAAGTTAGTGTGAAGTCATACTGTCTGTATACGAGGCAATTGCGTATTAATGAAGAAAACAGTGGTATGCGAGGCAATGTGCAAGAGCATCACAAATGTGTGCTAGTGAGAACATTAACAAATGTCAATGTTATATGTCAAGTTCCTACGGCTTTTACTATATTTTTGGCCAATATTTGCGAACCATTGAATAATTACCAAGACTAGTTGAATTTAACGCAAAACCAATAGCAAATTCCGTAGAAGTAAACTGCTAAGGATGCTAGTGAAAACCATACACCGTATGAGAATTCAATAGGGATAGTACCTCAAGCATTTTAGATTGCGCTTTTTGCCTTCGACCCAAGCTTGGATTTTGCTTCTTCATTTTGGTACCTACAAAAGCAACCACAATGTACCCAATGTAAATAAAGTAGTACGTACAACAATGAGATATATAAAATTGGAATCAAAAGGAAATGTATTAACCTGCTATAGTTATTTCTTTTTCTTCTCATGAAGCAGCTTTAGTTCAATTGCATTATGCTTTCTAGATCCACCACCATTATTCATGCCATTGAACTGTCTCAAACTCTTTGATATCTATTATTTTTCCTCTTCTCTAGAAATCCAATTCGACGTAACCGAATCGAACTGATTCCAAAGTTCAAGTTCTGCAAAATGATGCTCTGAAATATCAATGTTGGTACTAGTCCTTTTTTGTGTTGCTAAGAATCTTCACCTAAGTCCTCTTTACTCCTAATCATCACGGAATTCCTTTGCCTTCTGGAATTAGAATATAATTTGGATTTCCCTTTGTGGACTTTCTGCAAACAGGTTTTGTGTCTCTCTTGCTCTCTTTTTATAACTAGAATTCTTGCTGCAAATTAAAATTTAAAATAATGTTCCTTCAATGCAAGTCCCTAGCTTCATTTTTATCCAGTAATAAAGCAATTCAAAATGACAATAGTGGATCGAAAGGAGGCCTAAAATGTAGAGAGTACAGCGAGTACCTTGGGTAATACCCTCAGTGATGTGAATGAAATACTTTCTGGAGCACCTCGTAAGCAAGCAATCACCGGTAGCAGCGTCTTCGCAGCAAAGTACCAACACCTTCTACCAACAGCACCAACAATTCATACACTAACATGCTAAATGAATACAACATAAGCCCTAGCTATGAATTTCGAAAATTTAGATTGCATATTAAACAAAATCAAAAACTAATTCAAACCCAAGTTTTCCTTTCGATCAATTAACAAAATCCCTAACTCAACCCCTCATGCGAATTTACTATCATCATCTCCCTTTCTCCGTCTTTGTCTATTGGTGATTTTTGAACAACAATAAAATAGAAAACCAAATCAAATATTCGGATGCGATTGATATGCTACTGCTGCTTCTATGGTTTCATTGTTGTTAGCTATTGCTACCAAAAACAACACCAGACGGTTCGTGAAGAACGGAAATGGGGAAGAAGAAAAGAGATGGATGTGAAGAACTGAGGGAAGGGATTATGTTTGATGTGTTGTTAATACGGTGGAATGTAAGGTTAAATAAGTAATCTTCATATAAACATCTCATCTCGGTCGACGAGAAATTAAGTCAATCTCGTGATAAGTTGACTGAGTTAACAGTTTTGGACGGAAACAGTTAGATAGGCCTAGATTTGAAAAGTTGAAAAAAACGGGCTTATGGTTGTCTATCGGGTTGAAAAACAGGCCTAAATCTGTTTATAATCCAAAATTGGGTTGATCGTATGTCTCTTTCTAATGTCTGTCCAACCATCAGACATTATGGTGACTCATGTTTCTCCCCATGTTCTCTTGGCAGAGTCGACCATATTATTTGTTGATTTGACCTCTTCTTTAAGAATCCAATAACTCAACTCGTACATAGAAGGTAGTTTTAACCCACATACATATTCTCCAATCGATCCGACCATTTTGGCAACAGAAGGACTATTTGCCACATTAAAAGATAAACCGTCCTAAAAAAAGAAACGACCAATATCGAGACAAACCTTCTTTCGATGTTCTATGCCGTTATTTGGTGTACGCTAGCTGTTGCTGTTGTTGCTGATCTTGTGGTATACTATTCATAAACCTATCCATTGGACCTCTTATTCCACGATCACTTGGTTCAGATTCTGTTTGACCATGATAATGCGATCCTCCACTAACCAGATATTCAAAGTTTTGTTGTTCTATTGCTTTTGATCTTTATCATGATGCAGTTGAGTTAGTATCTCTTATTTAACTTCTGGAGGTACATGAGGACATGCAGAAACTCCCTTATGCATCTGTCCAATGTGACTTTTGAACCTACTGATTCCTCCTGAAACTCTCTTATCACAAAACTTGCATGTCACATATGAAACATGTATTCCTTTAATAAGTGGACCTTGAACTTCAGTACCATATTTCCAAGTTGTATGGTTTTTTGTGATTTCTTAGCTGCAGGCTGGCTAGCCATTGCAGATCATAAAAATAGAAATGTAGAATAACAGAAGAAGAAGAAGAAAAGGAAAGAAGGAGTTGAAGAATCAAACATGAAGAGATAGGAGTTTTGAAGTCTCTATATAGGTGGCTTGTTGAGAGTTGAGTAGTTTTTAGGGTTTTTTTTATATTAAAACCTAAGAAGTCAAACATTGGGGCTTGTTTTGGGGATTTAAAGCCCTGTTTTTTCTCTAGGATATATTCATTTTTTCCCTCTAGAATACGTAACCAAGTATTTTTCTCCAGAATATTCCTTTTTTCTCTCTAGAATATCTAACATAGTATAAACGCGGACGATTTAAAGCGTTTTTGTATTGAAGCTCTAAAAAGCGCGCATCAAAACGCGTATCAAAACGTTTTTTAAAACAATGATTATTGTTCCATTGAGCTCTTATTTTTCTGACCCATCTTGTGATTTCCTGATCGCTGATGTGAATGTGGACGCGATTGGTAACGATCAGGAGATTCCATTGCAGGTATAAAAGCTGGTTTAGTTTTGAAGATCAGACTAGTGCCTCTTTCCAAACCAGCACCTTTTTTAGCAAGAGAGTCAGCTGAGAAATTTATTTTTCTTAAGCTATGTACTAATTGAATCCTTAAAAGGCATTCCTTTATTCTGTTCCATCTTGTCTGAGAAATCCATGGTATATTTCCAGAAGTATATGCTTGAATTGATGCATTTGAGTCAGAGTTTATGCAGATATTCAGCTTATTGTTTTGCACTGCCCATTCTGCAGCTCCAATAATGGCCATGACTTCAGCAATAAAATTAGTTGCAATTCCCAACCATATAGATTCAGCATATATACATTCACCTTGATCACTTCTGCAAATAAAACCATACCCATCTGCCCCTGGGTTTCCCCTGGAAGCACCATCACAACATATTAGTGTTTGGTTCATCTCAGGAAATTTAAATCTGATTTCCACTATCTGCTGCATTTTTATTGGAGGGGTTCATTACTTCAAAGAACTTGAAAATCATATAATCATAGCTGCAATCCCACATTGAGATTTTTATTCTTATTGCACAATCCCTTATATATTGTTTTATCATCAGCTTGAACCTTCCCAAATCCACTTCGTCATCTTCATAACAAATTCAGTTTCTCAAAAACCACAGCTCCATCATTGTTATTGAAGCAGCTAACAACCATATTTCCTTAACAGCTCCACTTATGTGTTTATCAAACTTCTTCACATCTTCATAAGTTATAGGATTACAAAATAGAAAAACATCTCCCAATCATTTCCAAACCAATTGACTGAAGTTACAGTGCCACAGAATGTGTTCAATGTTATCAGTATTTTCCTTGCAAATATAGCATTTTAAAGCAAGACTGAAACCCTTGGTTTGCATTTTTTTCATCTGTTGCACAAACCCTCTCACCAGCTTCCATAGGTTACTTGCAGTTAAGGGATGGAGTACAGGATTCCATACATATTTGTCCCAATTAAGTTTATCCTTATGTAATCTGATTAGTTCAACAACAGATGAAACTGTGAACTTACCTGACAGAGTACCATTCCAAATCCTTGTATCCTCCTGCTTTGAGAGAACTGGTAGTTCTTCTATCTGAAAAAATTGAAGAAATCTTGGAGATATGATCCATTCCCCATCTACTATTAGCTCAGACACTTTCATATTAATATTTTGCAGAATGAAATTATCATTAGGGAAAAGTTCAATAAGAGGTTTTTCTTTAACCCATGCATCTTTCCAAACTGAGACTTGTTCTCCAGAGCCAACAATCCATCTTGTGTTTTGTTTAACATATTCCATAACCCATTTTAAACTAGCCCAAATTGAAGACTTCTTATAACCTGATATCCATTTACCATTTTTTGTATAGAATTTTGCTCTCATAAATCTAGCCCATTCTGTTGTTGAATCCTGAATTTTCCATACTAACTTCATTAATAGAGATTTATTTATCACCTCCAATCTTCTTATTCCCAAACCCCCTTCCTCCATTGGAGTGCAAGTGTCTTCCCATTTTAGAGTTACACACTTCCTCTCATATGGATTACCAGTCCATAAAAAGTTTCTTATGAGTCTTTCACACTTCTTAATTACACTCATTGGACACTTATATATAGACATATTATATATTGGTATACTGCTTAAGATTGACTTAATTAGAGTAAGTCTATCTTTAAAAGACAACATCTTACCAATCCATCTAGCCAGTCTGTTTTGTAACATTTCCACTACTCCCCACATTGTACTTGATTTTACCCTTCCAGGTTGCAAGATAACTCCTAAGTATTTATCAGGGAAATTAGATAAACTCATCTGACATTCATTTGAAATTTGGTGCTTTCTTGCTTCACTTACTCCCCCAACAAACAATTTGCTCTTCAGTTGGTTAACTACTTGACCAGAGGATGATTGATAATCATTAAGTAGCTTGAGTACCTTTTGGACATTCATCTTGTGACCATTAAAGAATAGAAAAACATCATCTTCAAAAAGAATGTGTAGGATGGACTCCTCTGAGATTTACCATGGGCTTTATCTTATTTTCCTCCACTATTTTAGTTAGAGTCCTACTTAGTACATCTTCAGCTAGAATGAATAAAATTGGTGACAAAGGGTCACCTTGTCTCAATCCTCTACTCACTTCAAAGAAACCAACTGGTCCACCATTTATTAGTATAGATATTCTTGCTGAAACAAACAATTGATGCAACCATTTAATATTGTTTTGAGAGAAACCATATTTACTCATTACTACAAATAAAAATTCCCAACTCAGAGAATCATATGCTTGTGTAATATCCAGTTTAAGCCCTACATTACCTCCTCTCCTCTTAGTATCAAGTTCATTAATCATCTCAGATGCCAGTACAATTTTCTCTTGTATGCATCTGCCTTTCAAGAATGCACCTTGCTGCTCAGAAATGATCTTCCCCATCAAACTATACATTATTGTTGTCATAATCTTTGTGAAGATTTTAAAACTGAAGTTACTGAGACCTATAGGTCTAAATTGGTTAGGTCTTCTAGCACCTTTGACTTTAGGGAGTAAGAATACAAAGTTAGAATTTAAACCTCTTGGAATGAATCATTTTGTCCAGAAATATCTTATAGCCTTAATAACATCTCCCCCTATTATCTCCCATGCATATCTATAGAAAAAACCAGGGATCCATCAGGACCAGGAGCACTATTTGGATTTATAGAGAAAACAACTTCTTTGATCTCTTGTGCAGTAGGAGTTGCTTCTAGCATTCTGTTTTCATCTACAGTCACCACTTCAGGTATAGCATCAAAGATTCCTTCAGTGAAAATAGTTTCTTTAAACTTAAATTTTTCTTTGAAATGGTTCTCTAAAGAACAAGCAATCATTCCTTGATCAATAATAATAGCACCAATATCATCTTCTAGCTCTGTTATAGCATTTGCATTTTGTCTCATTTTTATGGATGTATGAAAGAACCTAGTATTGGCATCACCATCTTTTAACCAGTGTTCTCTTGATTTTGATAAAGAATTGACTGATGTTGTTGAGATAAAATCTCATATTTCCCTCTAGACACCACTAAATTATTCAGTAAACTAATATTACTTGGATCATTATCTGAAATGATAGTAGCATTAAGAACCTCCTTTTCAGCTTCAGCCAATTTAACTCTAACATCCCCAAAAGTATTCCAATTCCACTCCTTTATTTTGATTTTCAGATTCTTCAATTTTTGCATAACCACAAAAATAGGGTTTCCATTCAGTTTCTCATTCCACACCTCTTGAATTAAATCCTTGAAATCCTCTTGATCAATCCAAACTTTTAACATTCTAAAAGGAATATTTTTTGGCTTGGAGACTAAAGCACAAGAACCAAAAAGTGGACTATGATCA
Source organism: Papaver bracteatum (assembly GCA_023529315.1). Lineage (NCBI taxonomy): Eukaryota > Viridiplantae > Streptophyta > Magnoliopsida > Ranunculales > Papaveraceae > Papaver > Papaver bracteatum. Next base: position 674,486 of record JAJJWX010003760.1, read on the forward strand.
GAAATACTTCTTACACCCACTTTATAAGTCCAATCTAGATATTTCTCAAGACATTTTAAGTTATATAATGCTTTATCCAAAGTACACACAATCCTCTTACCACCTGCTCTGTTGTTACTCCAAGTGTATTGTAATCCTGAATTTGGAGCTTGAATTAAGGAGAAACTGTTTATAACTTTATGAAAATAATTCATTGATACCCTGAGAGGAAATCTCCCACCTTTCTTCTCTTCAACACTCAACACAGTATTAAAATCACCTATTAAAAGCCATGGTAAATCCAAAGTACTGACAAACTCCAGTTCAGACCATAAAGTTCTTCTATCAACTGTAAGTGAGGCAACATGAATACCTGAAACTAATACACCTCCAACATTCACTGTGATTAAGTGCTTTGTTATGGAAATCACTGTAGGTTCAGATATTGAAGAATTCCAGAAAATCCAAATATTACCCTTTTCACCATTTACTGTATTATGAATTAATTTGTGATGCATACCAATCAACTTCAAATCTTTGCAATCTTTAGAATTCCATCTGATTTTTGGCTCAGCTACAATAACTAAAGTAAGGATAAATTTTTTAACTAAACTTCTTAACTTATTTTTGGCTCTAATTCTCCTTAATCCCCTTATGTTCCAAAACATAACCTTCATTGGACTTATGAGATTGAGAAGTAGTAGGACTTTTCACCCCTTTTTTATCTTTCACTAAATTTTGAGTATTTTGTTTTCTTGTTGTAATCAGACTGATATTTTTAGACTTAATAACTTTCTTCACCACTTCTTGTATACCCACTTCCTTCTCAGGCTCCACATTAATAAAATTAAAAACTGAAGTACTACTAGATGGCACATCTAGTAACTTATTCACACTTAAAGGCGGGAATTCTTCATTAGCTAAATCTTGAAGTAGATGAAATTTACCAATATAAGGACTTACAGGATCCATACTTTTTTTCAGCATCCTTCATCAAGGGAGTAATTATAGAATCAACAACTGCATCTTCATTACAAGTTTCAGTATCCATTTCCTTTGACATTTGAATTGTTGGAGTACTACATATATCAAAACCAATTGGTTGCATAACCTTCTGTTTCCATATTTTCTTCTTAACAATGATAGGATTATCACCAACAACACCTTGTTTTAATGGATCATTTCTTAATAATCTACATTCAGTAACCAAATGACCAACCATCTTGCAATAGATACAAAAACTTGGTAATTTTGGAATTTGCACTTCTTGTTCAAATCTGCCATACTTAGATTTAACCAAAACATGATATGGAACAGTATTTGTTAAATCTACTTCAACAAGAACACTAGCATAATACCCAACTTCCCTTTTAAGGCTTGTTTCATCAACCTTTATGGCTCTTCCAATTGCATCACCTAAAGACATCAGAATTTTTTCTTTCCAGTATTCAATGCCTAACCCTGGAAAATTTACCCACACAAACGTTGTAGAAGATTTTTGAGAAGCAAGATTAAAATTAGGTTCCCAAAGTCTCAATTTCAGGATTTGTGAATCAATTTTCCAAAATCCATTCCAAATATACTTCATATCAATTTCATTAGCTAGTTTGATGATAAAAAAAACGTTTCCAAGAGGAATTAGTTGATAATTACCTGTTGTTTTCCATTGTTTTCTCAACGCCTCTTCCGCAACCATAAACTTCATCTTAACAAAATCCAATTGCCCAATTAAACTGAACTTCCACTCATTCAAGCTTTCACCAATATCTTCATCAGGAATATATAAAGATGGAACTATAGAAGGAATTTCACTCTCCACACTTTTCTCTCTTGGATCAGAAGAGAAGAAACTAAAATTATTGTTTTTCATATGTGATCTAGCTTCCATGGTTCCCAAAATACACGATCATCTAAACCAGATTCGGACAAGGAAAATAGGATAAAAAAGACCACCAATCATTGAAACTAATCCTTCATTGATTGCTTTCCACAAGAAAAGCCGAATTTTTGGTGGACATGGTAAAGTCCATAAGAATTTGGTGGGTGGAAGGGGGGTATGAGTTGGTTGACCATGAGTTAGACATTTATATCCTGAAGATGTAGTGTAATTTCCATATTTTGAATGTGGCCAGATAATTTTATCTTGTGTGTTGTTTTGGGGAAGGTGGATGTTTATGATTTTTTGGGCTATATGACTAGGAAGGGTTCTTAATTTTTCTTGACTCCAGGTATGAGAGATTGGGTCGATGATATCTGCTACCATTATGAATGGGTAGAATTGTCCTATGTCTAGATGTGGTGAGTGTGGAATCCAACCGGCTTCTATTGGAGTTGATAACCCATTTCCAATTCGATGGAAAATCAGTTGTTGCATGGAAGGGACAAATGATGCCAGTTGTCTCCATTGAGGACTAAAAGAGTAAGGTATGGTATGAATGCCTTGTATAATAGGTTGTTGATCAAGATGTTTCATGCTTAAAATACTTCCACAAATTGAGTTAGGCTGTTCATGTAAATTCCAAATTCTTTTCATGAGGAGAGCCTTATTATGATCCTGCTTTTCCTTATGCCTAACCCTCCTTAGGATAATGGTTTTGTTACTTTATCCCACCTATAGGGTGAAGCTTTTTGATTGTTGAGTCATGTCCCCAGAAAAAACTTCTAGTGACACGATCTATTCGTTTGTGAACAGTACTAGGTAGGTTTTGTGTTTGCATAATGTGGTTTGAGGTGTGGGTAAGAGAAGTTTTGATGAGAGTGAGTCTTCCAGCTGGAGTTAGGCATTTTGTCATCCATCATTTAGCTTTCCAGGCTAGTCTTTGTAGAAGGGATGCGAAGGTTTGATTGGATGATCTTCCTTGTTTGAATTGGATGCCTAGATAGGTCGGAGGTTTTGATATTGTTGACATATCGAAAAATTGTTGTAGTTCAGTTAGCTTGATCGGGTCTACTCTTGGGTGGTGAATTATTATTGATTTGGAGGTATTAATTACCTGTCCTGCAGAAATTCCATATGATTGGAGAAGGGTCTTAAGGTGATGGTTGATCTGATCCGAGGCTTTATAGGTAACTAATAAATCATTCACATACATTAGATGAGAAATGGGTGGTGTGTTTTTTTTTTGAAATATTTAGTCCTTGAACTAACTTTTGGTTTTCAAGGATTCCTAGATTTGTAGATAGGATTTCAGCATGTATGATGAAAATATAGGAAGATAATGGGTCGCCTTGTCTAATACCTCTAGTTGGGTTGATGTAGCCATGGGTGTACCATTTATGTTGACCGAATATGTAACTGTTGTGACACATAACATAATGTAATCTATAACGGATGAAGGAAATCCAAGTTTTGTAAATGAGGTTTTGTTGAAACCCCAATCTAAACTATCATAGGATTTCTGGATATCTAGTTTGAGAGCTATTTTTGGATCCTTGGTGAGGTTTGAGGTTTTGATATGGTGGAAGAGTTCCCCGGCAATTGCAATGTTATCATGGATTTATCTTTGTGGCACAAATGCACTTTGGTATGGGCTTATTAAGAAAGGAAGAAGGGGTCTAATTCGGTTACCATGATTTTTGAAATGATTTTATACGTGACATTACAGAGTGATATGGGTCTAAACTGTGAAGGTTTTGAAGGATGGTCTACTTTAGGTATTAGTGTTATGTTTGTGTGATTCATGAGAGGATGCATGTTTAGACTATTAAAGAAACTTTGAACCATTTCTATCAATTGAGAATGAGTTATTTACCAGAATACTTTGAAAAACTTACTTGTGTAGCCATCTGGACCAGGAGAACTTTCGGAGTTTATGGAGAAAAATGCTTGTTTAATTTCTGTTATAGTTATTTCCTTCGTAAGCAGGTCTGATTATCTGGGAGTTAATCTTGGCCTGATATTTGTAAAAAGATCTCCATTTAACACCATAGGTGGGGCCGTATATTATTGGGAATAATGATCTATAATGAGTTGGACAATGTCTTCTTTCTTATCAACCCAGTTGTTTTGTGGGTCTTGTAATTATTGTATATTATTGCAGGCTCTGTGAATGGTGGCTTTAGTATGGAAAAAGGTTGTATTGAGATCTCCCGATTGTAACCATTGGATTCTGGGTCTTTGTTACCAGTATGTCGCATGACATCGTAGTAGCTCATCATGATCAATTCTTAGTTGTTTTCCTTGGATCAGCTAAAATTCTGAGTCACTGCCCGATTGTGTAGCACATTGATGTTGAGCATGTTTTATCTTGACTGTCGATTTCTTAATCATGGTTGGTAGGTGGCCAAATGTTTCTTTGTTCCATTCCAATAGAGTTTGTCTGGTTGTTATGAGTTTTAGTTGAAGCTCAAGGGTAGGTTCGGTATCTTGTTGTTGTTCCCAAGCTGTTTCAACCACTTGTTTGAGCTGGGAATGAGAGAGCCATAGGTGTTCAATTTTGTAGTTTTTTGTTCCTTGCCAATCCATTGCTTTCTCTTGTAAAAGTATTGCGCCGTGATCAGAAGCTATTCTTGGAAGATGAGTAACTGCTGCGTGTGGATTTACAGTCCGCCAATGTTGGGTCACCATTGCTCTATTTAGTCTTTCTAGAATGTTATCGTGACCCATTTGGTTGTTTGTCCAGGTGTAAGGGTCTCCTCGGAACCCGAAATCAATAAATACCATATGGTCCATTAGAGAGATGAGAGGTTGAGATTCACCATAGGTTACTTGACTCCCTCCTTTTTTTTCTTTTTTTTTTTCTGATTGATCTAATACTTCGTTAAAGTCTCCTAATGAAAGCCATGGTGTGGATGGGTTGATGTTGTGGAAGATTGTTGGAAATTCTTGACATAGATTTTTCCTGATATCTGGGTATGGCGGGCCGTAAATACCCGTGCAGAGCCAAGGTTGTCCAGGGGTAGGTGGTGTAACTATTGTATGAATGTAGTTTTGTGAGTGAAATACAATCCGGATATTCAGGGAATCTTTCCACATTAAACAGAGACCGCCTCGCCTTTCAATTTTTGGGACTGAGAAGTGATTATGGAACTGAAGGGATTGTGATAAGCTTCTCATATGCTGATTTTTAGCTAAAGTTTCAGACAGAAACAAAATGATGGGTTTATGAAGAGAGACCAATCCTTATAAGTGTTGAATTTAGGGTGAAAGATTTATGCCTTGGCAATTCCAAGCTAGGATAGTCATTATGACGATAAGAAGTAAAAATTGAACTGGGATTTGTTGTAGGGAAAAAAATGATGAATGAATAAGAGGGAAAGAGGGGTTGAAGTAGGTTACTCTGGTAGGAAAACAAACCTGTAAAAAAGGAGCAAAAGTAGAAGGTCCTAGTGGAAACTAGAATAAAAATATTAGGAAATGATAATTTAGGGTTCACATTAGTGAGCAAAGAGCACAATTAATTGAGAGTAAGAATCCTAAGTAACAAGTGAAACCCGAGAATTATGAGAATTTGTCAAAAGAGCTAGAAAACTTGGAATAGTAAGACACACATGTAATAGCTAACTAAGACTCAGGTAGAGGCCCTAAGAGATTCAAAAAAAAAGCTACTAATATGGAAGTGAATTCAGAATTAAAGAATGTATTGGAGTAAGAAAGCCTGAAATGAAGCTCTGCACTATTTTAGAGACAGATTTGATATGACCAGTTTAGTTTGGTTGGACTTACTTGGGGAGTTACATATATTAGAGGAGCATGAGTTTGGGATAAGGGATATCATTTCTTCGTATTCTTATTCGGCACAAGCGAGAGAGGTGCTAAGGGGTTGAGTTAAACTAACTTCTAATAAGTAAACTATAAACAATGAAATGTTTGAAAATAATAAAATTAAAATTAATAAAGAAGGGAGATCCTAGATTATGGAACATTAAACAAAACAATTCCTAAAGAAGAGACAAAGGAAAATTAAGATACATTTAGAAGATCTCTATAAGGAAAATTAAAAACACTATAAATGTATAATCAAATACAATACATAAGAAAAACACGTACTAAACCAAATACAACCAAAAGAACGCAAGTTACGCAACAGGGCACATGAAAATACTAAAGAAAATATGGGATATAATTAGTGTGAGTGATTGGTGCTGTTTGGCGAAAAGAAGATGGAGTTTTTTTTATTTATTTTTTTTGAAAAGGAGATGGAGTTGGGTATGGCATGAATTAGGAGGGAGCTGTATATCAGTTATTGGACCGGGCCTTAGAAGTTATTTGCTAGGTCGCATTTTGGAATTTTCGTGACATCTATATACACCAACATCCAACAGAGATGAACAGAAAAGAAGAAGAAAAAAAGGAGGCGGCTACATAGCCATGAACAGGGAAACAAGGGTTTGCGATTTTGATCATTCTCTTCTTGCCATGTCTTGCTAGTTTTTCCATGTTAGGGCGAAGGATGAACTTGTAGATGTTAGTTTATTTTGTGTTCTAAAACAAAGTCAGATTTATGCCTAATGATGTTTGAGTGTCTCAATTGATGGGTTTGATTTATAACCCCTTCAGGTTTTATGCCAAGTATATCTCATAGTTTGATACTAAACAAATCCATTCTATAGACTTGATTGATTATTTTTCTATGACTATTCATTGAGTATCTATGCCATGTATATTTAGTGCTTCGAATATCTAATTTTAAGTCGACACCAAACATATCTTTTGCTAATTTATAATTGAGCTTTTTATCGATAAATCCTCAGTGTATGATGTTATGCGTTGCTACCATATATGAGTAATATGAGACTTTTGTTGATAGGATACAGATAAATCTAACTCTGCAATGGAATTCTCGAATCCCTAACATGTTTTTCACCCTTGATATTTCTTTTGTCCACAATTATTTGATTCATTTAGCTTCGATTATCCTATATAATTATTTTATTTGATTAGTATCAGTTAGAGGTATTTTCACACTCCTTGAGGGAATGAACCACATTTGTTGTTGTCAACAATTTCGACATCACGTACTTGCGGTAAAACAAATTCGGTTATCCGACCCATCATGTCTCCTAGTTTTCAGTTTCGCTTTAAGTTTACCTTGTAATTTTTCTTACTACGCAGAGAGTATTGAAAGACTTATACTCGATCAAAGTTTTATGAGGATGCAAAACCATGGAATGAAAAGTGCGATGTTGAATTCTCCAACGCAATTCAGAATGAAACCGGACAATATGATGTTGTTAATTTGGCTAGCTCAGGTTGGTGGAAGGTAAAACTTCGATTCAAAGTATTACGAGGATGTAAACCTTGGAATGAAAGGTTCACAGGTTGAACTATGCCTTGTACTTGTACCGAGGAAAGCTAACGTTCTTATTGATTAAAAGTTTATTGTTTTTCTGCACCTGTGTATTTTTTTTTATTTTTTTTTGTGCTATTGTGTTTAAGGCTTGTGAAGAGAATTATAATGCCTTCTCTTTTCCCCCGCAGTATTGTCTTGTCTATCTTATTCTTTCCATGTTGGTTGATGCAGATGTTCTAGAATATTCCATTTTAACTAGTAAATTGCGGAGTGTTACTGAAGTACTCTTTCGATCCGGTAAGGACATCATCGCATAACAAACTCTCTTTATTTCTCCTTCAAGTTCAAGCACTTGAGTCCCTCTTCAAAGCTCCAAGTGTCATTAGTGATTTGAGTGCATCTTATCTGGTTTCTTTGATAAACTTATCAGGTTCTTTTTCTTATTTCTTTCAATGCAGGTTAATCCAGTTTTATTAATTCATTGTATACAGGTGATGCCCATAAAGTGGACTGTCCTCAGGGTTCTGATAACTCCCTATGCCAAAAAGCTGTCTTTGTTATACCATTTATGATGTAAAGTGAAAATTCACATTTAGTTCTATACCTTGTGGTAATATTCTATTGGAAAATATTTTTTGTGAACATAATTTCTTTCATTCCTTTCTGCATTTGTTTTAGCAAGAAATGTGACTTTTACAGAGCTGTATGATGATTAATACCCGTGTTAAAAAGGGTCGAATCTATATTTTTCTATTGTTTGTTAGAAACCACCATTCCGAAGTTTAGTTTCTCTAGAAGATCAAATATGAGTTTTGTTAGCGTTGTGTCAAAGAATATGCATGAAAAAATTATTCTAGAAAGCAATTATTATTTCCTCTTTCATTGTTGTAGGGGTTTTTGAGATTCAACCATATTACAGTAAAACTTTGACAAATTAATAGCATTAACACCATAGAAAATTATTATTTTAGCGAAGTTATTAATTTATCGATTTAAACTTTAGATTATCTAAGCCTAGTTGGGACCATAGAAATTTATTATTTTAGCGAAGTAATTAATTTATCGAAGTTCTACTCTACAAGGTCGAGAATACAGTTTTTAACTTGTCTCCTCCATCGATATTGGTTCTGTTGAGCACATCATCACATTACAGTAACACAAAATCCCAGGTGTGTATAAGTGCTTCGACTTTAATACTACAACCCTCTGCATATTAGCTCATGTCATCATCGGGTCATTTGACCTTAGTTGTTTGCACATGTCATTTGGGTTTTCTGCTGGTGGTCGTGTGAATGATGACTATGGGGTAGGAGTAGATGGAATTGTGATTGTATAGTTGATATTTTGTTCATTTTTGTTATTCCAGCATACTTCTACTTATCCATTAATTAACTAGCAGTATGGTTGCTTTGACCTATCTTCTTCTTAGGGTTTTTCTCCATGGATAATTAAGTTGGTTATAAGAATTAGAGTAATATGAGATCATAAGTGTGACTATCATGGTTATACTATATGGTTTTGGTGCTGTCAATTTGTGACGAGCTGTCAACTCGCAAATAATATTTCTACTTCTCTTTACACTAGCAAGTAATATAATGAAAGCAGATTCGTCCCATGGGAGGTATTTGAGCAAAAAGTTGTTATAGAATTACTCTTAGCAAGATTGTTTTTGTTTTAGAAAGTCTGAAAATTATTAAGTTGTATTCAAATATAAAATGAAATTGATCAAGTATTTATTCTCGACCATGAAATATAAACCTAATTGATATATAACCACGTTCTTCGAATATATAACCTAATTGATATATAGCTCCCGGACTTTACTTGACCTCACCAGTACGCATACTGCATTCCGGTCTTGGATCAACACATATGCAAGTACGCAGAATGTCCTCATAATCCAATTATGGTTAAGTGTTCTAAACTCCCATTTCAATCAATGAAACATTCTTAAAAGACGACAATAGCTGTCTCACACAACTATTTGCTTCAAAGCAATTTCCAAGTGATCGAATGATCAATACGAAATATTCCAAGTTTACATCAAATGACTATCTCACACAAATCATGTATGATATTACCAGGTGATTTTCACATGATCATCTTTTGACTTTCATCAAGAATATAAGATGAACTTGGTTAAATAGAAAGCTTACCAACACATATTTCGAGAAATCTGTAAGCGAGTTAAACTCAGCTCGAAACATCAAATGTGTATAATTGAAGTCTATATAGCTATACGACTTTTGTCTCAAATAGGAGATAAATAGACTTTTGAGTGATATATGAGTTCAAGTCTCCACATACCTTTTGTTGATGAAGTTCCACAAGCTCCCCTAGTAATTCTTTGTCTTTAATTGATAAATGTTGTGAAGTTTAAAGATCAACTACACATTTTATCCTAATCCAAGGCATAGTGAAAAGTAGATGATGCGTGTCGTAACCACAATAAATTAATTAATATTTTACTACCTAATTAACAAGTAATGTAGTGTAGTCAAGTTCGTTCCCACGAGGAGCAAGAGGTTTTAGTTGTCTTATAATGTCACAAAAGGGGGGTTTTGGTTTTAAATTTTATAAGCAAAAGAAAATAAACAAAGCAAATAAAAGATAAAGGAAATCAATAAGAGAGATTAGATCAAGGAATCCTTCTTCTTTGCAAAACAATGATTCAAGTTATGTTCTTTTCCACTTCTTATTAGTCACAAATTATCACCAACCGTAGGTATAGCAGCTAGATCAGTGCTAACCCCAAAATCCCTTGTATCACCGGATACGGAAGTTCTCGACTACCGGATTCTAATACCAAACCATCAAGTAGTAGATCACTCAAGATGTAATTTAGTTAAACGCATTAAGATTTATGAATTTATTAGGTTAATATTAGTAGTTAGACTCTTAGATCAAGGTCCACTTGCTAATGTTGTTTTCACACACAATTGCTCCACGGAATCCCTTCGCAAGGTCTCGTGTTTTCTACTTGTGTAAAGAGTCAAGAAACGATTACTTATCCCCTAACTTTCACTAGCTTTAGATCAATTAACAAATCAATTTATTTGCGCACCTAAACAATCTATCAATCAATCATAAACACTCTTATTAGCAAAAACAAACGATAATCATGTGAAAAACTTCAAGATAGATTTAAACAAAAATCAATACATGCTAAGAACTAGGAATTCATCCTCAATCAATAAAATTAGCTACTCATGCTAAGGAGTTCACACAAAGAATAATGAAAAGAAAAGTGTTGTGTGTGTAGAGGTGTGCAAAAGGTGTAAAAAATGTGTAGAGAACTCCTTTATTTATAGGCTTCAATGCTCTCCAAATCTTCAAAGGAATAGAATCCCTTTCCTTTAGCAATTCAATTCCCAAGTTCAAGTCTTTCTCAAATCTTCCATCTCCTCTTTCCAAATACAAGCCCAATTCTTCATTCAATACCAAACCCAAGTCTTCACATCCCATGAGAGAAACTCACATAAAAATATACAACTTTGGCTCGCCGGAAAACTGGGGTTTTACCGGAAATCAGCCGGAATTCGTTACCTCCGGCACCTAAAAAATCTGTCCGTCGAGAGAATATTCTGTCAAGGTTCTGTTATATATAACGGTCAATATGGTCAACCGTTAGTCAAGAGAGTCAAGGGAGGAGAGAGTCAGACACCGAGTCAGCTTATCAGTCAGCCTTACTAAGCTTACTGGATCTTATTCAGCTGATTCAAGGTACTGGATCGATTGTCGGACTCGTACTCACCACACCGGAATCGTATCATCGTCGGCTACCGAGTCAAATCGCCGGAATGGAAAACCGGCCGAGTTTCAGCTGTTTATTGAGCATTTCTCAGGCCAATTCAAGCTAAATTCTTCTCCCTGCGACAATCCTAACATACATCTAAGTACTGCAGCTTGAGCACCATTCATCACTTTGATTTCATTTATTCATTACTATAGCTGCAGCAGCAACATCAATTTCATCTCCATCGACCAACAGCACCAAAACTTCTTGTATAACCCATTCTTTGCAGCTTCATGAATTCTGCAGCATCATCTCGTATTTGCAATCACAACATCAACTCCAGACTGTATCTTCATAGCAGCAGCAAAACAATCAAACCCATTTCTGAATTTCATCTCAACTCCACCGGAAACCCATCTTCTTCTTCTTCTTCGAATCAATACAAACTCGAATTGAGTTTACCCATTCAATCACCACCACCATATGGGTCAAACCCATTCATTCCTCTCTGAGATCGACAACATCTTCAATTCCTTTATTCCACTCAAACCCATGGAAATCAACACAATTCTTCTTTGAATCATCACAACCCACTCTCCATATTCCATCAAGAAATCAATAGCAGCATAATTAGTTGAAGCAACATCACGGATAACCACCTCCTTCTCTGTAATTTCAAACCCTAACTTCCAATTTCCACTTCTGTAGCTTCTTCTTAATTCGAGTGCAACACCAGCATCATTCCAACTTATGCCAAAACCCATTCTGCTCTGTTCAATCTCATTCAAAAGTTAATATTTAAGATCAAACCCCATCAATCCCTGATAAACAACAAACCCAATGAAAAGCAATAGCAACAACAACTATTAAGCTCATTCGAGCACAATTTTTTGACATACTTCACATTAACAGCAGAAGCTTCGTCATCTATTCAAAACCATAGAATCCGACATTTCTCATTCTATATTTTTGATTCGAACATCAACATAACTCTCCTATCTCAGATCCAATCTCTTAATTCTCCGTGTTCTTGATTCTAAAATCCACATTCAGTCTCTCAATCTGTCGATCTGTTGAGCATCCATACACAAATTCCCTTTTCAATTCTTCGATTTCTCTCATCTCGAGTTTATTCTTCAGAGTCACCACAAACCCATCTCGATCTTCATCTCCCAATTTCAGAAGCAGCAGTCGCTGTTTTTCTTACCTCTTTCTCAATTTCAGGTGTAAACAAAAACAAGTGAATGAGAGACTAAGAGAAATCTCTCGATTCTAGGGTTAGGGAAAGAATGGATCGAGACACCCAACATAAGAGCCACCCCAGATGGGTGACTATATTAGGTGGTCACTTCTGATAAGGGCTATCCACTTTATAGCCCCTCAACCTCAACTGGGTGGTCTTTAGTGCTCTTCCAAAAGAGTTTCCCCTTAACATTAACAAGGCTCCATATAGTGTTCGCCCATGAAATGACAATTTTTCCCTTTTTTCTCAAATTGGGTGATTTCTTATTCTTTCCTTCATATGACTTCAGAGTACCTAATAACTCAAAAACACGCGTAAAATACATAATTTACAAGAAAAATAGCGAAGAAAGCATAAACTATATAGATAGTAAATACGGTGTATTCTACACCTATAAAATTCCCCCGCACTTAGACTTTGCTAGTCCTCGAGCAAATCAAACTAAAACTTACAACTTAAAAGCGTTCCAGCGTCCCAAGCATCCAAAGAGATATGAGGACATAGAGTTTCTGCATGCTAGTAATAAGAAGTTAGAAATACTAAAGAACATATTCTCATTCTTAAATGTTAAGTGAGAAATAACCACACCATAATGAGAGAACACGTGTTTGAGAAACGATCAATAAGCATTTCGCCTCGACTTCTGCCTCACTAAAAAGGGTTTTATGAAATTGCACTCAAAAAGATGGCTTTTTTTTATGGGTATCACATGTGTGCAGGTAGGAATGAAGATATAATTCCTGCAACACGTTGAATGGTGGGAAGGACAACTTCCGAAATATTTTAAAAACCCACATCTTTTAATATTTTGAAAAACCATTTTTCTGACGATCTCTAAGAAAGGAAATCAACCACTATTATCAAGGATGAGATTACTTACTCACCTTCACATCCGATTGCCAATTATGATAACACCACTCTCACGGCATCCAATAGAAACATCTTCGTTCCTCGTCTTCAGCTTCAACTCTTGATGATAAACTTTCGAATTTCGTAGATCCTTGACAATTTGTAACTCTTTTTCCTTAAAATCCTTGTCGCTTGAAACTTCCTTATAGATTTTCCTTTCCCACGGCTTATTAAATAAAAATAAAAGCAATGATAAATTTTTCTCTTGTCTTATTTTTTATTTTATTTTTTTCCTCAATCAATAAGAAAAATAATACAAACAAAGTGAAATAAAACAAACCATGGCCGTGAAAAAGTACTTTACCGCTTGATTCTTCACAACTTGTATCATCTCGAAATCATAAACTTCAATAACTCTCACCTTTTGGTTTTCTTTGCTCTTGTAAATAAGTCTTCAACACATATATAAAAATCTGCTCATTGTATGTTGCTTTACTTGGATTTGAAATTTGCTCTTTTCTTGTTCTGTTGTTGCTTGCAAACCTTGAACGTCTTCAAATTTCCTTGTAGATTTTGATGTCGCTCTCTTGTTGTTGATGATTATGGTGTTTATATGGACCCATTATTGTCGAGAGAGAGAGAGAATGGTGCTAATTGAAAATCGAACTACAAGAAGGAGGCTTTCATCCATAGACGTCACCCTCATGATTGAAAAAAATTAGCACTCAAGAGATCAAAAATAATGCTGAAAATTGGTGTGAAGTTGGGTAGCTCACCATTCTACCTGGAATTAACGTACGGTGACACACACTCAAAAGAAATTTTAGTTAGATGGAAGAATTTCTGGTCGGTGCCTCACGTGATATAAAAACGGGTAGTCTCCACTAATGATTGCTCAACAACTCTAATAATGCATTCTTCTCTGCTCCTAATTTGCATCACCGACATGATTAAATCCATTATTTAACACTCTAACAAGCAAGAAATCCGAACGTAGTTCCCTAACACTTCCAAGTTCAGTTATGTCGGTCAGAATTCTCTATGTAAACATACCTAGAAGTATGCAAGTGATTCTAAAATCTCTAAAAGTTAGAGGTTTTATGCATTTTTTTTGTTTTTTTGTTTTTAAAATAAATATGCTTATGCTTAACCACTCCCCCACACTTAAACCTTACATTGTCCTCAATGTAATTGAATCCTCCAAGTAAAGTCAAGGTGCGAAATCCTAGCATTATATGGAACAATAAAAATAAATAACAAAATAAAAAGCAAAATAAAAGGATAAGAAATACAAAACCTATGGGTTGCCTCCCATTAAGCGCTTGTTTTAAAGTCGACGGCCCGACTTGGCTCTTGTAAGATTCATTCCCCATATACTAACAATCTGAAAATTTGGGGATCCACCCAAAGTACGTGTTTTACAAACAATAGATTCATACAAATGTTAGCACAAGAAAACAATAGTGAAATTATCGCCCGATAGAAATTCCCCCCACCCTTATTCCTGTCCACACTCGGAAGTGTATAAAGAATATAGAATTTGGGAACTTCCATGTATTCCTATTGGCAAACCTGCATAGTATTAGCATCAAGTGTTTCCAATGGTGGATATCTAGAAACAAAATCATCCAAAAATACTTTCGAAGCACATACATTCAATCCAATAAGAGGTAAAGGAGAATAATCAATATACAAAGGGTAAGACAAACCTTGCACAATTTCTTGTATTACGATATCTTCTTTATCCTTAAAAAATTCAAGTGAATTACTTACCTCTTGCATATCATGGTCCTCTATAGAGCTGGCAAACAAGCCAAAACCCGCGGGTTTGCCCGGCCCGACCCATGAAAAACCCGCACCTGGCTCGGCTAGTGTCTAAACAAGCCGGGTTTGGGTTAGAGAAATGTCGGATTGTGGGAAAATGGGTTAACCCGGCCCGGCTTGTAAACCCGCGGGTCAACTCGTTAACCCGTTAAAAATCAATGAGTAGTAAGTTTTACTTAATATCCACCGTCAGATCATCTTGGATTAATCATATTCGGACGTTTAAGATATAAAAGGATTGAAAACCCTAGCAGACAGATCACATTTCTTTTCCTCTTTCCTTTCTCTCTTTTACTTAACATACATACGCTTCACCACCACCGCCGCTTCACAAAACTCCTTTTCTCTTGAATCTACTGGGTTTAAATTTTCAATGGAG
This sequence comes from Papaver bracteatum, assembly GCA_023529315.1. Taxonomy (NCBI): domain Eukaryota; kingdom Viridiplantae; phylum Streptophyta; class Magnoliopsida; order Ranunculales; family Papaveraceae; genus Papaver; species Papaver bracteatum. The sequence goes on from JAJJWX010003760.1 coordinate 689,728, forward strand.
TTTTGAGTTTGAAACGAAAACAGTGATGAATTGAAGAAAAAATAGGAGATGGGGGATTGATTTGAAGTGGTTAACGGTGATTTTATGGATATTTAGACGGGTATTGGTGATTTTAGAAGAATATGAGATCAGATGTGGATGTATTTGTTAGAGTCTTTTGAAGAATGGGTCTCAAATTGATTCGAAGTTTGGATGGAAAATCAGATGGGATAAATAGAAACTGATTTGGGGATTTCAGGTTGCTGCCGATGTCAATAGACAGGGGATATCGATGCTGAGAAAACGGTGGTTGTTCTTGGTGTTTGAAAAGTTGGGTTGAGCTGGATACTGACGTTTGTAGCAAAGATTTGAATTTGAAGGAAACTGATGTTGCCGTGACTGGTTATGGTACTGTTACAATTGATTTTTTGTTGGTGATTAAAGATGCAGGTGAGTGAGATGATGGTGAATCGGTGATGTCTGTGTGTTAGTGGTGTATGTAGCAGCTGCTGTTGCAGACTTGCAGAAGATTGTCAGATGAAGCTTTTGATATTGCTGGTGGTGGTGTTATGGTTGCACTCAAGGGAGGTTGTTTGCAGAAGAATAAATGTGTATGGAATGGGAATTGGTGTTGATTGAATTGAATAGACTCAATCGAGCATGGGTTTGTGGTTGAACTGCTGTTTTTGTTATTGAAATGTGTGATTTCAGTGAATGAATTAGATGAATATTAGGTTGCCCGGAAATAGATGGCCTGAATGTGGTCAGAAATAGACCAGAAAACACAGGGAACTCTGTCAAATAAAAGAGCTGGCAAACGGGCGGGCTAACCCGTGTACCCGCAAGTTTAACCTGTTACGGTCACTGGTTGAAGAAATGATCACCCGTGAAGAATTTCGACCCGCGGGTTTTGACCCGTGTTAACCCGAACCCATGTAACCCGCAACGGGCCAGCCCCGGCCCGCCCGTTTGACATCTCTAGTCCTCTATCAAACCTTGCAACCATTCTTCATCATTTTCTACCTTAACTAAAATCTTGGCATCATTCAAATCATTGGCAAGTTCAATTGGGTCTTCCACGAATTCAATCAATTCGGTTTCATTATCGAGCATCACCTCTTCAACATTCTCATCATCGGAATCGGGCCATTCACTAAAATGATTTTCGTCGGCATAAATTGTAAGATCTTCTTGTGAGGGTGTTACACCGTTTACAACAATAGGCAAGTAACACCCAATCTCCTCCTTTTGAATAGGTGAAGGATCCTTATTATGATCCGGAGTTGGAATAACTTCCTCATTGTTGCAACATTCATACACTTCCGCGGACTCATATCTTTCCCTAAGAATTTTTTTCCAAGCACTAAATGCATCTTCCCCAAGCTCTACCTTTTGAATAGGTGATTGATCATTATTAAGATCAAGGCTCGAGTAATATACACTAGCGTCATCAAAAGTATCTAAAGGTTGGTCCTTTTCAACACAATCATCTTCACTTTCGGACTCACCATAATAAGAATTCTTTATCGGTTTCATAATCTTTATCCATATGTCGTTTAAGTTCCATATGAATAGTCCTACTAATTTCTGCGACAAGCTCTTCCGAGTCTCCATCATCTTCCAACTTGCATAATTTCTGTGCAAGTTTCCTGACGTTCACACGCTTACCACCGTTGTCTACAATAGGTTATGTTTCCCATGACTCTTCCATTTGAATGGGTGAATGATCATAAATACGATCCGGAGTCGGGTAAGAAAAAGTGTTGCAGAAATGGGTTTGTGCGAAGTTCTTTCTATCACGGTCTAGTATTTGCCGCATGTCTTGCAATTCATTGATAATCTGCGTATAACTCGAATGAAGCCAATTAGAAGTAGATTTATCCCACCTTGGTGCTTGACTTACATACCCATTACAAGGTTGTTGATATGTATGAGAATATCCATAAGGAGCGGTAGGAAATTCATCATACCCAAAATATTGGTTTTGATTGTGTCCTAAGGATTGTTGGAAGTTGCCATAATGTTGAGGTTGAAAACCGTATTGATTGTTGTAATATGCTTTCTCTTGTCCACCATACATAGAAAACCGGTACCTGAAAAAGAATTCTCAAAAACTTAGTTAGATACGATAATAGAATCTAACAAAGCAAGAATAAAACAAAAAAGAAAAATAAAAACAACTAATACTGTCCGCTGCTCCCCGACAACGGCGCCAAAATTTGATGCGTGTCGTAACCACAACAAATTAATTAATATTTTACTACATAATTAACAAGTAATATAGTGTAGTCAAGTTCGTTCCCACGAGGAGCAAGAGGTTTTAGTTGTCTTATAATGTCACAAAAGGGGGGTTTTGGTTTTAAATTTTATAAGCAAAAGAAAATAAAGAAAGCAATTAAAAGATAAAGGAAATCAATAAGAGAGATTAGATCAAGGAATCCTTCTTCGTTGCAAAACAATGATTCAACTTATGCTCTTTTCCACTTCTTATTAGTCACAAATTATCACCAACCGTAGGTATAGCAGCTAGATCAGTGCTAACCCCAAAATCCCTTGTATCACCGGATACGGAAGTTCTCGACTACCGGATTCTATTTACCAAACCATCAAGTAGTAGATCACTCAAGATGTAATTTAGTTAAATGCATTAAGATTTATGAATTTATTAAGTTAATATTAGTAGTTAGACTCTTAGATCAAGGTCCACTTGCTAACGTTGTTTTCACACACAATTACTCCATGGAATCCCTCCGCAAGGTCTCGTGTTTTCTACTTGTGTAAAGAGTCAAGAAACGATTACTTATCCCCTAACTTTCACTAGCTTTAGATCAATTAACAAATCAATTTAGTTGCGCACCTAAACAATCTATCAATCAATCATAAACACTCTTATTAGAAGAAAAAAACGATAATCATGTGAAAAACTTCAAGATAGATTTAAACAAAACTCAAAACATGCTAAGAACTAGGAATTCATCCTCAATCAATAAAATTATCTACTCATGCTAAGGAGTTCACACAAAGAATAAAGAAAAGAAAAGTGTTGTGTGTGTAGAGGTGTGCAAAAGGTGTAAAAAAATGTGTAGAGAACTCCTTTATTTATAGGCTTCAATGCTCTCCAAATCTTCAAAGGAATAGAATCCCTTTCCTTTAGCAATTCAATTCCCAAGTTCAAGTCTTTCTCAAATCTTCCATCTCCTCTTTCCAAATACAAGCCCAATTCTTCATTCAATACCAAACCCAAGTCTTCACATCCCATGGGAGAAACTCACATAAAAATATACAACTTTGGCTCGCCGGAAACCGGGGTTTATCCGAAAATCAGCCGGAATTCGTTACCTCCGGCACCTGAAAATTCTGTCCGTCGAGAGAATATTCTGTCAAGGTTCTGTTATATATAACGGTCAATATGGTCAACCGTTAGTCAAGAGAGTCAAGGAGGAGAGAGTCGGACACGAAGTCAGCTTATCAGTCACCTTATCGAGCTTCATGGATCTTATTCAAATTGAGTCAAGAGTCTTTGGATCGATTTTAGGACTCATACTCACCACACAGAATCGTATCATCGTCGGCTGCCGAGTCAAATCGCTAGGAATGGAAAACCGGCCAAGTTTCAGTTGTTTATTGAGCATTTCTCGTGCCAATTCAAAGCTAAATTCTTCTCCCTGCGACAATCCTAACATACATCTAAGTACTGCATCTTGAGCACCATTCATCACTTTGATTTCATTTATTCATTACTATAGCTGCAGCAACAACATCAATTTCATCTCCATCGACCAACAACACCAACACTTCTTGTATAACCCATTCTTTGCAGCTTCTTGAATTCTGCAGCATCATCTCGTATTTGCAATCACAACATCAACTCCAGACTGTATCTTCATAGCAGCAACAAAACAATCAAACCCATTTCTGAATTTCATCTCAACTCCACCGGAAACCCATCTTCTTCTTCTTCTTCGAATCAATACAAACTTGAATTGAGTTTACCTATTCAATCACCACCACCATATGGGTCAAACCCATTCATTCCTCACTGAGATCGACAACATCTTAAATTCCTTTCTTCCACTCAAACCCATGGAAATCAACACAATTCTTATTTGAATCATCACAACCCACTCTCCATATTCCACCAAGAAATCAATAGCAACATAATTAGTTGAAGCAACATCACGGACAACCACCTATTTTTCTGTAATTTCAAACCCTAACTTCCAATTTCCACTTCTGTAGCTTGTTTTTAATTCGAGTGCAACACCAACATCATTCCAGCTTATGCCAAAACCCATTATGCTCTGTTCAATCTCAATCAAAAGTTAATATTTAAGATCAAACCCCATCAATCCCTGATAAACAACAAACCCAATGAAAAGCAATAGGAAAAACAGCTATTAAGCTCATTCAAGCACAATTTCTTGCCATACTTCACATTAACAGCAGAAGCCTCATCATCAATTCAAAACCATAGAATCCGGCATTTCTTATTCTATATCTTTGATTCGAACATCAACATAACTCTCCTATCTCAGATCCAACCTCTCAATTCTCCGTGTTCTTGATTCTAAAATCCCCATTCAGTCTCTCAATCTGTCGATCTGTTGAGCAGCCATACACAAATTCCCTTTTCAATTCTTTGTTTTCTCTTATCTCGAGTTTCTTCTTCAGAGTCACCACAAACCCCTCTCGATCTTCATCTCCCAATTTCAGAAGAAGCAGTCGCTGTTTTTCTTACCTCTTTCTCAATTTCAGGTGTAAACAAAAACGAGTGAATGAGATACTAAGAGAAATCTCTCGATTCTAGGGTTAGGGAAAGAATAGATCGAGACACCCAACATAAGAGCCACCCCAGATGGGTGCCTATATTAGGTGGTCACTTCTGATAAGGGCTAGCCACTTTACATCCCCTCAACCTCAACTGGTCTGTCTTTAGTGCTCTTCCAAAAGAGTTGCCCCTTAACATTAACAAGGCTCCATATAGTGTTCGCCCATGAAATGACATATTTTCCCTTTTTGCTCAAATTGGGTGATTTCTTCTTCTTTCCTTCGTATGACTCCAGAGTACCTAATAACTCAAAAACACGCGTAAAATACATAATTTACAAGAAAAATAGCAAAGAAAGCATAAACTCTAAAGATAGTAAATACGGTGTATTCTACACCTATCAGTAGACTAGAAATCAAGACTTATAGTTTTGACAACTAAAATTGAAAACAAGCTTGAGATAGCAACGCTTGCGAGTTCGATCGAGCAGTGCTCTAACAGTAACACTTATATATGTTATAATTTCACTGCTTTATTATTTTTCACCTCGTGTAAACACTTTTTGAGCTATGAATATCAATTTTGAGCGTGTTTCCAACATGAGTAGCTAAACCCCAATACTGGGATGATGGAGGAATCCTTATTCACAATTTTTTAGTAACTATATTTGATTCTTTGTGACTTTTTCTACTTGATTCAATTAATTTATGATCTTTACTAATTATTTGTGATTTCGTTTGATGGCGTTAGACTTAGAGCTTTTGATTTACAATTAATGTTTTACAAAATCTACTTTTGGCAAAGAAAAATAGAGTCAATAAGGACCTAGAATTTTTATGAACCAATTGAGTGTGATTAATGGTGGAATCATGAGTCCCAGTGTTTTTTGTTCTTAAATTTTAAATCGAACCGCAAAGAGTCTGAGTGAATGATAATCTTATTTACCACTTAAAAAACTACATCAATTTTTAGCGCCGCTACTGGGGACTTGTATCTAGGTTTTAGTTTTAGTTTTAGATTTATTTTTATTATTTTATTTATTTTTAGATTTTTTGTTCTCTTTTACGCCTTTGGTATATTTTGATTCTTTTCTGATTTGGAGCGAAGCTACTAGGAAAGAAAAAGTGATATAAAAGGAAAGCATCGCCAAGGAAGGAAAGAAAAGAGGAATCAAAAAGGAGTGAAGAAGATTACTATATATATATATATATATATGGATAAATCTTCAAGATCTCATGAAGTGATAAATCTTGATATGGTTGAAGACATTAAAGGATGTAGTTTGATTCAAGAACTTGTTTTTAGGAAGATTGAAAAAACGGGGGTCTAACAACCACATCCAATATTTCGTTTAGGCAAGTTGTATGGATAACTTCAATATACTTCCTAAAGAATCAACTAGACAGTCATACTCAATCAAGGAAAATACATCTAAGAGTTATATCTTTGTTTCTCAATGTAATCATAAAATCAAACAGATATCCGCGAGCCTGATTATTATGAGAAACAACTTGAACGGTACCAAAGACCAATGTTCAAGTGTCAATCAATTTATATCAACAACCAAAGGTTAGATTATTTAATTAATTGAACTACGCACAACCTGTGATATTTTAATTATATAGAAAATACAATGCAGAAAAGAAATAACGCAGAAACTTAGTTGGCTCAAGAATACTTAACTGAAGTTAGCCATATGAACACTTTCATATCAACCTTGTTCATCTTAATCACAACTAGTTCAAATGACTCAAATGAAACTAGCTATAGAGTTGTTCAATTATTTATATTCTCATAGAAGTATACAAGACACAATTGAAGCAAAATCAATTTTGATTCACTCGAATTAATTCATGAACATTATAGCCAGGGTTTGCAAAGATTGCATTCCTTATTATATAAATGTATTTGTTCATGAATAAAATGATTTTAGAACTTAAATCACTCAGGTATGCAAATGGGTATGCATACCTAAGTTCCCGGACCTAGTCTTATTCTCCATTATGCAAACAGTTACGCATATTGTCGTTCATGACCGACCTCAGTTGAAATCAGTATGCATACTATGGTTCCCGGACTTCAGCTGTTGATTCGGTACGCATACGGGTATGCATACTAAATTCCCGGACTTGGAATATACTTACAACAGTTAGCATACAAGTACGCATACTGTGATATATCCAATCAATGGTTAGTTATTCTAAACTCCCATTTTAATTATTGAAACATTCTTAGGAGACGGGAATAGCTGTCTCACACAAAATATTAGCTTCAAAGCAATTTTCAAGTGATCAAACGATCAATACGAAACATTCCGAGTATACATAAAATAAATGTCTCACACAAATCATATAAGATGTTACCAGGAGATTTTTACATAATCATCTTTTTTCTGAAAACCATATCACATCTGGCTTTCCAGATGAACCAGCAAATAGTTGCATAAGTAGCATTCTAGCTGGTATTATGATTATCATTATGGAACCAACTATTAAGCCACTCATGAAAGGAACCATGAGTACTGAAGAGTTGATGAGAGTTTCCAAATAATTTTTTCCAAACTTTGGAGGCAGCTAGGCAAGCTAATAAAACATGAGTTATAACTTCTTTAGCATTCTTGTAAAGATTGCAAACAGGATCAATATAGTTCAGGATGATAGCAGACTTAGCATTGGTAGGAAGAATGCCATGAGCAACTTTCTAAATAAAGAGATGGATAGATGGAGAAGTATCAAGATTCCATATCTTTCCCCAGGAGCTGTGAGAACATCATTAGCATACGTATCAGTAATTTTCTTATCATATAGAGATTTATCAGAGAAGTCCCCTTTATGAAATAATCCCCATCTGATGGTGTATTCAGTATTGTTGTTGTGTTGAGTAAGAAAAATATGGTTTTGAACATCTTGTGTGAACCAAAGATCCAATAGATCGAGATCCCAATCCACAGAGGTATTCAAAAGTTGGTTAACAATAGTAATGTTAGAGGGACAGTTAAAGGGTTTGGAATGATAGTCAGTATGACCATCAATTCACCTGTCCTCCCAGAAAAGAATTTGGTTACCTTTTCCAATTTTCCAGATATAATACTTTTGGATATTAGCTATGCCTTAAAGGACACCTTTCCAAATCCAAGAATCAGTAGAATTTGGTTTGGTATCCATTTTTATGACCTCATGGTTTAGGAAATGAGAAGACTTCATAGTACAGCTCCATAGGGATTGAGGTTCAATGATTAATCTCCAAGTTATTTTAGTGATCATGACAATATTGAAGAACTCTGTACTCTTGAAGCCCAAACCACCAAGATATTTTGGTTTGTTGACAACATCCCAAGATAAGTAAAAGAGACCTTTAGGTTTATCTGGTTCTTTGTTCCTGAAAAAATCTCTCTGAATAACATTTATATCTTTATAGGTGGCCTTAGGAAGCTTGCAATTCATTTGGTAGATACTGAAAGTAGAACTAACAAATTGAATCATGTTGACTTTACCAGTTGTTGACATAGTGGCTTTCCATCCAGCAGGCCTGAATTTTAATTTCTCAACACAAGGTTTGAAGGCTTACACTTTGCTTCTGTTGGTGAGAGAGGAGAGCCTAAGTATTTATCTTGTCGTTGATTCTCTGAACTTTCATATTGTGGCTTATACTATCAGCAATATCAGGAGCAGTATGTTTGCTGAAGTCTTATTACAAATATCAGCAACATCAGGAGCATTGATTCGGCTTATACTATCAACAACCAAACTTTATCAAATCTCATTACCAAAACCCTTTCTTCACAAAAGGCATATATTAAGAAGTGAGGATCCCATCGTTGTTCAACTAAGAACTTATATGTGGGAATGTTATTATTACCCCTACTATCCATGGGCTTTGCACAAACACCCTCGAGGGGTAAAAAACAAGTCCAAACTAATATCTTATTTTGTCAAGTCCATATTTTAGCCTTTTATTTCTTCTTCTTCCTTTATTCAATCTCAGCATCAGAAGATAAGCACCCAAATCCCCTCCTCTGCTCTGAACCTACCGCCATCATCTCCATCGCTACGATCACTTTCTTCGTAATCCCACCACCACCACCACCACAAATGCAACATGTAGTATTGAAATCTTCATCATCGCCGCATCTGGATCAAGAACAAATAGATCTAGAAATCTGATCGATTATCTTCTCTCGTTTTGGATTTGTATTTTCGTGATACAAATCAAAGTTTAAATTACGTCGACTCCTAAATTGGTGATGGATATTAAAGGTGATTATCTTTCTTTTCTTGTTTAAGGTTATGCTGGTAGTCGTGGTATTCTAACTTGGTTGTTGTTATTGTTGTTGGTGGTGGTGAGGGTAGGTGAGGGAGATAGTGGAGGTTCTAGTTGTTGAGATAGTGGTGGAGATTTGGTGTGATTTTGGTGGTTGGGAGATGGTGGTGGCGGTGGTTATATCTTTTGGCTGTGAAGGAAGAAGGATACCCAAAAGATGACGGTTTGTTACTACTTTTCCTATTGTTGGCTATGGTGATTTTTATTGATGTAATTTCTGTTTTAAGAAGTATTATTCTAATTTTACATTTCAAATTCATTTTTTTGTTTTCAATTTTCTAAATTTGAAAATTTAGCAGATTTGTAAATTTACATTTCTGTGAATGTCAAGAATATGGAAAGCCAATTTTTTGTTTGTGAATTGTTAGAGATGATTTCCCATATGAATCAATTGGTCTTTACAAGCATATGAGTCATTATTCCCTCAGACTCAATGTTAAAATTGTATCATTTTAGTGGCTTGGTATGCAAAATGTACAACTGAATCTTTGTGCTAGCATTGGTCAATGCTAACTACAAGCAAATTTAACATTTGGTATTACAAATTAACGTATTCTTGCGTTACTGGTAATTGATGTAGTTGACTTTAGTTTTTTTTTTTTTTTTTTTTGTGTTACAGTTATTAGTAAGAAAGGTTTTGTCTCACAGTTTTTTCTACTATATAAAGTTATCCTTATATATTGTTTGCAATGACTGCTCGTTAGATTTGGATTGGGTAGTCACTTATGTTTCCCTTAGATGGTGTAATTATGAGTATATTGGATGAAAGACCTGTTGCTAGTGACTTATCAGCTAGTTATCTTTGCTAAAATGTGTATTAAGTCAGTGATTTTTTTATGGTACTGGTGTATGAGTTTAAAGTTGATTCTCCTTGTTGTTGCAGATTGAGCTGAAACTAGGGATTGATGACATATCATATGAAGACTTCATTTCCATTTAAATTAAGGTAATCTTCTTAATTCGGTTGATTAATACAATAAGAGGAGTTCATTTTATTATCCAGTTAAAAGAAAATTAGTTTGTTTCCATGTCAATCATTTTTTAAAATTTGGTTCTGTTTTGTTGTTGCCTTTCGAAATTGGCCGATAATGTTTACTTGTTTCGCCATTCTCTTCGAGCTTGGGGTGAAGGGACGCTAGAAAGACTTTTAGTGATAGTTTATCTGGTCCTTGGGTTTCATTTTCCATCCTGAAATTTAGTTTAAAGACACCTCAAGACGACCTTATTACGATAAGAAGCCATTGTAGAATGTGTGAAGGATTTAGTTTATGATCCTCTATGTACATCTTCTTTCTTGTTCTTAATGTTTTTTTTTTCTATCTTTATATATTACAATTAACATGTATGTGCTTCTAATAAATAAATGATTCAATTAGACATCATCTAGAAAGTGTCATTGATTGTTCTGTGGAACTTTACAGAAGTTCGACCTTAAGAGTACAGATCATTGACAAGAGTTGAAATGTTGTTGTAAAGTAAGCTTGTTTGGAGAATCTTTGTTAGTGGTGTTACCAAGAAAGTGCAGTGGGCTTATGGGTGTTAGTGGTGTTGGAATTGGTGGTTAGCTGGTTGACCAATCACAACTGTTTCGTCTTGAAGGTAAAGTAATTGTGACCCTAGACAATCTCATCAAGTTGCTTCCAACTTTGGAAACAACTTGACCAAGTTACTTCCAACTTTGGAAACAACTTGACCAAGTTACTTCCACTATTGGAGACAACTTGTGCTAGTTGCTTCCACTATTGGAGATAACTTGTGCTAATTGCTTCCGTTTTCTGGAGACAACTTGTATCTCTTATTTTCATATTGAGTTTCAGTTTTTTTTTTTATTTGTTTAAGTTTGGTTTTTGATAATGAACTGACATGTACAGGACATAGCATATTTGTTTGTGTAAAAACCAAATATAATCAATTTGGATGTGATTTTGATATGTATATGTTACAGACCATCAACATCTGTGTAGTTTTATACATCAGTAGTTGTAGTATATTTATTTGGGCTCCACCTATTTGCCACCCTCACTTTTCCTATTTGCCACTCTCATCAGAATTTCTAAAGTAATTATACTTTTCAATTCTCTTTTTCCTATTTACCACCTACATAAGTCAAATTCAATTTGACTATAACTATCACCACTTCTAGTTTGTCTTCTTCTCCATTAATCTGTATTTTCACTAAAAACCCATTAAGAAATATTAACCCACATTATAACTTTGTTCAATTGGTTCACTATTATGTATAAACATTTATTATTTCTTTAACTCTTATCATTTAACTAGGAGAAATCAACGATTTAAACGGAAAATAATATGTAAATCATTATTATGGAAGATTCTACGATTGAAAATCTATGGAAAAATATCCAAAAACTTAAATAAATGGAACATCCAACAAGATTTTGTTATCTCAAAATACCTTCATTGAAGAAGATTTGGAGGTAAGTAACTGATTTATTTTCGTTTGATTTGTGTTTTTTCCGTTTTTGTTTTTCTAAATTTTGTTGAACTGGTCTCCAATTTCTGGACGACCATAAACGACTTCAATCGTCCAAACATGGATGACTATGTAAAGAAACAGTCGGTTGCAACTGTACGACTATATATATGGACACGAGATTGTTTATGGACGACTGTAGTACCTTGTGATTCTTCTTGAGTGGACGACTTTAAGTGTTTGACATTCTTTTAACAGGTACTTCAAAACTCATTAAGCTGTCATTCCTTCTTGGTTTCCAGCTAGGTATTAGTTGTCTAGACTACCTTCTTGTCCGTAACAATATGCATTCTGAAGTTTTTAATCACAAGGAATTTTATGAGAAAGTGTTGGGCTCTGAAGAAAGGTACACCAAGATGCTAAAAAGATTAAGGTTCGAAGATGGATATGAAATGGACACTAGTAAAAGATTAAAGTTAGATGCTCCCATACCACCTCCGTACAACATGTGAATTTAAAATTCATATGAAGATGTGCAGGTCTGGCCATAAAAATTCGAGGAAAAGACGAAGACATATAAGAAGCAAATGAACTTTAAAGAGACAAATCTTAAAGGCCATCCTAAAAATCCAGTAGTTCTTAATTAAATAGTTTGGTTAGTGTAAGTTTAAGAAACTTATTCGTTTTTAATTTTTGAAGACTAATGAAAGTATTCAAGTTTTTTTAATGAGTTACTGGATTACAAACCATTATGCAAGTGTTTAATGAGATAATGAATCTGGATGATTTCTCTGAATTTTAGTCGTCAAATGATGAATTAACAAGGAAATGTATATTAATTATCATTCTACTGAGGTCAAATATATCCACAGTCGTTCAGAACTTGACGGATTAACCAGGCTAGTTTTTGAATTTTAATCGTCAAAACTTGAAAGACTAGGAAAAGTGGTAGTCGTCAAGACTACTGACATCCAATATATCCGTAATCGTTCAGAACTTGAAGACTATATCCGAAAAGTTCCTAAATTTTGGTCGTCAGGTCTAAAATTGTTATAAACAGACTCAGTCGTTCGTAATCCGACGACTACATATGGAAAATTCATGGATTGAAGCCATGACCGCAGTTCAGTTCAGGTCAGTTGGTGATTTGTTTTTTTATGGTTGACTGTTAGTCTGGTCGGTGTCTGCTAGGTTACGTAATGCTACATCTGGACAGTTCAAGGATAGTTCAAGAAGCACAACAAAGGAAAAATAAAAATGGCGTAGACTGAGCACATATCATCTAATAAGCATAAGAATATGAAAGTGATAATCGGTCAGACTGATGGAGAAACTAACCAGAGAATAATGGAAGAGATGGAGAAGAAAATGTGCGGTCCTAACTTAGGTTTTATTTTTGAAAGTATATTAAGGGGGGTGGTTCCATTGTTGGGTGGAAACAAAAAGTCAAGGGTGTAGTATTTAGGATATATGAAAATGTATGGGGTGGCAAATAGTATAAATGGAGGTGGTAATTAGTAAGAGTGGAAAATAGGAAAAGTGTGGGTGGCAAATAGGTGGAGACTTTATTTGGATGTGATTTTGTATGTTATTTTGCATTAACAAACCTGTGGTGCAATGGTAGCACGACTGACTCCATGTCAGATGATGCATGTTCGACTCACGCCGGGTTCATATTTTTTGTATACTTTTCATAATGTGGAGACAACTTGTCCTAGTTTCTTCCATATGTGGAGATAACTTGAGCTAGTTACCTCCATTATCGAAGACAACTTCAGCAAGTTGCCTCCAGATTTGGAGACAACTTTCAGCAAGTTGCCTCTAGATGATAGTGGTGGAGTTGGTGGTTGCTGGTGGTGATTGGTATCAGTGGATGAAAGCGGTGGTGGTTGGTGGAGGTGGTGGGTAGTGGTGGTGGTTGTCGGTGGTGTATAATGGTGATGGTTGTCGGTGGTGGTAGTTGGCGGTGGAGGAAAATGGTGGTGCTGGTTGGCGGTGGACAATGGTGGTGGTTGGCGGGGGTGGTGGTGGTGGTGGTCATTGGTGGCGAAGGTGGTGGATAGTGGTGCTGGTTGGCGGCGGTAGTGGTGGACAGTGGTGGTGGTTGGCGGTGGTGGTGGACAATGGTGGTGTTTGGAGGTGGTGGTGGTGGTGGCGTTGGTGGACAGTGGTGGTGGTTGGCGACGGGGGTGGTGGTGGTGGTGGTTGGTGGTGGTAGTTGTTGGCGGTGGTGGACAGTGGTGATGGAGGCTAGTAGAGGTTTTCTTATATTGATTTTGATTTTTTTTTGTTGAATAGTGGTTAGTGGTATACATTACATAAAAGAGGGTATTTTAGTAATGTATTATACTTAGGGGTATTTGTAAAGTTCAAAAGGGTATATTTGTTATGGGTCTCATAGTAGGGGTATATAGATAATGTTCCCAACTTATATTGTCTAGGTTTTTTTTTTCTTTCGAATAATCGATCGTAACATTCTTCGCAACTGCTTTTAACTGTAGAAGACCGTGGCTCGGAAGCCACTCCTTGTAGCGCTTCTAGTTGAAATATGCACAAAAATAAAAATGTCTCTCAATTTTAATTTCACAAAATTGGTTAAAAAGACCAAAATCAACAATTCCTGGGTGAAAAAGACGAACGCAAAATTGGGGGATATTGATTACTTCTCCCAACCCATGGTGTGTGTGTTAAGGGGTGATTTTTGGGTATGAAAATAATAAAATACCCTTTAGTTAATTAAAAAAGCATTATGAAAAGACCATACTACCCTTTCTACTAAAACTAAAAATCAAAACATATCCCCCATTCTCCCCAAATCAGTTCCACCACTATTAGGGTTTTGAATATTTTTTCTTCTTCCATCTTCTTCTTCATCGACGATTAATTGTCGATTCAAAAATTTTTTCGTCGATTAACCTACCCGAATCATAAACAATGCCTCCACGAAAGAAACCAAATGCCCAATCGAACTCAACATCGATTTCTCAACAAAAACAGGAACAAAGAATATCTAAAATTGGGCAAGAGCAAAAAGAAGAAGAAGCAACGTTCTCTGACGATCAACCCCTCGCAAGCATGGCTTCTGTGAGAAGGTATGTGATTTTGAACTAGTTTATGAGTGTTTAAATCGATTTATAATAATGGGTTTAGGTTAGAATCGCGAACCCTAACTCAAACAGTTAAGTTTCAGAGAGTACCGACACTGAAATTTGTATGAACACAATGCCGGTTTTGTGTTCCGGCATTCAATCTAGGATGAATACAGTACCGGTTTCCAACCCCAGATTCACCAGAAACTGAATTTTTTCTACCGGCATTTAATCTAGGATGAATACAGTGTCGGTTTTTAGTACCGGCAGTCTTTGATAATAATTCGTGTATGCCGGTAGTGGACTTAAAATATACAGGAGAGTTTATGAATTTGTCACCAGTACCGGCATAGATTTTTGGTTGCATTGTATGCCGGTTTTGGGTACCGTAATTCTTTTATAATAATTCGAGCATGCCGGTAGTAGACTTAAAACATACAGGAAAATTGTCACCAATACCGACTTAGATTTTAGGTTGCATTGTATGCCGGTACTAGATATTGGCACTGTCGATAGTCAATGTGTACTGCCGGAACATTATACCGGCGTGGTTTATTTTAAGGTATTCAATGCCGGTACTAAAACTGAAGGTGAGTTGTCTTACATTCATTGATTTTCGTGTGCTTACGATATAGGTCAAAAGAAAAGGAAGCTAACAAAAGAAAAACTAAAGATGCTATCACTAAGAGAAGAAGGAAGGATGGTCTTGATACTCCTCAGTCTCTGCCTCCTCGAGGGAAAGATAAAGGTCGTAAGATGCGTTTGGGGGCTGGTACAAGAGGGACAATTTGGGAGAGTGGTTGTGACCGTAGTCGACTTGCAAACTGTGAGCACGATGATCAAGATGAACAAGATGAAGAGCAAAGTCAATTAGCAAGCCAAAGAAAAGTTGGTGGGCCAAGTCAACAACCAACACAAGGCAATGGCAAGAAGCGCAACGTCAAAGTGAAAGTTAAAGGTTCTCACCTTCCTCATATTAATGACATGATACCTGACCTTGAACGTGGTAGAATTTGGGGTAAAGATCCGGAACCAAAAACACTATTTGGATACAAGCACTCGTGGGATCGTACTATCTATCAAACCTATGTAAGCATTTTCTATCTTGTACATATGTATTCTTGTGTATTTATGTAAAATCTCTTAATTGTATTGTCTCTCCTAATTGTAGGATCATAAGAAGGCTGTGCGTGTTTGCCGAAACCAAGCCACGGATGGTTGGAATTTGTCCGAGGAATGTGAGGAGGTCCAAACAATAGTAAAGGATTCTAGTCTATATGCTTTGGTTGAAAATTATGTGAAGCCTGATTCTGTTACTGTTAATTGCTTCGTTGAAAGGTATCATGGTGAAACTGATACCATGCACTTCTATTTTGGGGAGATGACATTCATCCTTGAAGATGCTCATAACATTCTAGGCTTGAATGTTATCGGAAAATCAATTGCAGAAGGAGTTGAGTCTCTCGACCTAGAATGGTCGAAGTTGCATGGTCTGACTAACAAGTTGTTTGGTTGGGACTACAAATTTCTGTGGAGAGATTTTATGAATCCACATCTGGTAAAAGAAAGACAATCAAGTTGACGCTGCTTAAGAAGAATTTTGAAAACACAAAGAAAAGAAGTTTGGAGGATGGATGGGACCCTAAACAAATTAGTTATACTGCCGCTGCTTACCTGTTATACATCTTGGGCACTAGGGTATTCCCTGACACCAATGGAAACATGGTTAGTGCGAACTACCTTCAGTACTTGGATCCGTTGGAAGATGTCCATAATTATTCTTGGGGCACTGTGGTAATGGAACATTTGATGACGGAGATGAGAAGGGCCTCTAAGGCTAAAACCAACCAATTTGTCAGGAATTTCACTCTACTGCAGGTAATTTTGTTTTTGAACTTATGTTATTATGTATATTGTTCACATGTACCCTTATCGTGAACTTAGAAATAAACCTTATTGCTTCACATTGGAAAAGGTGCGAGCTTATGAATATTCGTCAAACTCGTTGAATTGTTTGGGAACACGAAGAACAAGGAATTGAATCCCGAACAAGTCCAGCAAACTGCCGCGGCTTATATGTTGTTCATCTTGGGCTCCACTATATTCCCTAACGCTAATGGTAACAGGGTGCATATGAACAACCTACAATACTTAGATCAGTTGGAAAAGGTTCATGAGTATTCATGGGGCACTGCTTTCTTAGCACATTTTTTGGCAGAAATGTGTCGAGCTTCTAAGGCAAACGCCCGTCAATTTAATGGGAATTTAATTGTACTTCAAGTATAGTCAACTACTTATTTTTTGATTGTTGTCATTAAATTTGTTAGTTTCCAATTATTTATTTTCTTATACATTTCATTGGAACGATCTTTCATTGGCGTAGGTGTAGGCTTATGAACACTTCACAAAATTGTTCATACGGTATAAATGATTAAAGATTTTCACTGAATATCAAGAGAATAGGACTCTAGGTCAGAAATACTACTTAGACAATACCCCAAGTCCTAATAACAAAAAACGGTTATTAGCAATGAGATTGGCTTTGGACTCGGTGGATGTCCAAGATGTTGTGTTTGATCCATGTAGTAATGCCATAGGAGTTCACTTGCAAAGGCATGACAATGTTTCATTTTACAACGGACTGTTATTTCATCCAAAAGGATTTGTTATGCACAACCCTAGACGTGTAATGAACCAACTTGGGTACAAGCAGAAAGATCTCACGGATACATCTTACCAGAAATTATCTCATGAATTTCCTCAATGCCAATCAAATGAGAACCATACTCTCGTAGTTTACGACCCAAAACCTATTCTTGCACATTGGAGTGAAAGGGAAGAAAAAGGACTTGTGTTGGATATGGATGATTAGGAATTGGCTGAGAACGGTTATGAGAGTGAAACAACCTTCCTAAGAGGCCATAAAAAGTTCATGCATCCTTATGTTGTACGCCCAAATATCGTAGTTATTCCTCCACCACCAGCACATCCCTCCACAACTCCGAAAACTGTGCCCGCACTTGTACAGCTCGTTACGTTGTTGGTACATACGTATTGTTCATTAACATTCTTTTAATCTATGTCTATGAACTTATACAATTGTACATACTAAGTACATGTTCAAAATTTCCTTAATAACGCCAGTTGATTGGAAATTTGTCAAAGTTCTTTAAGAAAAAGAACAAGAAAGGAAAGGTGCTGACCCAGAAAGAAATGGAGAACATCAAGCAAAAGATGGACAAAATTGAAGATCCGAAGGCAAAAAACTTGTGGGGCGAAAGGAAGAAGAGGGTACACAAGAAGACAAGAACCGAGTGATCATGTGTATATTCTATAGTATTAGTTTGTTTTGAACAATCTAGTGTTGGTTTATGTTTGTTTGTGAGTCTTGAACAATGTGTTTGTTTGTGTGTCTTGCTAAACTCTTTGCTTGACTTGGTTTATGTTTGATTTGTTTTCGGTTTGGAACCACATAACTTTGGAGTTTGTTCTTGTATATAATCTAGTATTTTTATTATATTTATTATGTTGATAAATTTGTGTCAAATTACCTCTTTTACAGAGTTTGAATGTGCCCAGATCACTTAAATTTCTAAGTTTTTCTTCAGTGCCGGCATGCTCGAGAACAGTAACATTAATGCATGTTCTTTAAATGACAGAGTTTCGGCATTTGACTGTGTTTGGATACTATGCCGGCTTTCTGTAATCTCCATGAAAAATATGATTTTGACAGAAAACCGGCACAGTTATGATGTTAATTTCAATGCCGGAAAGGTCACTGATTTCTCTGGAAGTTTTTTTTTCCATTTCCGGCATGGGTTCAAAAGAAAGTATACGCCGGTACACTAGTTCCGGCGTCGTAAATATAAAACACAACTATGTCGGCATGGGCATCAAAATATGATTTAATGTTTACAATTCAGACTTCCAAAAAAACAAAACGTTGCGTACTACTGAACCACATAAATCCAATTTACTCATCATCGCATCCACACGTAATGGGTTGTATCTTCTCCTCTTGGAGAGTTTTTTTTTGTAAGGAAACGCATCCCAAAATTGGTGATTCTCCTCATACGATGCCATCCATCCCTTCCAGATATTGGGATCTAGACCCTTGTTTTTAATCATCCCACAGATAGTGGCAATGGATAATTTTCTTTGATTTTTAGAATAACGAAATGATTACCGTTCACGAACGCCAAAACAACTCTTTTCTTCTTAAGGGATCCTTCATATTTTTTGCAACTTTGGGGTAAATGCTACTTCTACGGTGGGTGTAAAATAATGAACAACACATCTAAATGTATCCGCCACTAGATGCCCACAAAGCGGAATTCTCATCCAATATTCAGAAGGAAGAAAGTTCATCTGTTTCTCGGGCCCCAATACTTGAGATTGCATATCATCAAACCCCTCGCCTACACCAACCAATTTATCATAAAAGCTCCTCTTGTTCACAAGTTGTTCGTCCATCCTCATTCTAGAATATTGGCATGGTGTCATACCTCTACTAACCGCCGTGTAAAATATTCCTAATTATTCAGTCACAACATGATAGCTACAATTTCCATCTCCGTCGACATCATCCGTATATAAAATATACTCGCGAATAACCTCAAGAAGTTTGTCTATGTAATACTGTATCTTGGTATGATAACTTCTAATTGTCCTACATGTTCTGGGATCCTTATACATCTTCATATTACCCTTTTGTAACAATAATATATCCAAACCATCCTCTGCAATCTCTACATTTGCAATGTCTTCGATATGTGATGGGAGTCCGTACTTCCTTGGCCTACCCCTTCCCCTTGGAACTAAAACTATATCAACTTTGCTATCACTTTGGTTTGTCACCACCTTTGCCTCGTCGCCTTGTTGTTATTTGTCACTTGATGATGATACCTTTGGCATCCTACCCATTTTACTTGGAACCTCCGCTAGATCGACTATGGGCATGGCTTCAGAATGCTCACCTTGTTGTTCTTTGACACTTGATGATGATACCTTTAGCGGCCTACCCCTTTTCCTTATAACTCTCGCTATATCGACTACGGGTATGGCTTCGAAATTCTCACATTGTTTTTCTTTGTCACTTGATGATGATACCTTCGGTGGCCTAACCATTTTCCTTGGAACTCCCACTATATCGACTATGGGTATGGCTTTGGAATGATCACCTTGTTGTTCTTTGACACTTGATGTTGATACCTTTGGCATCCTACCCCTCTTCGTTGGAACCTCCGATGAGTTGGATTTTGGTGTGTATACGGAGTCCTTCGTTTTCTGTTGACTTAGCGGTTCCTTCCTTGGCCTACCTCTTTTGTTTGGAACCTGCGCTTCCACGAACCTTTGTTCTGAAATCTCACATGCGGTTAGATCCCGTTTCTTACTTGTCGCGAGTTCTTCTTCATGTTGAGTCATTTCTTTCAATTCTACCCTTTGTTTTTTCCTTTTTGTTTTAGTTTGTGGTATACCTATTAGATCTCCTTTTCTTGGATCTTCTCTTTGTGAGATCCATGGACGAGTAATTAGCCTTAGTTGGCTCAACAAGACTTGACGGCTTACCGAGGTGCCACGTGAGTAAGCTTTGAAGAATTCCTTTGCTTCGTTCGTATCCCATGGAGATTGCCCGGGATCTCCCGAAGGAGGAGGGTCGAAAGATAGTTGCTTCCAAAATGGATCAATAACCTCAATAGGTATCACTTCTTCATACTTCACAAGCTAATGACGACACGGAAGCCCCAATGAAAACATGTCGGGACAAATACACACATCACCCGGTTTTCCATAATTTTTCTCATATTCCATTTGTCTCATCATATATTTTATTTCCCAATGGGAGACGTTGAATTCTATTCCTTGGAGCAACTTACCATAACGAATAAATTGAGTCATCCTTTCCATTGAGCTTTTCTCAAAAGCCTCCTTGATCCTATTGATATCTTTCTTAAAGTATTGCTCCATTGCCTCGGTGACTGAAACACATTTCCTTGACCAGACTGGATGAGATCTTTAAATCTCCCATGAGTGGCCTCAGCTGCACTAGTTGCTTAACTCTTGAAGTGTATATACCTGTTTGTCCATGCACACATAAATTTTTCCTTGAATTTATCCAACCATTGAGTCCGAAAATACCAGATGGCAGTCGGATAAACTTCATTCCAATCGGCAATAAACTTTTCCAATCTCTTTTCGTACATAACCTCTTTAAGAGATCAATAAACTTTCTCCCAATCTCTTAGAAATTCCAACAACTTTTTATTATTTTCCGCATGTTCTTTGTCCACTCGCTCCTTTATCTTGCCTCTCTCATCTTCTTCTTCTTCTTCGGGGGATAGTTTGTTATTTCGAATATCTTCCTACAGTTGTACAATCATTCTCTTCTTAATATCCGCCTTTGCGGGTTCAAACAAGGCATGGCAAGTTTTTATCACATTATTACGTATATGATATGTACATAGGAAATTTTGTGCGTCCGGGAAGACGTCGGATATTGCTTTCATTAATGCGTCATCGTTATCGGTTACGATGACCCTCAGAAGTTGATTTTCCTGGAAGAACAATTTTAATTTTCGTAATGCCCAATGATAATTATAGTCCCTCTCGTTTTCCATTAAACACCAAGCCAATATGAATGTTACCTTGTCCGAGGTTTACCCCACGATGTTGAACAACGCCATATTGTATTGGTTTGTCTTGTAGGTGCAATCCATCAAAACAACACCACAACATGTAGTTGCCAATTGTGAGAGCAAAGGATGCGAAATGAATATTTGAAGGGGCTTCTCGTCCGGCCCTATTTTAATGATACACGTGTAGTTGTGATCCCAAACTATCTTCTCAAATTCTTGCATAACGCTCCTCCCTTCCCATTCCACCCTTCTAATAGTTGCTTGTGCGACATAAATTGTACGTAGAGAAGACACGTTAGTCTCATCCTTTTCCTTGAAGCCTCTGAGAATTTGTCTCGGTTTGATAAGTGCTTTGGTCAATATCTTTACATCCTCGAACTCGTCAGGTTTAGATTCGCAACTAAGGAGTGACCAACAAAATATTTCAGATCCAGGTGGTTATGACAGCCACACAAAACCTCACAATCCCAATTGTTCATGTCATTTAAACGGAATACAAGCTTAAAGGGGAAATTATTCTTCCTCGTACGAGTCTTGTATACCCTATTCGTCTTCTTTGAATATACATAATCCTTTCTCTTGTGGCTATTCTTCTCCTTGTATTTCCTACTTCTCTCGCAAGCCATCTCAAAACGCCTCTTCGAACCTTCGGTATTCCTCACCAATACATACATGTTCTTAAGAGCCGTCTCTTTAGCCCAAGCGATTGCTTCCTTTCGATCTGTTATTCCCTACATAAGAATAATTTCGCGTTCATTAGAAGGTTCATTACTAGAAATCCATTAGTAAAGTTCAAGATACTAGGTGAAAAGTATTCTTTGGTCACATACCAGAGGGATTTTATAGTATTCCGACGTTTCCCGATATAGCGGATTTGCATTTGTTGGATCAATATATGTCACCACCTAAAGATCGAATGAAAATTAGTTCCAAACAAAATTAAAACACAATGCCGAAAACCCGTACCGGCATGCTCGACCATTGTTCCGGCATAGTCTAAGTTAACCAAAACGGAAGACCAAATTTGAAACATATTCCGGCATAAATGTTTCATTAAAAAACAACGCCGGAATCACGGGTGCCGGCATTCTCGTAATCTAATGTCCCAAGCCGGTACACAATTCCGGAATTGACAATTATTGATATTCAACGCCGGTTTCGGTGCCGGCATTATCGATATTGATGGTACCACGCCGGTACCCAGTTCTGGCGTTGATGTTTATTAAGTTTCAATGCCGGTTTTAGGTTTGGGATGGTACTGTTTCCTGTATGTTTTCCATGCAGTACCGTCATGGTAACCTATAAATGCAGCCATGCCGGTTGCATATTCCTTAGTATATTCCTTGGTAGGTAAAAGGTTAACTGCGTACCAGCATAGTTTTTTAGAAGAATGCTATGCCGGATCAATATTCAAAATGGGGGATATCGGTCTACCGGCATGGTCGTAGTATGAATACCATGCCGGCACCTAGGTATTTCAGTTGAAAAAATGGCGGGTTTCAAGAAAAAATCTATTTTTCAACATCCTAGCAGCTTTACCTGTGTGTTGGGGATGCTACTATGTTGTGCAAGTTTACTTTCTTGTGTTGGTTCTTCAAGAAACTCTCCATACTCGTCAAAATCATCATTCAAGGGTGTTGGCTCAACAAAGAGTTGCGATTGAGAGTTGTTGTCGTTAGCTGAAGATTCAAGATATGCTCCTTGTTATAGTTGAGCTAAAGATTCAGCAGTAGCAATTCTCTTTCACAATCATCCTCCATTTTTCCCAAAAAATTCTCTCTCAAAATATTTTTCCTTCCTTCTACTCTCACCTCACTAACCCAAATTCAAATTAAACACACACTAATCATTTATAAAAAAATCTTATGATTTTACTAATTATTATTAATCACTAATCCTGATTAGTGAGGGGTAGATTAAGTATTACGTAAAATACTTAGATAAGGAGTGACCCCGAATTGATATCTGGATCCACTTTTTGTCCTTTTCTTATATCCCCTAATTCCTTTTTGTATCCCCCGATTTCGCGTTCAAAAAGACATGTAAAATTTGATACTGTTTAAATGGACGAAAATGTAAAAATAGTCGGGATGTAAACAGTTTTATCCTACCCATTTTCAAACACTTTTTCTTATTTTTAATTTACATCTGGATGCATTCTAGTTTCATTCTCACTCTTTTTTAAGTTTAAGCCAGGATCAATCCAGTTTCATTCTTGCTATTTTTTTTTGTCCATTTCACCCATATTAATTTTTACTCGTACATTAGAACCGTGTTTTAAAAATATTTGGACATCGATTTAATTTTGGGACCGTTTGGAATATACTTCTAGTGAGCGATAACTACTTTTGCTTTAGGAGAAAGAAAATATTTTATGGGAGGAGAGAGCAGATGATCCAAAGGTCCACATTAGTATCATTTAATGGAAGAAAAATTTCCTCCCATGAGACGTTTTATTCCTCCTTATAGCAATCTCATAAATAACACTAAAAGAAAACCCATATAACGCGTGTCAGCATAGTAGAGGGGTATGTCCCATAAATCCAATTTGGCGTTTACTCTGTTTCTTCAGTGTACTAGATTTTCTAGTATCATTTCAGAAAAAAGGAAGAGTAAAAGAAAAAGCAAATACAGAAATCGCTAAAGAAACAATTTCTGATGTACTACTCCTAAACCCTAAACCCTCACCCTTACTGACCTTGCTACCAAAACGCTAACTCACATTTTTATTCTCACCAGCCTCCACTGAACTTCAAAGCCTCCTCTGTTTTCTCTGTCACACCTACATTTTCTTTTCCTCAAAATTACAACTCAATATCTGTGGATGGAAAGATTTTATTCTGAGATCTCAGATGAAAAAAACAAAGAAGAAAGTAAAGTTTATAATTTTATAGTTTTCTTACCAGATGGTACTCATGTTGGCTTAACATTGAAACAGCCTGGTGATGAGATGAAAATGAGTGAGTTTTTAGAGCTTGTAAGACTTGAGCATCAAAAAAAATTGAAAAAAAATTAATTCTTTAAAACCTGGAAGAAAGATCTTTTGGTTTAGTGACAGGTTTTACTTGAAAGATACCAATGGCCATATATTTAGACGGGAGATCTTATTTTCTGGTTTTGAACCCACAAAAGACAATTTTTTAACACTAAATGTAAGTTGGGGCTAAGCTTAATTTAGTTTATTTTTGATCTGCTACACCTTTATAGAGAATCTTCTTAGAATTTGATAATTTTTTGTTTCTTTGTTTTTTGTTAGGATGGGGAGGAGGGAATTTCAAAGAGTTACGATGATCAGGTATAACATTCTTGATATGTTTGTTTACAAATTGGGGGTTTGTATTCTGTTGGTCTTTTAGGTAGAACTGAATATTTTGAACCCTTTGAAATTGATGGGCCATGAGACACAGTAAGAAGACGTGGGAATAGTATTGTTGTCCTGTTACTTCAATTACTGAAGTACCAAATTTTTACTGTGTTAATTTTTGGTTGATGTTTGTTCGAGTCTAGAATGTTAATTTTTCAACTAGGTTCTTGGGAAATTTAAGATTTGGCTGATAATTTAAGATTATGTCGGAGTTAGATCTCACAACGGTGAAGCTTATTAGTTTAGGTTCCTGGGAAACTCTTGTTTGATGTGACCCAAATATGGTCTGGTCTCCATGCTTAAGATCCAGTCGAGATGTGATGGTAAATTTTAGTAAATGCATATGAACTTCAAATTCCGCACCAAGCACCCTCATTAATGAAGAGAATACCAGTATTACCTTAATTGATTTCAAGTGGGGTTGTCATTGTATTGAAGTTGAAAAAAATATGCCAAGGTTGGATGCTTGGATGTTCTTTCTAATGAGTGAAGAGTTGAAATTTAGTCTTCCTTATTTGTATGAACTTTTTTTTGTCATGAATTTAAAATGTAAAAGTGAAATTTCCCTTCACAAGAGAGGATGAGGCTTTTCCCCATGGACATTGGTTTAAACTCACATCTGATGAGAACAGATTAACTGAAACTGTTTGTAAACTAATCAGTTGAGCAAAGCGGAGTAATTTTCTCATCTGGTACTCAAGGTTATGCTTTACTTTTGAAGTAATTTTCTCATCCAGAGTAATGCTTCTTCAAATAATTAAAATTGATTTTTTTTTTTTTTTTGCTAGTGTTCTCAGATGGCTGTTGAGTGGAAAGACCGACTTGGGAGGTTGAACCTAAAAGCTCCTGTCCCTCGAGCTGTAGGTGTTCCTTAGTTGGCTAATGCCTTTTTTGATTTTTATCTGGTGGATTGCTAATTTTTGTGTAAATTGGACCTGTTATAATTGATTGTCGTTGTCATGGGACAACATCTGCCGGCATCGTCGGCCCAGACTTCTTGCTAATAGGTTCTGATGGCATGTTGTCGCGGCCTTTGAGTTCTAGTGGTCGTCACTATATAAGAACAGCGTTTGATCGCTGCAAGCTACATGAAGTTTCAGACTTCTGTGGCGCATGGGCGGGCGGCATGAATTCTGAAGATATAGTAGACAAATTCCTAACAAATTCACACAAAAGGGGAGATATCAAAACATTTGATGAACTACAGGACGCATTAAAAAAACATACAAGTAATGAGTTTTGCTACGTTTTTGTAGACTCTAATAAGGTAAATTGTGGTTTAACATCATCTATATATAGCAGTTCAATTTTATTGCAAACTTGAAGTCTTTCTTGTTTTCTTTCTTGTATTTTTGATACGGTTGAAGTTTTTCTTGGTTTTGCAGTATGAAGGAGAAATGAAGCCAGAAATTCGATATATTGAGAGGTCAAAAGAAGTAAGTGTATCCTATCCTTTTACTTGAAGTTTTTATTGAACATATCATGTAATTTTGATAATAATTAAGGGTAGAAACATATATTAAAAGCCATATTAAATAACATTGGATTAAAAAGCCACTAAAAATGTACATATTTACAAAAATGTCATTGTTTAGAAAATAGATCAAAAATTTATAAAACTTAATACCTTTCAAAATATGCACCGGATTTTTATATAATTTATATTGGTGAAGCCTTATCCTAGTTAGCGATTCGGGGTACAGATGTTTGGGACGACAAACGTACGGGTATTATTCGGTTTTGTAGAATTTAAATTCGATCAATAATCCAGCCAACGAGCCGTGACATGACATTAGTTCAGAACAAAATACGTACGTGCATAATTCGTTTTACGTGGGTTCAGCAATGAAAATACGTCACATATTAAATTACTTTTAAACACAGTTGTGCGGATTACATAGATAATACACAAAATTGGTCAAAAAGACCAAAATCAACATTTCCTGGGTGAAAATGACAGTTAGATTTTGATACTATTTAAATGAACAAAAATATAAAAATAGTCAGGATGTAACCAGTTTTATCATGCCCATATTCAAATACTTTTTCTTATTTTTAATTTACACAGGATGCATCCAGTTTCATCCTTGCTATTTTTAAAATTTAAGTCAGGATGAATCCAGTTTCATCCTTGCTATATTTTTTTTTGTTCATTTCACCCATAAATTTTTTTACTCGTCCATTTGAACCGTGTTTTAAAAATATTTGGACAAATGACCTATTTTCCGTAGATAATATATATTCCGCAAAATCGACAACAAATCAACTGGGCAGCGGATGAGTTCTGCTTTACCAAGCATTTGGTCGTGTTCTAACCTCTCTAATTAGGAGACATGTTTTTGGTCAAACCAAAAAATTACCGGGCATACTTAAGGTTCGGCTCACAACTTTTTTTTTTTGCCTAGGTTTGCTAGGTTCAGCTCACAAGTTGTGAGTCGAACCTAGACAAAATATATGCCCGATAATTTTTTGGTATGCCCAAAAACAGCCCTCCTAATTAGATGAGTTTTTGGAAAAACACGAGATTTAGTGTTGGGCTTAATGGAAATAGGTTCAGTAGCTAATGTGCCGAGTACGAGTAGAGATTAAAAATTAATGGGCCGACTTAAAGTGCTATATGAATATAGGTTTAGTAGCCAATGGGCCGAGTAGAGATTAAATATTAATGTGCCGACTTAAAGTGCCGAATGCAAAATGTTTTTATACTCGTGCTTCTTTGTTCTATTCTATATTAAACTAATACACGTCTTATTTATCACGTCGAATGTATCATAGAATGGTAGGCGCAAATGGCGTAAGGTTATAATAAAAAAGAATCCCGGTTCATTCATTACGGGTGGGGATGGGGGCGAGTTTGCTACCAGGGTGCTTAAGATAATGCCAACCGGCAGCGCTTTGACAGAAAAAGTGGCACTTCGGTTCGGTACTTAAGAGCTGCTTTTGCTTATGCAAGTATTTGCAACAAGTACACGGGTGGCGAATTCTTCTGTAAGTTTTTCTGTACTATTATATTTTTTTATTATACAATCAAAATAATTTCCACCCTTGTTAAAAGTTGAATCTGGTTCGAATTTTTAAATTTCTAGCCCCATTTTTAAAAAATTAGATCGATACGAAATTACATGACAAAATTTGGAATAAACGTAAAATCTTTGTCAGAAATTTATACTAATGAAAAATTATTAGAGAGAATTATGACCAATAGGAAATACGATATTTTCGTCCGCTGATACGTTTTAAATTTCACTGAAAGTATTGTTTTAAGTAAAAAGTTTTTCTTTAAATAATCTAAAAATAATATCTGAAGTAAGAATTTGCTTCGCGGTAAAACAAATTTGTCTTTCTTTTACTGAAAAATTCCAAAAATAATCACGATTGCTAAAGGCTGGTATCAGCATTAGCGAAGCTAGTACCATTTCATGTAAGATAAAAGAGTTATAAGTGATTCTGACCGTTGGATCACTCAAATGGTACCAGCCCTGCTAATGCTGATACCAGCCTTTAGCAATCATGAAAATAATGGCTTTAGTAAGAAAAATCTTACTTCACAATTAAAAAAGTCTAAGAAAAAAAAAGTTCTTTCTTTTATGAGTTAACGAAGTACCTATTTTTTTAAATAACTTTCTTTCACGGTAAAAAATAATATGTTGACTAAATAAACTTCATAGGTAAAAAAATAGTACTTTCAGTAAAAAAAATCCATTCTTTCACGGTTAGAAAATACTCCACCTAGTATGTTACTTTTACGGGTACAAAAATAGTATTTTGAGTAAAACAAATACTTCACGTGTAAAAAAAAAAAGAATACTCCACCCTTTATGTTAGAACGGTTAATTGAGAGATATTTTACTATTCATGTCGTCATGATTTTTCAATGCCAGCAACCAAAATCGGGATGATTTTTCCTTACTTCAAAAAACAATACTTTAAGCGAAAAGAATTTATTCTTTCACAGGTAAAAAGAAATATATCTTAAGTAAAAAAATACTTTACCCACTATGTTACGGGTACAAAAAATGACATCTTGAAGAAAAAAGAAATTCGTCACGGTAAAAATTACATGTTGAGTAAAAAAAAGTCTATCTATCTATTACGGTTAAAAAAAAATACTTCACCCAAAATGTTACTTTCTTATGTAAAAAAGCAATACTTTGGGGGTAAAAAGAAAAATATATTTCATAGGTAAAAAAGAAAAAAACAGCTTGAGTAAAACAAATCCAAATTTCTTTTATGAGTAAAAAAAAAAAAGTCCATCTTGAGTAAAAAGAAAATCTACCTTTCTTTTACGGAAAAAAAAATAATATTTTTCACCGTTTACAGGGGTAAAAACACAAAGCTAACTTATCGTTTTGTGGTTCAATTTTTCTGTTTATTTTCTTCAGATAGAATTATCACTTTGAATGGTATTGGAAAATGTGAAAGTGACAAAAACGTCGTGTACGATGGCCGTAACAAAGTTGTTCCCGAAGGTATTCAGATTCTTCCCAAAATGTGGGAAGACGAAGAAAACAAAATTCTCAGAGGTATGGTGACAAACTTTGGTAAATTATCAACAAGACAAATGACTGATTGGATATCTGGGATCAAAATACCTAAAGGTCACTGGGTAAGTTGGCTTGCTGAGAGTGGAAATGAATCTGATACTTCCATTGATTTTAGCGAGGATCAATTAACCCAAGTGCTGAAACTCAAAGATGATACAAATGTTCGAAAACAGATGTTTAATAAAGACAAGTCAACATCCATGGAAGAGGAAGATTCTGATGAGGAAGAAGATTCTGATGACAAGTCAACATTCATGGAAGAGGAAGATTCTGATGACAAGTCAACATTTATGGAAGAGGAAGATTCTGATGAGGAAGAAGATTCTGATGAGGAAGATTCTGATGAGGAGACATTGGGAACGTTTTTAACGTCTGTGAGAAACAAGAAGAGATCCATGGAAGAGGAAGATTCTGATGAGGAGACATTGGGAACGATTTTAGCGTCTGTGAGAAACATAAAGAGAAAAGGTAAAACATCGCCAGTTTGACTTCCTTCAGATAGTGCTTTGGCATACTCTATGACGCTTTTATGGGACCTGAGTTTAAGCTTGTCAAAGACTCGAAGCCTATTCTGCTCTTTGAAAGTTTAACCTTTCAAATGTTATTCTTCTGTCCGTACTTTATGTCACCACTCACCAGCCACTTCAAGTTGTTGAAGTCAAGCTGTTTGTATAACTTTATATATACGTGAACACCTAAACTCACCTCCACCAATTTTATATTTTTCTTTGTAATTACATCATCACGTCTAGTCTACCATTTCCAACTGCATTCATTCATTCCGAATAAAAACCACAAAAATGGGATACAAAAAATTATAAAAATACATGGTGGGAGGGTATATTTACTTGATCTAGGATTTTCTCGGCATCATCGAAATTCCATCAAAGAAGAATGCCACTGTTATCGATATCATTTCATTTGTATGGTCGCCATTAGAAAACATATGTTTTCCAGCTTAGGATTGGACTTTAACCTAAAGCTAAGCTCAGTATATTTCTACAACCATAACCACGGTCTAACAGAGAGACTTAAAATTCAAATAAATGAAGTCTTCTCTTAAATATAGCCCACACTTTTACTAACCATAGCCCATTTGACTTGTGGAAATTGTATAAATATCCCTTTGTTTTTATGGATTTCACAAATACCCTTATCCATCAATAATTATACCCCTTATCTTCTAAAATGTAATCCATTTAATTTTGAATCATATAAATACCCTTTCAATATTAATAAAAATTTAGATGAAAATCATTTCATTTATTATCTCACATGCTTGAAGTGGTGGTGGTGGTGATGGCGGCGATGGAGGTGGTGGTGCCACCATATTTGGGATCAACTTTTGTTGTTGATACCATATTTTGGTGTCAACTTGGGTTGTTACACGTAATCTTGACCTAACTAATTTCCGATTTTTCAATTTTTGTAAAAACTTGGGTTGTTGAAACCAGATATGATATCAACTTCGGTCGTTGACACCAAAATTTAGTGTCAAATTCTGTTGTTGATACAAAAATATGGACCTAACTTATTTCTAAATTTTCAATTTTGTTATCAACTTGGCGGCAACAGTGGTGGATTTGGAGGAGATGGTGGTCGCAATTACGGTGGTTGTGGTGACGATGAGTTGTGGTGGTGCAATGTTGGTGATGGTTGTGAAGTGGTGGTGGTGGTGGTGATGGTTGTGAAGTGGTGGTGATGGTGAATTTCCGTCTGTGGAGTTGGAGGCGGTGGTGGAGTGATTGAGAAAGAAAATTATTGCTTTTTGAAAAAAAAAGTTATGTGTAATAGATTACTAAAATAGTTTATTTTTAAGAGAATAAGCTTTATATATAAGAGGAGGGGTATATTTATAATTTGATAGGGGTATTTTTGAAGGGTTCAAAAACTAAGGATATTTAATTAATATACCCCAATTTGAGTGTAATTTTAAGTTTGACCTTTTTTATTACTCCTTCCGTCCCACTATTAGATGACCTAGTTCAAGTTTGCACAATTCTTAAAAGCAAGGAATGAAAGAGAGTATTTTTTACAATTATACCCTTATGATAGTAATTTGTAAAATTTAGAATTGATTTATCTCTCAAACTATACCATGGATTTGGTAAAATTTATATCATTGAAAATCATTTTAAAACACCTACGTAACGAATATAAACATGGATATCAAATTATAAATATTTCTTATACTACCGATAATCAATCAAAGGGATAATTTTAGAAATATCCCTTGTTTAATGAAATAGGTCAACTAATAGTGGGAAAAAATGTTAAACTAAGTAGGTCATCTAATAGTGGGACGGAGGGAGGATTAATCATAGCCCACAAACTAATTTTGAGTCATAGTGAGTTGGGAAATCAGTGACTCGATGATACAGTAGAAAAAAAAAATAGCCCTCCTGTTTAGATCTCCATCTTCTGGGTGCTAGCTCCACTATCATTCATTCTTGAATTAAGTAAGACCCCATAAAGAATATCAGGACTCTCTTGATTTAAAATCACTGCACATCTTTCCTCGTGTTGGTTTACTTTTTCTCTAAAGCAATATTTCCTATCTTAATGCAAGATCACACACTTGTAAGGCTTATTCCTATGCACATGCCAGAAAAATGGTGTTTGGCATTCCAGGTGGCATGGAAAATTATTTGTGTCACTATGGGGAAACCAATTAGCGATTGAGTTGCTATCGAGCGATATTCACAATATCACTGGCGTTAAAGACTTTAGCGCTACCGATATTGTTAAAATCGCTCGCTTTAAATAATAATGCTGGCGATAAAATGGTTATTGCCCAGTAGTTATTTTGCAACGGCTATTTCCCCATATGGTTCCTATATATACGCCCTTTTACCTCTAGATAACTCACACCTGATTCTACATATATTTCACCTATATTCTCAATTTTAGTTTCATTAATCATCTCAATGTCGAGATCCAATGAATAAAGGGATATTATTATGAATCGGTTCAGGTTACAACAAGAAAGGTATCATATGAGGCTGCAACAAATTGACGAAGAGGAAGCTGAAGATAATAAACTAATCAAAATTTTGATGCTTGTACATATGGGTCATATACCAAGAGTTCCAGAGCCCAAAGAAGTATTATCAAGAAGATATACATATCGAGGAAGGGAATTTTACCATCAAAATCTCATGCACGATTATTTTCTTCCCAATTGTGTGTACTCTGATCGAGATTTTCAAGGTCGATTTCGCATGCCTCGTCATCTGGTGAAAAATATTATTGAAGATCTTTGTCGAATGGAACCTCAATTCAATTATCAGTTTGATGCACTGAATATTATAGGTCATATTCCTGAACAAAAAGTTACTTCGGCTTTAAGGATTCTAGGTTATGGCACTCCAGCGGATGCGAATGATGAGTACTTTCGTATGGGTAAAACAACTTCTTACACTTACCTTTCATTTTTTTGTGAAGTAATTATTAATAATTTTGGTCCAACATATTTACGAAAACCAACCGACGAAGATGTTAGACAAATATTAAGGGAGAATGAGGAAAGGGGATTCCCAGGAATGCTACGTAGTCTCGATTGTATGCATTGGGTATGGCATGGATGCCCTGTTTATTAGGCTGGTCAATATAAAGGTCATTATCCAAAGCCAACAGTTATCCTTGAAGCTGCTGCTTCTTATGATTGTTGGATATGGCACGCTTTTTTTGGTCTTCCGGGTTCACCACATGATATTAATGTTTTTCACAAGTCGCCTCTGTTTGAAGGAATTTCTCCATCTGTCCGTTTCATGATCAACGGCCATCAGTACACTCATGGATATTATCTTGCGGATGGTATCTTCCCAAAATGGTCCACCTTGGTTCAATGCTACTGTCAGCCTCCTGCTGGTGCATTGGGCTGTTCATACCGATATTTTAACGATGCCCAAATGGCACTGAGGAAGGATGTTGAACGCGGTTTTGGAATTTTGAAGAGGAAGTTCGCTATCATATGTGGCCCATATCGTGGGTTGAGTCCTCGTGAAATGCATAAGACTATGCTCACTTGCATAATTCTTCATAACATGGTAATTCAGGAAACCCGGCATGATTCAGATTGGATTAACTATGATGATGAAGATTTGAGGCCGGAGATTCGACCTGAAAGAGGCCTCCTACAAGGAATTATGGTCAAATGACTAACTACATTCAGAACCGTAATTTGTATGACCAATTAAGTGATGATCTGAGATTGAATCTTTGGGCAGAGCATAATCTGTGCTTGAATCCTGTCAAATTCGATTTTCCATATATGTTTTTGTTGGGCATTCATAATTGAGGTGTTAGCTTGAAGAATGTTATGGTTGTCATAGTCAAACCCAAATTATTTTTTTGAGAAAGACAACTTTTCTTACTCTCCCGGTTTTGAAATTTCCTTTCAATGGATCTTTGCTTCTCGACGGTCTTTTGATGTTCCATAAACTCCCCCATGTTAAATCCTCCTGAACTCCCTCATTCTTGAGCTAATTTTCTAGCCAGTTTTGCCCGATTCCTCCCTGGAAGTTTTCCCTTATTATTACCATCAACATAATTATTGAAAACTACGTTGGAATTTGAGCTTGTAGGGGTATCTGGTGAAGAATTTGATGGACCTGGTGAAAATGGTGAAGAATTTGGTGTTGAGGGAGAAGAATTATATGGTGACTTTTCAGGTACTATTTGATTATTTGCTAAGTAATCTGGATTATATTTGTTCAAACCCTTCAAAATATGATAACAACTTTCGAAAGCGAACTGTTTACCATGTTTTCGTTGCCAATATGTACGAACCTCTCTTTCAAAATCAACATCACTCTGACCACTGTCCTTGCCTTTTCTCTTGGCTTGGATTATCAATGCAACATAAGCGGCTACTTCCCGGTTGATTACAATGAAGTGTTTTGACAATCCTTTTGCATCACGACTATTGATGTTCATGGTTTGTTCTTCATATTTTTGAAATATATTATCTCACATGGTGTTACCATGTTGTTGTGCACCACCGATACAATTTTGGGTAAAAAAAACATAATTACGACAAATACATTCATCTTCTATCATGTTGTATTTTGCACCACGGACTCGGTTCTTTTACCTTTGCCTTGAGTTTCTTCTTGAGAATCCATTTTACAAGAAAATATATAATTGTAGAGGAGGTGTGATAGTTTTAGATTTGAAAAATATTGAGAGATTAAGAAATTCTAGAGAATTTTAGAATTTCTGGTGTGAGTTGATATGAGTTTGAAATTATGTATTTATAGAGGGGGGGAAATTGTAGCCGTTGGATACGGGACTGATAAGAGTTGATTTTACTAACGAGCGATAGTTTGAATGTCGTTGTTGATTTAATGACCATCGAGCGACCGAAACTCTATCGCTCACTGGAAACTATGCCGTGTATGCCTATATGCCAGAAAACAACATATTGGCATATGAGTTTGGAAGTTTGGCATACCCATAGTGGGTGCATATATGCCAAATATCATGTTTTGGCATGTGCATAGGAATATGCCTAAGGCAATATACAAACAAGTATATGCCAAATCATATATCCCTGCATTAGGAAAACTTGAATCCACACGTCGATGTCATAAGATGATATTCATGTGATGTGAAGTTGTTGGATATATAATCAAAATCAAATTATTAAGTATATTCTTTCGGCTGAATTTGTTAGGAAAACCTTGCCACAAGTAAGTTTGCGGATAAAGATAAACCCTGGAAATAGAGAGTTCAGAGTTGTTCGAAGAGGAAGAAGAAGAGTAGCCACACACAAAATTCATGATATTTTGAATATTGAAAAACCAGATTTGTACAAGTGAAAAAAAAAATGGGGAAAATAGAAAAAACACTATGGTTGGGTAGGTTGGACGAAGATTTGTATGCCGAAGGATAATGGAGGGTTAGGAGTGAGAAACTTAAGGACAATCAATCGGGAGTTGCTGGTTAAATGGATATGGAGGTACTCAAAAAGCAAAAATACCTTATGGAAGAAGATAGTGCAAGAGAAATTCAAACGGAATAGTGTTTTTCTAATGCCGGATATCGATTCTACACCCCAATATAGGAGTCCGTGGAAGAACGTAGTTAATATGGTACCTACAGTTCATAATTTGGCTAAGTTTACAGTTAAAGATGGTAACATAATCAGATTTTGGAAGGATAAAGGGCTTGATGGGGGTTGCTTGAAAGACATTTTTCAGGAGGTGTTTAAGGTCATGAAAGATAAAGATGTCAATATAGCAGGGATGATTACAAGCAATGGTTGACAGTGTGTTTTTAAGAGAACTTTGAATTTTAATGAGCAACTTGAATGGGATCTTCTTAGGCATGATGTACGTATCCCAACTCTTGTGGAAAGTGAAGATGAGATGTCTATTATAGAGGATTTTAGTACGACAAAATGTTATGAGACTCTAGCCGGTCAGATGGAGGCATGCCTTTTTGCGAAGCATCTTTGGAAGAACAATATCCCTCATAAGGTTAGTTTTATTCTTTGGGATTCTTTTCATAAGTCTCTTCCAACTAGGGACATGTTAAGGCATAGAAGAGTGGAGATAGATAGTGATTTGTGTGTTTTCTGTAATGCAGAAAGAGAAACAACAGTTCATATGTTCTTGCACTGTCCTTTTTCTTTTGAGATTTGGAACTACTTCATTAAAGCTTTATGTATTTCGTGGCCAATGACGAGGTCTTTACTTGATTTATTTGAAACTTAGGCTACAAATTTTTTGATAGGTAGAGGTAAATCAGTTTGGGAGATTATCCACTACGCTATCTGTTGGAGACTATGGAAGAAAAGAATGAGAGAGTTTTTGGAAAAAGAAAGAAGGATGCGACTGAGATTATTGATCTTGTAAAACAACTAGTAGGTGTATGGTCTTGTGATTATGACACTTTTAAGTCTATCTCTCCTAGTCTCATTTGGAGCAATTGGGAGACTCTTATGTCTTTGTAACTCCCTTTGCTTTGTGTAAAGGTTTTTTTCTTTAATATAACCTTTTTCTTGGGAAAAAAAACACACTACAAGATCTACTAATGAATAAAAGAGTGTTTAGCATCGAAGAAAACTGCTAGAAATAACTGGGAAGGTGTTTATGGAAGACGAGATCTATTAAATCGGTCGAGTTAACTAACTGGTGGGAAAATTCCCATAGACTCGGTGAAAATGTTTTGGGCTATGAAATGGGTTATGGTTAACAAATGAAGACTTTTTTTGTGGGTTATCAATAGCATGGGTTATGGTTAATAAAAGTGTGCACTATATTTAAGAGAAGCCTAAATGAACTTCCAATGTTGGATATAGAGTTTGGCTTACGCTAAAAGTAATACCATGCGCTTCCAAAAACAAAACAAAACAAATAATCAAGCGACTCAGACAATTGTGAAAGAACTTAACATCAATATTCAAAAGCAAACTCGTGTATCATTTCAAATGGTCCTTCAAAGCTAGATATTTTTTTAAGAAATTTTTTAACCATTTATTTGTTACTTCTGGAACTTGTGAGTCCTGGAGGTTTTTTTTTTTTAATACGAAAGATAATTCATTTTATTTATAATCAAATTGACATATTGTTCAAATATTGTTGAATGTATTCATCCATCCAAGAAGGGCAATCATTAAACCAACTAAACCTACTATTTTTGCTTATCGCATGATTAGCTAGCTGATGCGCTGCATTATTTACATCTCTTTGTTCAAAAGTACATATCCAAGACTCAAAGTTATTATTTAACAAGACTAGGATATATTCAATCCAGCTATTGGTGGTCCATTTGACTGAATTTCTCGCTTCATTGATTGCCCGTATTACATTCTGACAGTCTCTCTCTAGATGAAGTCTTATAATCCCTAACTCCCTAGCCCATTGAACAACCATTAGAGCTCCTGCAGCCTTTGCTTCTTCTGCATTTGTTGCCATTGTTGACCAGGATTGAGTTCCATGTTGTAAACCTGAAAAATCTCTAATAATTAGTCATAATCCTGCATTTTCGGTATCTCTATCAAAAGCAGCATCAAAATTGACTTACCGTACATTCAGTAAGGGAGGTTTCCAATATACATTCCGAAAAACAATAATATTATTATTTTGATAAAGCTCGGTACAAGAAGATTCCCAGTCTACAAAGTATTTAGATATATTATTGGCAATACTCCCTGTATTTGGTTGGATCTTTTCAAAGACTAAGCAACACCTATCTTTCCAAATATGCCACACAATGATAGCAGCATTATGCAATCCTTTTAATGTACCCTGCAAGTTTTTTGGTATAATCACAACAATAGAATTAATCAACCAATCATCACAATTGATATTGTTAATAGTATTGGCAAGATTACTATCCGCTAAACTCCATATTTCTTTAGCCGTACTGCATTCAAAGAAAATATGATGCATTGTTTCTAGATGAGAAACACATAAATGAAAAGTACTAACATTATTTTCATGATATCTTCCCATTCTAAGGCACTTAGATAAGAATTTACACAAGAAGGGTAATATCCTGGGCTGCAATTTGTGTTTCCAAAAAGCTTAATTTCCAGTTAACTGCACCTGCATTATTAGAAACATTATTAGATAGAGATCCATTCAAAATAACTCTATATGCTAATTTCACAGTGAATAGACCATTGTGTTCAGGCAACCATCTAAGTGTGTCATTACCATTCTCAGGAATTCCAATTTTTCTAATTTTATTAACAGTCTCCCGATCAAACAGGGTCTCAAGTGTGCTAACATTCCAGACTTTTGAATCCTCTATAAGATGGTTAACAGTGCACATATTTGCTAGACTGAATCTAGAATCCAAATGTCTATCAATAGAGGGCACTCATCTATCCTTCCAAATAGTTATACTCTTCCCATTTTCCACTTCCCCACAATTGTATCTCTTAACATATATATTATGTACCTTCATATATGCCCCTCCAAATCAAAGAGCCACTGGTTGCAATTGCATCATGTAATGGATTCACATCAGGAAAATATTTGCTGCTAAGAATTTTTACCCATAAATCATATGGATAATTAACCATCATCTAAGCCAATTTAGTTAAAAATGCTTCACATATTCAGTTCTTTTTATACCCATTCCTCCATGGCATTTAGGTTTAACAACTTCCTCCCACTTTTTAGGATATCGTCCTCTAGCATTTTTATTTTTGTTCCACCAGAATCTTCTCTGTACAACATCTATTTCATCTGTTAATTTTTTTTGGCATTGGGAAAACACCAAGATGATGGCTATCTATGGACCCTAACACTGTTTGAGTGAGAATAGTTCTCTCTGGATGGCTAACGAATTTAGAGTGCCAAGGATGTAACTTAACACCGAATCTATCTAGGAGACCGCCAAAAGTTTACATCTTATTTTTTTGAAGTAGTAGAGGCACTCCAAGATATTTGTCGTTCAGCGCCAACTTTTTTATCTGTAAAATATTAGCTGAAAAGATGAGGGTACCCAAATACACCACAATCTTTTTATTCGATCACAACCTATTCAATCTCTACCGTCTATAAACCTCTTGGAGCAACAATCACTCAAGGAATATTTCAAAATGGTGTCTACTTGAAATAGGGTTAGTCATGTATGGCCTAACAATGCGAGAATATCAAAGTCAAGTGAAGAAATCCAATACACTTTGTGTGATCGTCTATGGATATGAAATCGAGAAAATACTACAACAAAGTGTTCACTTGATAATAATATGGTATAATCGGAACCTTATATGATAAATATCAAGTGCCTAGTTAACGTACAAGTGTATTTACTTTAGTTATGATGCGAAAATAAAGTAAAGCACACACCATAATTTTGTTGACGAGGAAAACTACAATCTTGTAGAAAAACCCCGGGACCTAGTCCAGATTTGAATACTCAATGAATCAAGACTCTATAAAAAGGTAAACTTGCAACTTCGTGTATACAATACTAAGTGAACTAAAATCCTAGTTACCCAGCTTCAGCAGTATTCTTATTTTGATAATATCTAGCAGAACCGAAGTTCTCAATAGATATTTGCAACTTCGTGTAGATAATAGATATCTATTGTTAACATCAATAGATATTTGATGTTAACAGATGTTCTCTTTAGGACTAAATCTAGTATATCTTCTTAATGGTTCACAATAACTTCTTATACCAATCTTTCAACTGGAAAGACAAGATTCCTTTGGATCGTATTCCAAACAGTAAAGGATAAAAACTGTTTGGTAACAAAACTCACTTTATAATCACAATACCAAAATATATGATAAAAGCACAGTTACGGATCTTCTATTTTAAGACCCGTTACTAGATCCATTACAAGATCAAACAAGACATGGATTACATAAATAATAAATCTTGATTACAAGGTTTATGATAAAATCACAAACAACTTGTTGATCTAAAAAGGTTTATGTTTATCAAAAATAAACAACCTTTTAATACGGGAAAATCAAGTCACAAAAAGTTACACCAACATCAAAACACAAGAATAAAATTCTTCAAATCTTTGATTTAATCTTTAACGTAACAACCTGCTACACCAAACTTGATTCCTTATTGATTTGTCGCATAAGAACAAAGTCTGTTAACAATGGCAAACCAATGAATCTATCTTACAGATCTAGAAAAACATAGATCCGTAGAAACATTAAATCGTTGATCTAGTTTGAGTGAGACTTATATCAAAAGAGAAGGTTCTGAAGAATAAAAAAACTAAGTGCAATCAAATATTCAACAATCTCTAGTCAATCAAATAAATAATTGAAAACTAAAATAACAATGAAATCATCTAGTTTCCCGCAAACGGTACTCGTAGAGTTTCTTGATCCCACATAAGTCTTTAAACGAGCGGTCGTAAAATATTTCGCCTAATTAGGGTACTTTTCTCTCCGAATAGACGGCTCCATAGAAGTCAGATGAACCAATTCTAAACTTGTTAGCAAGTGTGGAAAATCGACTCCAAGATAGTAAATATATTAAAAGCATATTTTCAAATATCAAAAGATATTAAGAATATTCCGGTTTGAGTATCAATAAGTATCTTTGAAAAATTAATAAATAAGATTTACGCACATTTTCAAGTAACTCATGGTATTGCTTATGATTGGTCACACCATTTACCAGGATCAGTTACACCAATTATAAGTATCGATTACATAACTCTTTTATGATCGGTCACACCAATTACTAGGATCGGTCACACCAATTACAAAAAATCGATCA
Source organism: Papaver bracteatum (assembly GCA_023529315.1). Classification (NCBI taxonomy): domain Eukaryota; kingdom Viridiplantae; phylum Streptophyta; class Magnoliopsida; order Ranunculales; family Papaveraceae; genus Papaver; species Papaver bracteatum. The sequence continues at coordinate 730,075 of JAJJWX010003760.1, forward strand.
TACCATCTCAGGTGATTACTTAGGATCGGTTACACTAATTAATCAAAACTAGTCATACCAAATCATAAGTCAGACATTGTAAATAGTTATATCAATCATAATATATATTGCATATCTTGAGAATATTTTCGTTTTTGGAAATTCCTTGGTGTCCAAACTTCCTTGGTCTATAAATATCAAAGTTTCCATTTCGAGAAAACTAATCCTCAGAGCCATTAAAACTACCTAGTTGTGTTGTTACTGGTGGAGACGCCTATTCGGAGAGAAAAGTAACTTAATTAGGCGAAATCTCTTCCGGTTGCTCGGTTTAAAGACTTTTTTGGGATTGAGAAGCTCTATTAGTATCATTGGTGGGAAACTAGATAATTGCGGTTTATTATTAGTTTTCGATTGATTTGATTGACTAACGGTTGTTGAAATTTGATTGCACCTAGTTTTTTTATGCTTGAGAATCTTCTCTTGATATAATATTCACTCAAACTAGATAGAAGTTTCGACAGGTATCTTTAGACTGTTTGTAGATCTAAAGACGTCTTTTGATAATCCATTGTTAACCGACTACGTTCTGTGTACGATTGATCACAAGAGATTCAAGTTGATTATTTGCAGGTGTTTATTGAAGATCTAAGAAGATTTATGATTTGGGTTCATAATCTTTAGTGTGCATAATACTTGTTTCGGCTGGAAAATGATCCAACTATAATTGGTTTATCCTTGTGATAGATTGGATTGATTAGTTGAGTAGATCGGCATCAATACGATTATTTGTGATTTAAAATATTTATTGCAAAATCTGAACAATTACTTTGGTAATTTTTGAAAAAATAGATCTTAGGACCTGACAAAGGAGTTTATTGGGATAAACAGAATAGCCTTTTGTCGAACTCATATCACTTGATTGAAAAGAGTTGTTACGGAACAGATTTGTTGATACTTTACTGTTTGAAATACGAACCAAAGGAATTGTTCCAAGTGTGTGACTTATTAACAAGTTGGAGGCGCAGGGATACAGACGGAACTAGGTGAACTATAGGTTTAGTTGCTTGGTATCAACTATTCGAAGTAGGTTTAGATTTTGTATAACGGCTTAATCCTGAGAGTATTCAATTCTGGACAAGGTCTCGAGGTTTTTCTGCATTTGCGATTTCCTCGTTAACAAATTCTTGATGTGTCTTTTACTTTTCTATTTTCGTAATTATAATTGTTTTTATTATAATTAGAAGTAAAATACATAAACGTCAATTCCTATTTACTTGATAGAAATCCTATTGTGTTTGGTTAAGTCTGAACCTATTATCAAGTAAACATACTTCGTTGTTGTATTGTCTTGATCTTGTATACATAGTCAATCACGCAAGTTATCTTGTTGTTGTATTGTCTCGATCTCGTATCCATAGAAGATCGCACGAAGTGTGAACCGATTAGTTGTATTGTCTCAACTCAGTCCATATACAATCACTTCAGAGAAAGGACTTATAGGTGGAAAAGTTTTATATTGAGGTATATTTGGGTACCCTCGTCTTTTCAATTGGTATCAGAGTAGGCAAACATGAAAAGATCTAACAATTTGTGGTTGGTGCAATCCGACCTATAAGAAATTGAATCCATGTTTGATTCAGTTATCGTTATGAAAGAGTATGAATACTCAAAAGTTGAAGATGTTACCACTTCGCTAACTCATGATCCAGGAGTTTCGAAAACATCAGTGTCGTCCTCTGATTGAAAAGATGATGCTGATAAAGAGTTGTCAAAACTCCTAAAGCCTATAAAATCTCTATCTACTAAAGTTATGATATTAAAGACAGAGTCAAATCTTCTTAAGAATGAGATCAGAGATAAAGACATTCAACTGAATATTCTAGCCAAAGAGAATATGGATCTCACTGTCAAATTAGAAGATCTTGGTAGATCTCGTACTCAAGATAAAGAGACACGTCCTATGACTCTGACTAATGATACTATTATGATTTCCTCTGATGTTGAGGAAACTAAAAGTCCTTGCTCGACTTTTACAAATTGTGATAAAACCGGTTTACTCACATCTGAAACAAATCAAGATGATGGTAGTTTGCCTAAATACATCAAGTCAGAAGCGGATAAGAAACCATCTTCTACATCTACTGATAATCAGACAAAATCTTGTCCAACAGAAACTTTGAACCAATTCCGTGAACGTGATCTTAAGGAATACAAATTTCAGTCACTTAACATGAAACTTATACTTCTTCAAAATACGGTGGTAAAGAAGTTTCTTGTCTTAAAAAACTGAAAGGCCATTCCTCAGTAGAAAGACATATTATGACACTACCCGATAAGATCAACTCAAAAGAATCAGAGGAAAGAGTTGATAATCGCTTCTGGAAAAAGGTTCATCCTCACCAATATCAAAACAATTCTTGTTTTGATAAAAAATGACTTCAGAAGAAAGGGAAAGAGAGAATCTTTGCCAAAAGAAACAATCAGGAATTTCCGATAATTGTTTAAGATAATCATGCTGATGTGCACCATAAGGAAATCCCTAAAATGAGAAAATCTTATGAAAATCTCATTGATAGAATTAAGATAGATTTATCCATCTCTGAAAATTCTCACATCGGTACATCTTCTCCACGTGATCATATCTCGATAGTTAGAAAATATCATTATTTCGGGAGAAAATATTTTGGGAAAAAATTCCTAAGGAGAAACATGAACTATAGTTTTGATACTCGTTGTAAGCTAGAAAAAGCTTACTCCGATACAACCTAGTTGTATCGAAATTGTGCACTCTCATCCACTTTCGTGCTCTTAATTATGGATGAGAAAAGCACAATAAAACAAGAGCACATTTTTTTTGTTTGCGACATTATATGGATGACTGTGAATCCATGTCTGTCTAAAAGGTGTTCATGTTTATCTTGATCTTCCAAAAATATGTATTATTTAGAATTTTCGAATTTTAATAAACCTTCCATCATGAGAATTTCGGACAAAGGAAATGGAATATATTTTTGTAATATTTTCGGAATTTCCTGATATTTTCGGTCCGAGAGTTGTCCCTTCTTAAAGGGAAACAATCTCTTACCTGTATTTTGAAACCTTGATCAATCCTTATTTGAATAACCGAGTATGCCTTCAATAACTTGCAGTATCACAAAGGTTAATAAGGAGGAAGCTCAAAAGGTTAACGATTTTCAAGGAATCAATACAAAGAGGAAGAAGAAAAACATATCAAAAATCATGTTTGATTATGATTCTAATAGTTCCGCTGGATCATAAGATGAGTCATGTCTGTTGGCTTACAATTTACAAGATCCAACCAAAACCAAGTGGATTCATTCTGATAGTATGATTGACTATATCCAAGGTTTTGAAGAACTAAGAACCAACCTCGTAATGACGATTCGAAATCAAGATTGGCTCAAAGATAAAATTGAGGAGGCCAAAGCTGATATTGCTGATATGAAGGTTCAAGTTGAAAAACTTGAGAAACAAGAAGTGGTTGCAGACAAGTCTCTTGAGTCATGCTTCAAAGTTTGAACACTGAAGAAACCTCAGTGAACAACAATAGCACCACTATAGATTAAGTTATATGCTGTAATACTTAATCCAGAAAAATAGACATTAGTTTTTGAATTCTTTCAATAATTTTATTAGGTCTATTAAGAATAAAACTATTTATGAATAAAATTATTGGTTTATAATTTTTCTTGTGATAGTTTTTTGTTTACATAGCATTTGCTTGAATGCTTTATCTTATTGCTATGTATGTTTATGGGATGTTTGATTTCGGTTTTATGACCTTAATATTCGATCTCATATGATATGAACCCTTATGGTTTGGATGACTTTTTGGTTTAGCAGGATTAAGTTCTAGCCCATGTTGGTAGGCTTTATCAAAGGATCATGAAGAGTTCTGATTGAAACAATATGTGAAAAAGTCACAATATGTTGAATCATTTGGTTAAACATAAAAACATATGTGTTTCAGGGGTTTCAACTTTTGCTTTGCATAAGTTAAAACCGGTTTTCTACCTTTTTATGGTAAAGGTTGGTTGTTGTTGTTCTTTTGTATTGCAAGAGGATGACAACATAGTAATATTTCGGTATTAAAGTTTGCATTTCGAGCAAGCTAATCCTCGGAGCCATCAAAACTACCTAGTTGTGTTGTTACTAGTGGAGCCGCTTATTCAGAGAGGAAAGTAATCTAATTAGGCGAAATCCCTTACGGCCGCTCGGTTTATAGACTTATTTGGGATTGAGAAGATCTATTAGTACCGTTGGTGGGAAACTAGATAATTGTGGTTTATTATTAGTTTTCGATTGATTTGATTGACTAACGATTGTTGAATTTTGATTGCACCTAGTTTGTTTATGCTTGAGAATCTTCTCTTCCGATATAAGATTCACTCAAACTAGATCGATGTTTCGACGGGGATATTTAGACTATTTGTAGATATAAAGACTTCTTGTGATAATCCATTGCTAACAGACTCCATTATGTGTGTTGTGTGCAGGTATTTATTGAAGATCTAAGAAGATTCGAAGACGAATAAGATTTTTTATTTGGGTTCTTAATCTTTGGTGTGCACAATACTTGTTTCGGCTGGAAAAGGATCCAACTATAATTGGTTTATCCTTGTGATAGATTGGATTGATTAGTTGAGTAGATCGGCATCAATACGATTCTTTGTGATTCAAAGTATTGATTGCAAAATCTGAACAATTAATTTGGTAATTGTTGAAAAGATAGATCTAAGGACCTGACAAAGGATTTTATTGGGATAAACGAAAGATCCTTTTGTCGAACTCATATCACTTGATTGAAAAGAGTTGTTATCGAACAGATTTGTTCTTCCTTTACTGTTTGGAATACGAATCAAAGGAATTGTTCCAAGTGCGTGACTTATTAACAAGTTGGAGGCGCAGGGATACAGACGGAACTAGGTGAACTATAGGTTTAGTTGCTTAGTCTCAACTATACGAAGTTGGTTTATATTTTGTATTGCTGCTTAATCCTTAGAGTATTCAATTCCCCAAGGTTTTTCTGCATTTGCGGTTTCCTCGTTAATAAAATATTGCCGTGTCTTTTACTTTTCTATTTCCGCAATTATAATTGCTTTTATTATAATTACAGTAAAACTTCGATAAATTAATAGTCTCGGGACTGCCAAATTCTATCAATTTAGTGAAGTATTAATTTATTGATAAATTAATAAGTTATTAATATATTGAAACATACCAATTTTAGGTTTCAAAAATAAGTTTATAGAACATTTTACCATAATAGGATTGAAAAATTAAGTGTGTAGAACAATTTTCCTACAATAACAACTATTTAGAGATTTTATTTTCGAAACAAATTATTTTATGACATAATATCATATAATATATTGCATATTATGTGTGTAAATATATAAACTTTAATGTTAAAATTAAAACAATACAACTAAATCACCGCAGAACTTTTCAACGGACTACAAAAAATTAGATATGAGGTCCAATATTATGTAAATGTGAACAAGAAACTAACAACTTTGGAAATTATTTTACTAAAGCACCATAATATACTACTACTACACTGAATATTAATTTATATATTAGTTGGGCCCTATTGTAAGCTTAAATTTTTTATTATCTTATAAATTTATCGGAGTTATTAATTTATCACACTGGCCCCAAGTCGGGACTGGCTAAAAATATTATTTTAGCGAAGTTATTAATTTATTGCGGATTAATTTAACGAAGTTTTACTGTAGAAGTACAGGCTAGCCGCACCTCTGTGCCAATGGAAAATCATGCCAGCCACACCGACCGCGCCAAAGCATGCCAACCATGCTAGCCGCACCTCCGTGCCAATGGAAAATCATTCCAGCCACACCGACCGCGCCAAAGCATGCCAACCATGCTAGCTGCACCTCTGTGCCAATGAAAAATCATGCCAGCCACACCGACCGCGCCAAAGCATGCCAACCATGCTAGCCGCACCTCTGTGACAATGGAAAATCATGACAGCCACACCAACCACGCCAAAGCATGCCAACCATGCTAGACGCACCTCCGTGCCAATGGCAAATCATGTCAGCCACACTTACCACGCCATGCCAAACGTAACTCGCCATGGACCCATGCCACGCCACCATATTGGCCTTCACTACGCGGCTATCAAAACGAAGGCGTGCAACAATCAACGGTTGCACTTCAATCCCAGGAGAAAATCATGGCCGTCTAAGGTTACCAAATGACCTCCACCCCCCAAAACCCTAGCTTGGTCACACAACTAGCCCAGGCTAGTCACGCCATGCGCCTATGGAAAACCTTTGGCCCCACATGCCAAGCCAAAACCGCACCTAGCCAAAGCTAGTCACGCCATGCGCATATGGCAAACCCTTGGCCCCACATGCCAAGCCAAACCAAACCTAGTCAAGCTAGCCGCGCCATGCCAAACGCACTTTGCCTTGGCCCTATCCACACTAGTCACATCATGCCAAGCCAAACGCCCTAGACTTGGCCCTAGCCACACTTACCGCGCTATGCCAAACACACCTTTCCATGGCCCCATGCCAACCTAGCCGTGCCACCATGCTTGGACTTCCCTATGCGTCTACCAAAACAAAGGCATGCGACAATCAAATGCCGCCCTTCAATTAATAGGAGCAAATCCTAGCCGTCCAAGGTTACCAGACAACGCATGGTAACCTTTGACCCAAAATCCTAGCCTGGCCATGCCGCCATCCCTCCTGAATTCTTCCTGATTTTTACTTTCGGGCTGTTTACACCTCCCGAACGAGCTCAAAACATAAATATCACATCGTCTGGAGATAGGAAATTCATTTCCGGTCGATTTGAGGGGCCGACCGTCAAAATCCGAGTCCATACTAGAATTCTACAACGATTCTAGTAAATGGCGCTAATTAGGGTTTCTAAAACAAAGGTGTGCGGCCATCAACGACCACCCTTCCATCTTAGGAGAAAATCCTAGCCGTCCAAGGTTACCAAACAACGCATGGTAATATTTGACCCAAAACCATAGATTGGTCACGCCCATGCCAAGACAAACCACACCTCGCCTTGTCCCTAGCCATGCTAGCCGTAACATGTGCCAACGGCTTGCCAAGCCCTTGGCCCTACATGCCAAACGCACCTAGCCGCGCCACCATGCTGGCCTTTCCTACGCGGCCACTAAAACGAAGGCATGCAACAATAAACGGTTGCCCTTCAATCCCAGGAGCAAATCCTAGCCATCCAAAGTTACCAGACGACACATGGTAACCTTTGGCCCAAAAACCTGAGTTTGGCCACACCAAACCTTTCCATGCCAATGTCATGCCAACCTAGCTGCGCCACCACGTTGGCCCTCACCACGTGGCTACCAAAACGAAGGTGTGCAACGATCAACGGTTTCCCCTCCTCTCAAGATGTAAAATCTCGACCGTCGAAGGTCACCAGGCTAGCAAGTTTCCCGAGCTTGACTTGCCAAGCCACAACAACATGCTACATGTTTTCCAAAAACATTCAAGACATCAACACAGACCGAGGGATCCTCTTTGGGTATTGTTTTGGTGGTTTACAGCGTGCGGCGTACACTACGTTAGCAAATATTGGAAGTTATGTGTGAAACGTTCATGGGACATAAAGCACATCCGTTAACAAATTTATGGGACATCAATTCCATAACGTTAGCAGTTTCATGAAAACCAATTTCATGCGTTAACCACTTTATAGAACATCAATTCCATGCATACGGTTACCGCCTCCTCCCATTTACTTCCTTACTCCTTAATGAGACCAGGGTACATTTTTACTCTGACTTGTATAAATAGGTCTTACCTATTTCCATTGAACAACAAGTTCATACGGGAGATACAACACTCAGAAATACTTACTTGCTAGCTCACCTTGTTAGCTCTCTCACTTTTCTGATAACAAGTCTTAGTAACCCAACTACTCTTCCAGAATCAACTATTCTGGTCTCACCACTTTCCTTGCTTCCCTCCCCAAAACCAACCCATTATCCTCCACTTTGTGACCTAAACAAGTCTGGAACGGCCATTTCTTGGTTTAGGCCGGACTTGTACAGATTGATCTCTCGAATCTAAAGTACTCCCTTGCAGTATATTGTTTAGGGTTTAAATGTTTTCTCACCTGCACACTTGCAATTACCGAAATCAGCAGAAACCATTTTAACCTACAACTAATTGGCGACCATAGCGGGAGGTTTGATCTTTCGGTTACAATGTCAATTTTCAACTAGAGATCTCATTCTTCGACCCAGACATCAAGATGGTAGAGGAAGGCGATCCACCCCGACTCAGTTACTCAAAGGCTCGATTATTAGTCATGACATGACAAGGGATGACTGGGGACTTCCCAGAGGCTAGAAGCAAAATGATCCTCCCAGGGATCAACAGCTTGGTTATCAGACAACTCAGTAACGACTGGGGACTTCCCACGGCCGTGTTTCTCGTTAAGCTTGGTCCTACACCCGGAAGATTTACTTTTCATCAGAAGACCTAAGAAACCGAGTAAGTTTTACCTAGAAAAAATACATGGTTTTCTTTTTCAAGTTTCACAAGAATGATAAAACCGATAGCCATGTTATGTTTCATCCCATGTCATCTATCAACACACGGTTCCATGGTTTTCCTGGGATGTTTGCGTCACTTTCAATCATAACCAAAACAATCAACTCCTAAACAATTCATTCCAAAAAGAATAACCCAAACTGTCAAGGTAACATTTATCTATCAACCCAAGAAATCCAGGAAGACAAAAACCATAAACCAGGCGCTTTGTTTGCCTTTCAAAAAAAAAAAAAAAAAACACCTACCCGTACGTGCCTACTTTTCACAATAATGATTACCTGTCACTATTAGCGGACGTTACTATGGTGACATTCGAAGAATTGTTTACGATGAAGTATTTCCACAAGCTTTTGAAAGGCATACCTATGGCTATGTTTTGCACCAGCACAAGAAAACAAGAAAATAAATTGAAAGATAAACGTTGGAGTACATAGCTGGAATATGCTTGCCCACTTTATCACTACCACGCTACCGCTAACACCATGACGTGATAACAAAGATACGAGGTAAGAAGGGGAGCCAACCCATTTCATAAGCATAATACTTTTTGGAATTTGAATAAGGAAAGGATTTCCTGTTTGAGCTACGTATGGGAAGAGGAAACTGGGCCCACAAGAACAAGTCCGCGCCACGCCAAGCCAGCACCGTGCCAAGCCAACGGTCCACGCCGTGTCAAAATCCAAGCCAACATCCATACCTAACCAGCGTCCACGCCAAGCCAGCGCCCATTCCAAGATGATCCAGCGCCTACCAGACGCGCTTCTCAGATGCACTTCCTAGATGAGCTTCCCAGACGCACTTACCTAATGCGCTTACCAGACGTGCTTGCCAGACGCGCTTGCCAGACCGCATGCCATATGTGCTTGCCAGATTCTCTTACCAGATGCGCTTACCAGATGCACATGCCAGGCACACATACCGCACGTGCATGTCAGCCGTAATACCACACTCTGCGCTAATAGTTTGCATCCTACCGGCACTAACATCTTGCGCCCTTCCAGCACCATCCTCGCCCTTCGAAATAGCGCCATGGATCTAGCACTTCGTGATCAAAACCGTGTTATCTCTGCACGATATACTTACGATCACCAGAATCAGAGCCGATTCTGCCACCCCAATGGTTCTTCAAGCATGGAAGCTCTAACCGTCACCAGAGACGCTACTCCACCATCAGGGTAAGATACTGGAAGAGATGGTAGAAGACAACATCCTTTTAGCACTATTGATTTGATGAAAAGACAAAAGATACTTCAGCAGGACGTGCGTTTATAGATGAAGAGGCTCGTGTTGCTCTTGAACGCCCAGTAGAAGGGGATAAGCAATCCAATTTCATCACACGTAAAGATCAGGAAAAACTTCTCCAAAATCGAAAGCAAAGGAAATCAACAACTATCCTGAGTTCACGGAGACACTTCTCCCGTCAGGACCCGCACGATGGGAACTTAGCCCACAAAGTCGTACAGTCTATGATGAAACAGTTATGTGAGATTCTATGTTTCTCCAAGGCGTAGCGTCAAGACATATTTGCACCCCTAAACTACACTGCATCAGGAAAGCAGGCGTTTCCATCCAGGGAAGCCGTTCCCAAACTCCAACCTCTCCTAGAAAACACGATCGATAGATGGCACTGGGGACTCCTAACCTATGTTCTCTTGAGGGATGTCGAGTTTGACTAAACGTGACGCGGCCTCCGACTTTAACATGGAAACCGTCAAGGCTCTGAGAGTTGCAAGACGTCGTTTCAAAGTTCTCTCCAGAAGTAGCTCCGCATCAATGTTCTCCAGCAGCGACTTCTCTTTAACGCCACTCCTTCCTGCAAAGGGTCGTGCCGCCACACTCCTATTTATGGGTGAAAACCATCTCTGCCGGTTTTGGTAATTTTGGGGTGTGTGGATGAGAAATGAGTTTAAACCTTAAAAAAATGCACTGCACGGGAGTGCTTTTGATTCGAGAGATCAATCTATACAATTCTGGCCTAAACCAATAAATAGTCGTTCCAGAATTGTTTCGGTCACAAAGTGAAGGAGATGGGGTTGATCTTAGGGAGGGAAGCGAAGAAGGTGTTGAGAATGTGAAGGTGTAGGCTATTTTATGACTTGTAACAGAAGGGTGAGCATGCATACAAATAATTCAAGCAGGCTATGGGTGTTTTGAATACAATTATATTAACACTTGATTTCTGCATTGTGTTCTGTGTATTAGAAATAGGGAGGAGAACCTATTTATATAAGTCATTTGAGCCTTATTCACGTCTATCGTGGGAAGTGGACGAAGTGGAGTGATGGAGTAGTGGAGTTGTGTGTTAGTGTCACACGATCAATCTTGCCCACTTCTCCCATCATCACTAACCGTCCATGTCTTCTTAACACATTCTTGTGATGGCGCATTGCACGCTGCACGCTGTAAACCACCAGACCAATACCCCAGTATGTGACATGATTGATGTCTCGAGTGTGTGGATCGTGGGACCCACATAAGGTAGCATGTAATACTAGTTAAATAACTAAGTTATTTAGGAAGTCAATACTTGTAAAGTATCGTGTGTATTCTATGCATGTTATGAATCGAATGTATTCGTCATATATGAAGCATCGTTGTTGAGCATTATTCCCTGCCTACTTCATGTGATGGTTTGGAGGCTGCGCTAGCAAATCCTCCCTTGGCCGACCATATGGTGTGGCAGAGTGGCAGACGGTGATCACGATGATACCTCACTGGTAGCCTAACTCCTATCCTAGGCCGTACGTACGAGCTGGCGTAGTTGGACGGACGAGATGACTTGCGACCCACATCTGCGACCGTCGGATTAGGGTTTAGTAGATGCGCGAGTGCACTCTTTCAGCTTGGTCGAATCCAAGCATGGGAGGCATTTCATGGAGGACCGATCAGGCATGCGTGTAGACGGCATGCTGATATCCATGCCCATGCTTCACTATCCCACGAAGGTTTGATCTAGGCCACTCAAATTTACCGGTGAATTTGAGTGGCTGAGATGGATTTGCGATAGAAATCCTATGACGCAAAGTATTCTTAAAGGGGCGCGGTATGCCACCTTCAAGGCGCGCGTTTCGAGACAACCAAGCTTGGTCGATCTCGGACGATTGGTCCGGCGTGTAGGTGGTAGGCTGATATTCACTCTTATACCTCACTTTCCTATGGAAACGTGATCTAAGCCACTCAATTTGTCTGGCGAAGTTGAGTGGTCGAGATCAATTTGTGATCTAGGAAGCGTGACCACGCCAGTTTGGGCGTGCGATTTGGAGAAACCAAGCATGGTATGCCTTGTTCGGTCAGGTGAGGAGATAGATGGTTCCACGGTGATCATGTTGATGCTCACCGAACCTGCTGAGTTGTCTCCTAAGCCCTTCGTTCGATCAGGAGAAAACGAACGCTCATGATCAATACAAACCCTAATTAGGGTTTTGGATGGTCATGCGTCATGCTTTGTTTTATGCGCACGAATTGGGACAACCAACCATGGTTGGTCCTGACCGACTGGTCATGTGTGTAGACGGGCCCACCGTGATTGTGTTGACATGTTTCGGGCCCTTTGAATCTACATCTACACCCTCCATCTATGCCTGTGAAGATGGATGGTTGAGATTGTTTTGCGACACATGTAATGTGTCGCAAACCCTAATTTAGGGTTTCTTGTCCATTCTGCTTGGTTTGGACGGTTTGGCAAGCTATGACACCCCTTTTGGGGGGGGCGACCATGCGGGGCCCGCGTTGGGTCGGCAGTGAATATCCCAATACCATCTTGGGGGTATTGGATTCGATATGTACCATCCAATCATTCTGATGAAGTTGGATGATCGTGATCATTCCTAGACTACTATGGACAGTATGGATACTCAATCGGGCTAGTATAACACTCCAAGAGATGTATGCTCAATCGGGCTAGTATAACACTCCGAGAGTTTACAGCCTGTACGGGCATTTCGTGCATGCCTCACTGTTGGTACTTGGATATTCATGCTACTCTGCTGCGAGTAACAATCAGTCATCATGCTGCACCAACAATGAGAGTTCTGCTAGGAACATCACAGGAAATACAAGGCGTTTTATGCATTAATCAATAATGCTAAAATTCACAGAATATTCGGGGGATTGTTACTACATGCTCCATTCTAGGTGAATTAATAAAACGAAGAAGTATTCATCACTTATAAAATAGTCTCATCCTCTGCAGGATGATTACACAAAAATTGGTTTTACAACTTTAGACCTGAACTAAAATCCACCATCAACATTAAGTCCCCTGCCTAGCACATAATGGTTACACTATTGTGGGGTAGGCATATGATGGTGACAGTTAAGGATAAAACTTATGAGACAAAGTTAGATGTTACCAGGAGAGACAGGTCGTCCTGTCCTTCGAGCATTCACGTTCAAGAGACGTCCAGGCGAGCGTTCCCCTAGCATGATGTCGGTCTTGCCTAATCGATGGACTATTGTACTTGCTTTGTTCGTGGGGCTATTGCGCCTGCTTGATCAAACGTGGGCTGGTTGTGCATGCTTCGGTTAAACGTGGGTCCACTGCATGCCTACTTTGGTTGAACGTGGGACTTATCATTCGCCTGCTTCGGTCAAATATGGGTCCACTGCGTGTCACGTTCCTGCTTTGCTTGGGGCTGGCTTTGCCTTCTTCGACCAATATGGGGATGGTTATGCCTGATCAAGTGGGACCCTCCACATGCCTGCTTTGCTTTGGGGACGGCTGTGCATGCTTCTACCAATATGGGGATGGATGTGCCTGATCAAGTGGGACCCGTCGCGTGCCTGCTTTGCTTTTGGGCCGGCTATATGTCTGGTTCGACCAGATACCAAAACCTGTTGCCTCACCCAACACCAGACTTGCCCCTTGACCAACACCGGCCTTGCTGATTTGACGAACCCCGACCTTGCTGACGGACATCGCTACCTCGACGCCTTGCTGTCTTTTTTCATTCGAACACCGACCTTGTCCCGTACACTATCTTTGTTACTTCTGCCAACACCGGCCTTGCTGTTGTGGCCAATATTTGTCTTGCTGACTAACACCGGCCTTGCTAACCAACATTGGTCTTGCTCGAACATGGGACCCAGGCGTGCTTGCTTTGCCCAAACGTGAACCTTGTATGTTCGAACGTGGTGTGGCTCCAACTGTGTTCATGTCCTCCTAAGAGCATGCTTTAATTATCCTATCGACTTCAAGGTTTGTGATTCTCCGATGGGCCCTTATGAAGGATGGATGAGACGTATGTTGAGCAATGAGTACATCAAAGATAACTTGACCAAAGCGTAGATTATTGTCATAGCTTGTGTGTTGAAACGACTCGAGAGGATGTTAAAGTGGATTCTGGTGCAAATGTTGAGGTGGATCCTGGGGAGAGTGTTGAAGCAGAATTCTGAAGCGAACGTGGGTCACTAAAAGAGCATTGAGGCGGCTCTTGAATAGACCATCGAAGAAACTTCTGCTGGAGGGAGCGTTGAAGTGGCTTCCTCTTCAGTTTGATTTACCCTTGTGAATTCCATGCTTCTTGACTTACCATCTTTCTCATTTTAAGAAGTCCTTGGCTGACGGTGAAGGAACTTCATGCTAAGCCTCAGACCCCAAGCGTGGTATAAATAACTGTATCTTGTATGCTCGGTGGGTCTTTTGTACGTAATGGTCGTTGATATGGTGAAGCTCTGGATGACATTAATCGATGAGCAACAATAATTCCTGGGAGCATCTGTGATCAGAAGAGACTGGCAGGGAGAGGCGTGATATCTATGGGCATGAACTTGGCAGTCTTCATATAGTGGTAGATCTCATCTCTTTGTTAGAGGGATAAACCGGAACCGATGGAATTCTTGATGTTGCATCTGGAATGAAAAAGAGGGAGACAGTCCCCTTACCACGAGTATCCACTGATCCTTCGACTTGATAGATGTTGTCATGCTGGTTTCATGAGGCCGTCTAACTACGTTGCATTTCATAGACATCCAGGAATATCACCGATCTTTAACAATACGTCTGTTCTCTTGAGTGTATACTCGTATTTGAACATCTTGGAATCATAATGATAACGTGCTTGCATCCATGTTTGAGATGGACAACGCGCTAAGAAGTCCCCAGTCACACTCCTTTGGTAACGCAACTACTTCTTCAATGGGAAACGAAATTATGTAAGTGTCTCTTAATGTTTCTGTTGTCGATACAGATATGGAATATCTTGGACGTTGTTTCATCATTGTGGCAGTCGTGTATGCGGTACTGGAGTTGGAGTTGGAGTTGGCGCGCAGGATGTTGTATCTCGGTGGTTTTCCTCTTACTGCTTCAGCGAAACTGGTTCAATCTAGCAGGGCAGATGTTGTTGTAGATGAGCGTTCAACAGCTCCAGAGTATGACCAAAAGCACAGATTCCCCAACATAGCACGATAGACGTGAACCACTGTCTGATAAAGTGACTCGTCCGGATCTTGCTCAAAATGACGCGTGGACATCATTATCTTCTTGAGGCTTCTCCCTTGAGGTATCGGCTCCAGTGAAAGATTTCCACCATAGAGCGTTGATACGTTGCACCGGCATTCTTTAAACCAAATGGAAGTACAGTATAATAAAAATTTCTGAGAGGATTTCGAAAAGCTATCTCACTTGCGTCATGCTCGTACATCCTCATCTGGTTGTAGCCGCTACATCCATCCATGGAGGAGAACATGTCGTGTCCGCTGGTGGCATCCACTAACATGTCGATATTAGGTAAAGGAAAATCATCTTTGGGGAAGCATCTGCTCAAGTCTCTGAAATCCACACAACACCTGATCTCGTGTCTGAACTGTCTCGGAGACTGTTTAACCGGATTGGATCCAGGTATGACATGTAGATGGTGGGTGAACAATTTTTCATCTAAACCGGGAATTTATTCATATGTCCAAGCGAATATGTCATGGTACTCTTTGATAAGTTCCACAAGTTTCGTGCGTTCATCCGTGTATAAGGTTGAGCTAGCGGAGATAGGCCTAGGAGATTCCTCCTTCCCGATGTTAACGACTCCGAGCTCATAAGTTGTGGAGTTGGTGCCACCTTGCGGGTGTCGTGGAGTATCTGGCACTTCTTCTTCTTGTGTCCCGTCGTTGTTGCAGCATTCTGTTGAGCGGAGAAACTGGGTAGCAGCCGTAGCTTCACATGATGAGGAAGAGTTAGGATGCCTCGTCAGCAAGGATGCATCATGTGACTTAGTCTGCAATGATGCAAGCCGGTCTTCCTCTTGGATTGACGCCCACTTGGGGAGTGGGATGCAATGAACTATGTACGATTCCTCGTGCGGAGCTTCTCTTGGATCAAATAATTCCACTCCACATATTGGTGTATAAGGAGACAATGATGCAGGAATACAAACGACTTCTTTATTCAGCATATTCTTCAGGAATTGGTGATACATCGAGGGGACGACCCTATTGTCGTGAAGCCATGGTCTCCCTTGTATCATATGGTGGTCCGGCTCTTTTTCTATGACTTCGAATTTCACCTTTGATTGGATGGTCCCTATAGATAGGTTCAGATTGACATACCCATACGTGTTGGTTTGGTTTCCTTCAAAGTATATCATCGTGGTAGGCTGCCGTATGATCTTGCTTGGGCGAACCTTGGCCGTCCTAAGTGTCTTGAGGGTAATCACATTCGAAGACGCTCCTGTGTCGATGAGGGACCTCTTGAACTTAGAATCCTTGATGCGTGCAGTAACGTGTAGGTCCCGGTTGTGACCTTCTTCCGTCAACATGTCTTCTTCTGTAAATGTAACGTTATTCGCAGACATCTCCGGTGTTTTGGAGGCTTCTGGGCAAAAAGGATTTAACTGTACATCAAAGGTTATCTGGTTGATTGCAGCAAATGTCTCTGCCCGCTGATCCTTCGAGAGGTGTTAAAGTTCTCACAAACTTTCTATTAGAGAAGCAGCCTCCTGGTCCACCGGGCTATGGTTTATAGTGAAATTGTTGACTTGAGGAGGATCGTTGTGAGGATCAGTCCCCAATGTAGAAATCTTCGTGACAGGGGAACCACTCATATCTGATGTCATATTGACGAGGAGATCGAGTATGCCATTTATCGTTTCTTTGATCAGGTCCATGTTCTTCGTGTGAATCTCCTGCACCCATGCTAACTCGATCAATGTTGGTATTCTTGCGGTTACACCATTAGCCACACCATTGGGAGGAGGGGCATCTTTGTTGGAGGAACTTCGACCGGAATTCGAAATTGTTTGGTGAGTCCTAAGACCAACCATTTTGAAATCAACCAATGGGATTGGGTATTGAAGAAATTGATATTGCAACCGAGAGATTAATCTCCCACTGTGGTCGCCAATTGTTTATGGGTGAAAACTATCTCTGTCGGTTTTGGTCATTTTGGGGTGTGTGGATGAGAAATGAGTTTAAAACTTAAATAAATGCACTGCACGGGAGTGCTTTTGATTCGAGAGATCAATCTATACAATTCTAGCCTAAACCAAGAAATGGTCGTTCCAGACTTGTTTCGGTCACAAAGTGAAGGAGATGGGGTTGATCTTAGGGAGGGAAGCAAAGAAGGTGTTGATATTGTGAAGGTGTAGGTTGTTTTATGACTTGTAACAGAAGGGTGAGCAGGCTTACGAATAATGAAAGCAGGCTCTGGGTGTTTTGTATATAATTATATTAACACTTGATTTCTGCATTGTGTTATGTGTATTAGAAATATAGAGGAGAACCTATTTATACAAGTCATTTGAGCCTTATTCACGTCTCTCATGGGAAGTGGAGGGATGGAGTAGTGGAGTAGTGGAGTTGTGTGTTAGTGTCACACGATCAATCTTGCCCACTTATCCAATCATTACTAACAGTCCATGTCTTCCTGACACGTTCTTGTGATGGCGCATTGCACGCTGCACGTTGTAAACCACCAGACCAATACCCCAGTATGTATCCCCCAGTTTGTGACATGATTGATGTCTCGAGTGTGTGGATCGTGGGACCCACAGAAGGTAGCATGTAATGTTAGTTAAATAACTAAGTTATTTAGGAAGTCAATACTTGTAAAGTATCGTGTGTAGTCTATGCATGTTATGCATCGAATGTATTCGGAATATATGAAGCATCAATGTTGAGCATTATGCCCTGCCTACTTCACGTGAGGGTTTGGAGGCTACGCAGCAGATCCTCCCTTGGCCGACCATATGGTGTGGCAGAGTGGCATACGGTGATCACGGTGATACCTCACTAGTCGCCTAACTCCTATCATAGGACGTCCATCCGAGCTTGCGAAGTTGGACAAACGAGATGACTTGCGACCCACATCTGCGACCGTCAGATTAGGGTTTAGGAGATGCGCGAGTGCACTCTTTCATCTTGGTCGAATCTAAGCATGGGAGGCATTTCATGGAGGACTGATCAGGCATGCGTGTAGACGGCATGCTGATGTCCATGTCCATGCTTCACTGTCCCACGAAGGTTTGATCTAGGCCACTCAAATTCACCGGTGAATTTGAGTGGCCGAGATCAATTTGCGACAGAAATCCTATGCCGCAAAGGATTCTTAAAGGGGCGGGGTATTCCACCTTCAAGGCGCGCATTTCGAGATGGCTAAGCTTGGTCGGTCTCATCCGATTGGTCCGGCGTGTAGGTGGTAGGGTGATATTCACGCCTATACCTGACTGTCCCATGAAAACGTGATCTAAGCCACTCAATTTTTTTGGCGAAGTTGAGTGGTTGAGATCAGTTTGTGATCTGGGAAGCGTGAACACTCCAGTTTGGGCGTGCGCTTTGGAGAAACCAAGCATGGTATGCCTTGTTCGGTCGGGTGAGGAGATATATGGTTCCACGGTGATCATGTTGATGCTCACCGAACCTGCTGAGTTGTCTCCTAAGCCCTTCATTCGATTAGGAGAAAACGAACGCTCATGATCAATACAAACCCTAATTAGGGTTTTGGATGGTCATGCGTCATGCTTTGTTTTGTGCGCACGAATTGGGACAACCAACCATGGTTGGTCCTGAACGACTGGTCATGTGTGTAGACGGGCCCACCGTGATTGTGTTGACATGTTTCGGGCCCTTTGAATCTACATCTATACCCTCCATCTATGCCTATGAAGATGGATGGTTGATATTGTTTTGCGACACATGTAATATGTCGCAAACCCTAATTTAGGGTTTCTTGTCCATTCTGCTTGGTTTAGACGGTTTGGAAAGCTATGCCACCCCTTTGGGGAGGCCGACCATGCGGGTCCCGCATTGGGTCGTTAGTGAATATCCTAATAACTGCTTGGGGGTATTGGATTCGATCTGGACCATCCAATCATGCTGGTGAAGTTGGATGATCGTGATCATTCCTAGACTGCTATGGACAATTTGGATGCTCAGTTGGGCTAGTATAACACTCCGAGAGATGTATGCTCAATTAGGTTAGTATAACACTCCGAGAGTTTACATCCTGCACGGGAATTTCGTGCATGCCTCACTGTTGGTACTTGGATATTCATGCTACTCTGCTGCGAGTAACAATTAGTCATCATGCCGCACCAACAATGAGAGTTCTGCTAGGAACAACACATGAAATACAAGGCGTTTTATGCATTAATCAATAATGCTAAAATTCACAGAATATTCGGGGGATTGTTGCTACATGATCCATTCTAGGTGAATTAATAAAGCGAAGAAGTATTCATCACTTATAAAATAGTCTCATCCTCTTCAGGATGATTACACAAATATTGGTTTTACAACTTTAGCCCTGAACTAAAATCCACCATCAACAACTCCCTATATCAAGGATCATGATCGCAGCCATCTAATCTTCATAGTCATGGCCATCCTTTAGTTCATCCCGACAAAACTCGTGACCATGGACAAGTTTGCTCGCTTACGCATCCAGCCCATACTTTTACTTCCATGGGTGCCCATACAATTCTAGCCAACCTACTTTTTTACCACGACAATATAGTATCTTCTGGTTACATCTACTACCAAGATCTGTTGCCGCTCATTTTTTGATACCATCCAGAGCTTCACCACGACAACAATTACTACAAAGGTAACCCATACTCCTCCATGTTCTGAGTTCCATGTGGAAGAAGTAACAAAATCAGCAGTACGAACGCACGATGGTGATGTATTTATCATGGTCAACCCACTAACCATATAAGATGGAAACATGTAAACCATACTTGGGGACTGAGGGTATACACGGAAACCCTTCACTGTCAAAGCTCAGAAGATATAGTTAACCAAAAAGGCCATGGCCACAACAAGGCCATCTACTCTTCAAGGGTGCAGCGCAAGAATATCATCACCTCTATGTCTAGAAGATGCCTTTAACGCTTTACGAGGCCGCGGAGGATCCCAACCCTACACTATCCAGAATATTTCATCATGTAATTTCTAAGAATCCCAGTGTCACATCAAGAAGAGTACGTTAGGCTTATATAAAATCCTATGGACAGGGATTCAAGGCAATATAATGAAAGAAGGTTACGCATGGGGACTACCAGCATTAGACGCTTTCAGTCCCCTCAACCAGACTCCAAAAGAACGCTAGAAGGTTACATTCACGTGTTCATCCATGCCGTCATATCAAACCGAAGTATGACCGAGGACTTCTCACCGCATCCCATTCCGTACGATAGTCCAAGATTCAGAAGATGGTTTGAAGGATTAACTTGGAACAAAGTCCCAAAGACTTGATAGCAGCGCATCGGAAATGGAACGTCTCCCTATTTCATACCGGGGCGCCAGAAGTTTTCGACCATGCAAGCATTCACAACACACCATCATCATGATCAGAAGGTCCACTGAACAACCTAAGGTCAAAGATGGACCGACGACGTAACCACAATCTCCAAGATTATTCCTAACATGACCGTTTTCGAGCATATATTTCATCCATCCATCCCAAGAATACAGCGGAATTTTGGTAAATTTTTGGAATCCACTGGAGAGACATTGCAGACGAAAGCACGGATCCAGACGAACAACAGAAAAACAGAAGAGGGTCGATACCTCTTTTCTTGCGGACATAGTTTTTAGAGCTTGAACATAATGAATATTCCTTCTTGCTTCATGAACGGGAATAGGTGACTGGTGCGCGACTGTGCCACCCCGGGCCTATAACATCCCTCTTGACTTCTTCCTGATTTTCACTGTCGAGCCGTTGTCACCTCCCAAGAGATCTCAAAGCCTAAATACTCCCACGTTGGGAGACACATAATTCTTTTTCATGTCCGATAAATGGACGGACCATCAAAATCCGAGTCCGTACGCGGATTCTACAGCAATTATAGTAAAGGGCGCTAATTAGGGTTTCGGCATGTCAAACCCTAAACCGCAAGTGCTTCCCTTGCAAGCGCTTCCCTTCCATAGAACTTCCCTTACCAGCGTCATGCCTTGCAAAGCGCTTTACAGAGCGGCCCACACCCGTTCCATGCCCGTCAGTGCTAATAGGTCCCCTTCATACCAAGTCCATGCTAGAAGCTCCGCATCGCATTCCAAAGCCTAGCCTTGAAGAACACCCAATCATATCGGGATTTGAGCAAAGTCACCATATGAAAGGATTGCGGATGCTACCTACCTCTCGAAAAATATTTTTGAATAAGGAAAGAATTTCATGTTAAAGACGCGCATGAAAAAAGGCAATCGGTCCCACGAGAGCAAGCCTTGCCACTCCCAAGACATCCGCGATTTCCTTGCCAGTGCCAGTCTTGCCAGCGCTCCACGTTCAGTTTTTGCAACAATCCGCGCCTTTCATACTAATGCCAGCCAACGCCAACGCTCCGCGCCATCCAGGACAATCCGCGCTTTCCATGCCAACACCCTTCAAGTGGACCATGTCAGAGCCTTGCCAGCAACCTGTGTTTACCCTTGACGCGCTTCCATTACCGACGCCATGCTTTGCCAAGCGGCCCACGCCCATTCCAATCCCATTGGTGCTGACAAATCCCTTTCATGCCAAGTCTATGCTAGCAGCTACGACTCGCGTTCCAAAGCCTGGCCCCAAAGACACCTAGTCATATAGGGATTTGTGCAAAGTTACTGGATGCAAGGATTGCGGATTCTACTTACATCTCGAAAAAGGTCAGACAAATCTCCTTGGCCCTCTTTCTTGACTTACTGTCTCAGTTCTATCCCCTTCTGTCACCATTTTTTTACCCCCTTGTCCCCACGAGCCAAGTCGTCCGCTTGATTTTCCTTCCAAGACCGCGCCCGTTGTGCCTCGATGATGTACGACCAGATCAAGACGGAAACTTTCATCTCACCACTCCACGGTATACAGCCCCAGTACAACTCATGCAGGGCTACTAGAACGGGAAGTAAAAACTCTCTTCACCACTCAAAAAGGTTAGTCGGATTCTCCCGACCATCTTTGCAATGATTTACACCTCGATTCCGTCCTTGTATATCACCATCATTTGCTTACCTCGCAACAAGGCACCTGTTCCAAGCTAAGCAGAGGATTTAATGTTGATGGTGGTTTTTAGCTTAGGATTAAAATCGTAAAACACTAAATCCTAGCAGACAGTGATGTCACAACATTTAAAGTAGCAAGCATTTACAAGGTTACTGAAACCTTTAATGTGTCTTTAAATAATTACTGGGGTATCTCTTTCAAATTAGGGTTACGACAAGCCAAACCCTAATTCCCACGTGTGCCAATGGAAAATCATGTCAGCCACACCGACCGCACCAAAGCATGCCAACCATGCTAGCCGCACCTCTGTGCCAATGGAAAATCATGCCATCCACACCGACTGCGCCAAAGCATGCCAACCATGCTAGACGCACCTCTGTGCCAATGGAAAATCATGCCAGCCACACCGACCGCGCTAAAGCATGCCAACCATGCTAGCCGCACCTCTATGCCAATGGAAAATCATGCCAGCCAGACCGACTGTGCCAAAGCATACAAACCATGCTATCTACACCTCTGTGCCAATGTAAAATCATGTCAGCCACACCGACCGTGCCAAATCATGCCAACCATGCTAGCCGCACCTCTGTGCCAATGGAAAATCATGCCAGCCACACCGTCTGGGCCAAAGTATGCTAGCCACACCTCTGTGCCAATGGAAAATCATGCCATCCACACCAACCGTGCCAAAGCATGCTACCCGCACCTCCGTGCCAATATAAAATCATGCCATCCACACCAACCGCGCCAAAGCATGCCAACCATGCTAGCCGCACCTCCGTGCCAATGGAAAATCATGCCAGCCACACCTACCGCGCCATGCCAAATGCACCTCGCCATGTCCCCATGTCGTGCCACCATATTGGCCTTCACTACGCCGCTATCAAAATGAAGGCGTGCAACAATCAACGGTTGTCCTTCAATCCCATGAGAAAATCCTGGCCGTCTAAGGTTACCAAACGACCTCTACCCCCAAAAACCTTAGCTTGGTAACGCACCTAGACCAGGATAGTCACGCCATTCTCCTATGGAAAACCCTTGGACCTACATGCCAAGCTAAAACCGCATCTAGCCCAAGCTAATCATGCCATGCGCCTATGGTAAACCCTTAGCCCCACATGCCAAGCCAAAACCGTACCTAGCCCAAGCTAGTCACGCCATGCGCCTATGGAAAACCCTTGGCCCCACATGCCAAGCCAAACCAAACCTAGCCAAGCTAGCCGCGCCATGCCAAACGCACTTTTCCTTGGCCCTAACCACGCTAGTACCATCATGCCAAGACAAACACCCTTGCCTTAGCCCTAGCCACACCTACCGCGCCATGCCAAATGCACCTTTCCATAGCCCCATGCCAACCTAGTCGCTCCACCATGCTTAGCCTTCTCTATGCGGCTACCAAAACGAAGGTGTGCGACAATAAACGGTCGCCCTTCAATCAATAGGAGCAAATCCTAGCTGTCTAATGACAAGTAATGAGTTTGTAGGAAAACATAGGTAGCCATGTGCTTTATGAATGACAAGTAATGAGAGAAGTTCAGTCCTGCTTGAAGAACATGTTGCCAATCTCATCTGCAAGTGTAGTTCGGCTAATGTTTCTTAAAACATAGGTAGCCGAACTCAGCTTTAATGGAGTTTTTTGTTTCAGAGAAAAGTTCGGTTAGGAAAAACAAATTACAACATAACCAAACTAAAAGTTCGGCTGGGAAAAAAATGAAAAAAATTGCGACGTAACCGAACTTAATATATAGGTTTTCAGAGAAATGTTCAGTTAGGAGTACAAAATTGCGACGTAACCGAACTTTAGTTCGGTTAGGAAAAAAAATTGCGACGTAAGGAAAAAAAAATTACGACGTAACTGAACTTTTCTGAAAGAAAAACCTCCATTAAAAGTTGAGTTCGGCTAGTTGGACAAAGTTTTTCACATAATTCCTAGCCGAACTTCTCTCTGCAACTTACATTTTCAACTCATTTTAATGATTACTTCTCATTTTTTCAACTAAAAATGAATGACAAGTAATGGGTTTGTTATAATTTTGGTTTTGATTTTGTTTTGTTAATGATTTAAATTCAGCTATATATAGAGGTGGTTGTGGTGGTGGTTCGAGGTGGTCGGTGGTGGTGGTGAGCGACGGGGGTGATGGGAGGAGGTGGTTATATATATAGGTGGTGGTGATGGGAGGAGGTGGTAATATATATATATAGGTGAAAACGGTTACTGCTGATTTTGGTAATTGCAGGTGTGAAAATAAAAAAAAAGTTTAAACCCTAAACAATATACTGCAAGGGAGTACTATTAGATTCGAGATATCAATCTGTACAAGTCCGGCCTAAACCAAGAAATGGTCATTCCAAACTTGCTTCGGTCACAAAGTGGAGGAGAAGGGTTGGTTTAGGGAGGGAAGCGAAGAGAGTGTTGAGGCCAAAATAATTCTGGAAGAGTAGTGCTTGACTTGTATCAGAAGGTGAGAGCTTTGAGAAATCTAGCAAGAGTTGCCTTTCTGAGTGTGGTATTTTCCCCTGACCAAGAACTCGTGCCCCTGGTGGAAGTAGGTAAGCCTACTTATACAAGCCCAAAAAGAAACGTATTATGGCCTTTTAAGAAAAGAAAACGGATGAGTTAAATGGGGTGGTAACGCCTGTTATTGATGGGACTTGATGGAATTGATGTCCTATAATGAATGAGCATTTCACCGTTGCTTCTTGCATTTACTAACCGCCTTAATCTTATTACACTATCTTGAAATGGGCATTTGTGAATGTTGCACGCTATAGACCACCAAACCAAAACCCTAATGAGCATACCCCATTTTGTGTTGATGTCTCAAATGTTTTTGGAAAACATGGAGCATGTTGTTGTGGCTTGGAAAGTCAAGCTAGGGAGACTTGCTAGCCTGGTAACCTTCGACAGTCTAGATTTTGCATCTTGAAAGGAGGGGAAACCGTTGATCGTTGCACGCCTTTGTTTTAGTAGCCGTGTAGTGAGGGACAATGTGGTGGCGCGGCTAGGTTGGTTGGCATGGCATGGTTTGGCGTGGACAAACTTAGGATTTCAGGCCAAAGCTTACTATGTGTCGTCTGGTAACCTTGGATGGCTAGGATTTTCTCTTGGGATTGAAGGGAAACCATTGATTGTTGCATGCCTTCGTTTTGGTAGCCGCTTAGTGAGGGCCAACAAGGTGGCGCGGCTAGGGTGTGTTTAGGATTGGAATGTGGGGCCAAGGGCATATGGCGTGGCTAGGGCCAAGGCAAAGGCGCTTGGCTTGGCATGACGTGACTAGCATGGCTAGGGCCAAGGAAAAGTTCGTTTGGCATGGCGCGGCTAGCTTGGCTTGGTTTGGTTTGGTTTGGCTTGGCATGTGGGGCCAAGGGTTTTCCATGGTCGTATGGCATGGCTAGGGCCAAGGAAAGGGAGCTTGGCTTGGCATGACGTGACTAGCATGGCTAGGGCCAAGGCAAAGTTCGTTTGCCATGGCGCGACTAGCTTAGCTAGGTTTGGTTTGGCTTAGCATGTGGGGCCAATGGTTTTCCATGGTCGTATGGCATGGATAGGGACAAGGTAAGGGTGCTTGGCTTGGCATGACGTGACTAGAATGGCTAGGTCCAAGGCAAAGTTCATTTGGCATGGTGCGGCTAGCTTAGCTAGGTTTGGTTTGGATTGGCATTTGGGCCAAGGGTTTGCCTTGGGCGTATGGCGTGGCTAGATTTTGTTAGGTACGAGACCAAGATAGGGTTTTGGGCCAAAGGTCGTGAGGTGACCTTATATGGCTAGGATTTGCTCCTGGGATTGAAGGGCAGCCGTTGATTGTTGCACGCCTTCACTTTGGTAGCCGCATGGGGAAGACCAGCATGGTGGCACGGCATGAGGGGCCATGGAGAGATGTGTTTGGAATGGCGTGGTTGGTATGGCTAGCTTTGGATAGGTGCATGACCAAGCTAGGGTTTAGGGACAAATGTCATGAGGGGACCTTAGACGGCCAGGATTTTCTCCTGGGATTGAAGGTCAACCGTTGATTGTTGCACGCCTTCACTTTCGTAGCCGCGTGGGGAAGGCCAGCATGGTGGCGCGGCATGAGGGTCCATGGAGATATGTGTTTGAATGGAATGGTCGGTGTGGCTATCTTTGGCTAAGTGCGTGACCAAGCTAGGGTTTTGGTCCAAAGGTCGTGAGGGGACCTTAGACGGCCAGGATTTGCTCATGGGATTGAAGGGCAACCGTTGATTGTTGCACGCCTTCACTTTGGTAGTCGCATGGGGAAGGAAGTATGGTGGCGCGGCATGAGGGGCCATGGCGAGATGTGTTTAGCATGGCGTGATCGGTGTGGCTGGCATGATTTGACATTGGAACAGAGGTGCGGCTAGCATGGTTGGCATGCCTTGACGCGGTCGGTGTGGATGGAATGATTTGTCATTAGAATAGATGTGCGTCTAGCATGGTTGGCATACCTTGGCGCAGTCAGTGTGGCTAGCATGATTTTCCATTGGCACAGAGGTGCGTCTAGCATGGTTGGCATGCCTTGGCGTGGTCGGTATGGCTGACATGATTTGTCATTGGCACAGAGGTGCGGCGAGCATGGTTGTCATGCTTCGGCGCAGTCGGTGTGGCTGACATGGTTTTTCATTTGCACAGAGGTGCGGCTAGCATGGTTGGCATGCTTTGGCGCGGTTGGTGTGGCTGGCATGATTTTCCATTGGCACAGAGGTGCGTCTATAGTACGGTTGGCATGCTTCGGCGCGGTCGGTGTGGATGGCATGGTTTTTCATTGGTACAGAGGTGCGGCTAGCATGGTTGCCATGATTTGGTGCGGTTGGTGTGGCTGGCATGATTTTCCATGGGCATAGAGGTGCGGCTAGCATGGTTGGCATGTTTTGGAGCGGTTGGTGTGGCTGGCATGATTTGTCATTGGCACAGAGGTGCAGATAGCATGGTTGGCATGCTTTGGCGCGGTCGGTGGGGCTAGCATGATTTTCCATTGGCACAGATGGAATTAGGGTTTGGCTCGTCGTAACCCTAATTTGAAAAATATACCCCGGTAATTATTTTAGAGACACATTAAAGGTTTTTTAAATGTTCCTAGTAAATGCGTGTTGCTTTAAATGTTGTGACATTACTGTCTGCTAGGGTTTAGTGTTTTACGATTTTAACCCTAAGCTAAAAACCACCATCAACATTAAGTCCCATGCTTAGCTCGGAACAGGTGCCTTGTTGCGAGGTAAGCATATGATGGTGACAGAAAAGGACGGAATCGAGGTGTAAATCATTGCAAAGATGGTCAGGAGAATCCGACTAACCTTTTTGAGTGGTACAGAGAGTTTTGGTGGCCCTGCGTAAGTTATACTTGGAATGCAGACAGTGGAGTGGTGAGGCGAAAGTTACCGGTTTGGTATGGTCGTACATCTCCAAGGCAAAGGGGGCGCGGTCTTGGGAGGCGACGCAAGTGGACAGATTAGATCGAGTTGCCAAGGGGTGGCGTGGACCTGGACGTGGCAATGGAATACATGAGCGACTAAGTGTGGTGGGTCCACGATGATGGAGCGAGGTCTTGGATAGGGCCGAGGCGATGGCATGCATGGGCGTCTAGGCGCGGTGGGGCCGCGATGATGTAGAGAGGGCTTGGCTAGGGACGCGGTAATGGCATACATGGGCGGCTAGGCGAGGTGGGGCCATGGTATGGTGTGATGGGGCCGAGATATGGCATGAGTGGTCTTGGACATGGAAATTGGTCTTTGCGGGACCGGTTTCCTCATTTCCCTTCTTGGCTCAAAATAGGAAATCCTTTCTTTGTTCAAACTCCCACGTACCATATATATATAAAAGGAGGGTCAGCTTCTTTTTTGTTTCACGCCTATTTATTCCTCCCAGCCGTGTGACAGCAGTAAAGCAGAGCGGATAAGCGAATTCCAGGTACGCCTTCCAACCCTTCTTTTTAACTTTTTTTTTTTTTGCTGGTGTAAACCCTAGTTGTAGGCGTACCTTTTCATGACCTTATAGAAATGTTGGCGTGAATCTTAGGTATTTTTTTCCCTAGCTTGTCGTAACACTTAGGCATGGATACCATAGTAATGTTGACCGTCCTTACTCACTGTGCAAGGTAGGAACGTGATAGTGATGGCCCTTCCTTCTCACGAAAACTTATATTTTTAGGGTTTGCTCCTTGTTTTAGTGTAGCCATGTGCATGATCCCTCCTCTTTTTTTTTTTGTTGGGCGCGTCTATCTGTCCGGGCGCGAGTTTCCGGTCCGCGTATAGTGGTGATGTAGAGTCTTGAAACCAGACGGTTTGTGTCCAGGGAGGCTCCCTTGTGTCTGATAAAAATAATTTCTACATGCTTTATGTAATAATTCTTGCACCTCTTGTTCCTTTGTAGTTATCGCAGCGGTGAAAAATAACGTAGAAGAATTTTTGTTAAGATGTCAACAGTTTCCGTGGTACCGAAGGATGTGAGTAATTCCAAGGCAAACATAGATGACGAGTTCTTCACGGCATCGTCCACAGTTAGGAGAAACCATCCCCAATACATACCGATCCTCCTGACCGGTTCGGAGAGTGAAGGAGAGGATCGATCGGTCCAGCCAGGAAGCATAATAAGGTTTTGCCTCCAGAGGAAAGAATATCATGCCTCTCCTATCGACTTTAAAATCCTTGCAAGTCCGTTGCGTTATTTTGAGAAATAAGTGTGATTCATGATGGACCAGGAGCCTGTGAAGACCAATTTGAACAAGGCGCAGATTGTTGATGTTGTTATGGCTTCCGCAATACTTCAAATTAGGAAAGACATTCCATGCTTGGTCGCTTTTGTTTCCAGATGGTGTCCAAACACCCATACATCCGTATGCAGGTGGGACGAAATGACTATTTATTTGGAGAGCGTGGCTGTGTTGCCAAATCTTCCTGTAGTTGGAAACCTCGACGTCAGGCTGTCTGCAGATGAAGAAGAAATGCGTGCCACCCTGGTTGTGAAGTCAAATGGATTCGTTTGAAAGGAAAACGAGACGAAGTGCTTTTATGACTGGTGGGTGTCTCAGTGGTTTCCTAATGAGTTGGAGTCGGACCAGAAAAATAGCGTACTTCATGACGGGGCATTCTTGGCTCTCTGGATATCCAGGGACATTTTTGACGATGGCTCGGTCAGGAAAGAGATAAGACATGAACTTATCAAGTTTTCCATAAAATTGGCAAAGGGTGTCATTCCCCCTATCGGTAG
This sequence comes from Papaver bracteatum, assembly GCA_023529315.1. Classification (NCBI taxonomy): domain Eukaryota; kingdom Viridiplantae; phylum Streptophyta; class Magnoliopsida; order Ranunculales; family Papaveraceae; genus Papaver; species Papaver bracteatum. The sequence goes on from JAJJWX010003760.1 coordinate 759,242, forward strand.
TTTGTTTCTTGGTTCTCTGTATGCACACCTGGATCAGCTGGTTTCGGATATGCGTGCCTCGAACGGCCATATGAAGGTGGATTCATATGTTCATGCCTCTTTTCTCCAGGCATGGTTGTGGGAGCATTTCGAGAAGTATGCCCCAAAACCGTTGGCCATACTTCCCGAGTCTTGGGGTGGCTCTAGAATACTGTGTTGGTCGAACAGGCGCCGAAAAACTGGTTTGAGACTGATTAGGTTTATTGAAAACTCGTATGTAGTTAATTTTCTCCCATGGGCTCCAGTGCATGCGTCCATAACTAAGGTTAGTACTTTTTCTCCCGCTTCGAACATGTTTTTGTCTTCTGATGATGAGGGCCTGAGCGTTGGAGAGATGGTGTTCATGCTTAGCTTCACGCCTGGTCACGTGCCATCTATTTTCCGAGGAGTTTGCAAAGCAATCTCTTATAACGTTGATAGGGTTGCTCGACATATGGGTTTTGACCAAGGGGTCTCATTTGTTCGCCAGCCGATTGTTCAAGAAATCCAGTTATCAACTGTTCTCGATGCTAGTGCTCTTGTGTTGGGTAAAAGTCTGTCTTTTCTCGTGGAACGGAATCCATCGACGACCTCCAAATACAACACATTCTGGAGGATGAGTTCCTTGTCATTCATGGATTCGTGAGTGATGTGGTAGAGAATCGTCGGGATAAGCCTTCTCTTGTGGTTTTAGCAGAACATCCACTGTGAGGGATCCCAAGCGAAAATCCGTCAGTCCAAATGTAGATAGTCCCCAAGTGAAGGAACGAAGATCTAACAATCGTGCTGGAGGCTTTCAGTCGGACTCCACGATTCTACCGACTTTTAGTTCGTCCAATATGCGAGTATGTACGGCTCTCCTCTTGACTTTAGCTTGGAACGTTTATATCTTTGTTTCTTTTCTGAGAATGCGTTCTTGTATTCCGTCCAGGGTCTCATTAGTACGAACGCCTTTGCCAAACTTGCGAGCAGTCAAAAAGTATCATTTTTCGAGACAGAGAGTAGCATTGTCGAGCCTATCCATAGTGATGAAGAATCCGGGAAGGATGAAAATTCTGAGTCTGGTGATGGTGATGGTGATGGAGTAGTTCTTCTGACAACAATCTTTGAGTCTTCCTCTAGTCATCGAAAGTGAATCAGTGAGTCTTCTCCACGTTTTCTTCTTTCCCCCTCTTTTTTTTTTTGCAGTAAAACTAAATCTTGATTTTTAGGAGGAAACCGTTCCTGGGGATGATCTTGAAATGGAAGACCACCAAAGCAAAGACGTAATTGTACTTTCTACTGCGGAAACTGCACCATCTAGCGATTTGGACATGGAGATTCATCGTCCCGAGAACGCCGCCGTGACTCGGGTGGAGGATAGATCTTCAGGGGGTGAATTCGTAGTTAGGGATCTCTTTCCATTTGCTGATACAGTTGCAGGTGCCACCTTCAATCCTCCGTATATGGCCCCTTTCCCAGGTCATGTGTTGATTGGTCGATTTAGCGTGCCAGCCAAATATGCGATATTGTACACCAAGATTTGGGAAAGCTATGGTCACATTACCACGACTAAGAAGATCACTAGTTGACATGTGTTGGTCAAGCGTGTGGAGAAAGCCTTGTCTTCGATTGATGAGATGTGTAACGTGACTGGTCATACAGTTTCTGAGGATGTAATCTCGAGCTGGAAGTTCCATCGTGACATGTGCATGGGATTCGAATTCAACGTTCCTTGGTTCGTTGAAGGTCTCTCTGATGTTAAAAGGTCGTTGTCCGGAGCAGTTGAAGGTCCTTCCGCAGACATGATGAAGAAGCAGGAAGCGGAATTCAAGAAGTTGTGCAGGAACCTGAAACTTAAGAGGGATGCTCTCCAAAGCATGAGGGAGGCCTTTGCAAAAAGGAGCAAGCCGCTGTTGGAAAACTTCCTTTGAATATATATCTGTCTTTTGGACCTCTTATCTTTAGTTGTTTTTTTTTGAAAGGCAAATGAGATGCCTGGTTTTTGGTTTTTGATTTTATGGATTTCTAGGGTTGATAGATAAATGTTACCTTGGCGGTTTTGGGTTATTCTTTTTGGAATGAATTATTTAGGAGTTGATTTTTTTTTGATATAATTGAAAGTGACATAGACATCCCGTGAAAACCATGGAACCGTGTGTTGGTAGATGACATGGGGGTGAAACATAATATGGCTATTGGTTTTATAATTCCCATGAAATCTTGAAAAAGCAAACCACGTATCCCGTCTAGGTAGGACTTACTTGGTGTTTTAGGTCTCCTGAAGAATAGGGAACCTTCCGGGTGTAAGACTGAGTTTTATGGGAAGCACCGCCACGATTGTGGAAAGTCCCCAGTCGTTACTGAACTGTCTGATAACTGATACCTTGATCCCTGGGTGGATCATTTTTCTTCTAACCTATGGGAAGTCCCCAGTCATCCCTAGTCATGTCCTGACTGATAATCGAGTCGTCAGGTAACTGAATTGGAGTGGATCGTCTTCCTCTACCATTTTGACGTCTGGGTCGAAGAACGAGATCGACGGCCGAAATTTGACATTGTAACCAAAAGATCGAACCTCCCGCTGTGGTCGCCAATTGTTTATAAGTGAAAACGGTTTCTGCTGATTTTGGAAATTGCAGGTGTGAAAGTGAGAAACAGTTTAAACCCTAAATAATGTACTGCAAGGGAGTACTTTTAGATTCGAGAGATCAATCTGTACAAGTCCGGCCTAAACCAATAAATGGTCGTTCCAGACTTTCTTTGGTCACATAGTGGAGGAGAAGGGTTGGTTTAGGGAGGGAAGCGAAGAGAGTGTTGAGGCCAAAACAATTCTGGAAGAGCAGTGCTTGACTTGTATCAGAAGGTGAGAGCTTTGAGAAAGCTAGCAAGAGTTGCCTTTCAGAGTGTGGTATATTCCCCTGACCAAGAACTCGTGTCCCTAGTGGAAGTAGGTAAGCCTACTTATACAAGTCCAAAAAGAAACGTAATCTAGCCTCTTAAGAAAATAAAATGGATGAGTTAAATGGGAAGAGGTGGTAACGCCTGGTATTGATGTCCCATAATGAATGAGGGTTTCACCGTTGCTTCTTTCATTTACTAACCACCTTAATCTTATTACACTATCTTGAAACGGGCATTTGTGTATGCCGCATGCTATAAACCACCAAACCAAAACCCTAATGAGCATCCCCCAGTTTGTGTTGATGTCTCGAATGATTTTTGGAAAACATGGAGCATGTGTTGTGGCTTGGAAACTCAAGCTAGGGAGGTTTGGTAGCCTAGTGACCTTCGACAATCTAGATTTTGCATCTTAAGAGTAGGGGCAACCGTTGATCTTTGCACGCCTTTGTTTTAGTAGTCGCGTAGTGAGGGCCAATGTGGTGGCGCGGCTAGGTTGGCATGCCGTTGGCATGGCATGGTTTGGCGTGGCCAAACTTAGGATTTCGGGCCAAAGGTTACTATGTGTCGTCTGATAACCTTGGATGGCTAGGATTTTCTCTAGGGATTGAAGGGAAACCGTTGATTGTTGCATGCCTTCATTTTGTTGGCCGCTTAGTGAGGGCCAAAAGGGTAGAACGGCTAGGGTGTGTTTAGGCTTGGCATGTGGGGACAATGGTGTATGGCGTGGCTAGGGCAAGGGCACTTGTCTTGGCATGACGTGACTAGCATGGCTAGGGCCAAGGCAAAGTTCGTTTGGCCTGGCGCGGCTAGCTTGGCTAGGTTTGGTTTTGCTTGGCATGTGGGGCCAAGGCTTTGCCATGGTCGTATGGCATGGCTAGGGCCAAGGCAAGGGCACTTGGCTTGGCATGACGTGACTAGCATGGCTAGGGCCAAGGCAAAGTTCGTTTGGCATGGCGCGGCTAGCTTGGCTAGGTTTGGTTTGGCTTGGCATGTGGATCCAAGGGTTATCCATGGTTGTATGGAATAGCTATGGCCAAGGCAAGGGAAATTGGCTTGGCATGACGTGACTAGCATGGCTAGGTTCAAGGCAAAGTTCGTTTGGCATGACGCGGCTAGCTTGGCTAGGTTTGGTTTGGCTTGGCATGTGGGGACAAGGGTTTGTCTTGGGCGTATGGCATGGCTAGCTTTGGCTAGGGGCATGACCAAGCTAGGGTTTTGGGCCAAAGGTCGTGAGGTGACCTTAAACGGCTAGGATTTTCTCCTGGGATTGAAGGGCAACCGTTGATTATTTCACGCCTTCACTTTGGTAGCCGCGTGGAGAAGGCCAGCATGGTGGCACGTCATGAGGGGCCATGGCGAGATGTGTTTGGCATGGCATCGTCGGTGTGGCTAGCTTTGGCTATGTGCGTGACCAAGCTAGGGTTTTGGGCCAAAGGTCGTGAGGGGACCTTAGACGGCCAGGATTTGCTCCTGGAATTGAAGGGCAACCGTTGATTATTGCACGCCTTCACTTTCATAGCCGCATTGGGAAGGCCAGCATGGTGGCGCGGGATGAGGGGCCATGGCGAGATGTGTTTGGCATGGGGTGGTCGGTGTGGCTAGATTTTTCTAGGTGCATGACCAAGCTAGGGTTTGGACCAAAGGTCGTGAGGGGACCTTAGACGACCAGGATTTGCTCCTGGGATTGAAGGGCAACCGTTGATTTTTGCACGCCTTCACTTTGGTAGCCGCGTGGGGAAAGCCAGCATGGTGGCGCGGCATGAGGGACCATGGCGAGATGTGTTTTCCATGGCGTGGTCGGTGTGGATGGCATGATTTTTCATTGGCACAGAGGTGCGGCTTGCATTCCTTGGCGCGGTCGGTGTGGCTGGCATGATTTTCCATTGGCACAGAGATGCGTCTAGCATGGTTGGCATGCCTTGGCGCGGTCGGTGTGGTTGGCATGATTTTTCATTGGCACTGAGGTGCGGCTATCATGGTTGGAATGCTTCGGCGTGGTCGGTGTGGCTGGAATGGTTTTCCATTGGCACAAAGGTGCGGCTAGCATGGTTGGCATGCTTTGGCGCGGTCGGTGTGGCTGGCATGGTTTTCCATTGGCACAGAGGTGCGGCTAGCATGGTTGGCATGCTTCGGTGCGGTCAGTGTGGCTGGCATGGTTTTCCATTGGCTCAGAGGTGCGGCTAGCGTGGTTGGCATGCTTTGGCGCGGTTGGTGTGGCTGGCATGATTTGTCATTGGCACAGAGGTGCAGCTAGCATGGTTGGCATGCTTTGTCGTGGTCGGTGTGGCTGGCATGAGTTTCCATTGGCACAGAGGGAATTAGGGTTTGTCTCGTCGTAACCCTAATTTGAAAAATATACCCCGGTAATTATTTTAGAGACACATTAAAGGTTTCATTAAATGTGCCTAGTAAATGCTTGTTGCTATAAATGTTGTGACATTACCGTCTCCTAGGGTTTAGTGTTTTACGATTTTAAACCTAAGCTAAAAACCACCATCAACAATAGGTTAAGGGTAGGTTAGTCATTCTCACATTTTAGGACACCCCTTATCATTGTTGGGTGGAGATTTCTATCACAAAGTAGTCCCCTATCTTTTTTGAGTAGTCCCCAAAAAATGATTCTAAATAAAGATGTAAAACCTTAAATGGGCCTGGAAACATTAGAAAAACTTGTATGATTTCTGTGTGAGCCTTTTGGCTAGATTCTTGGACTTCTTGTGTGATTAACAGTTAATCTATGTTAACAACGATCGATTCAAAGGATGAACCAATGGATCGGGGATCGCGAGGTAGGCGTGGCTTGTTATCAAAAGAGATGGGAATTTACATTTAACTCTTTTGAAACCATTGTTGTTTCTTTTACAAAGATTTATGTTTATAAACTCATGCATTGTTTTTTTTTTTTGCATCCCATGTATTGTTTAGTTTGTGTTATGATTGTTCTGTCAATCTTTGTAATCTTTCCATGGTTTGAAAAGGACGTGTAATGTTTTGAACGTCATTATGATTTTTTATGGGAAATAAGAATTTCCACCTGTGGTATATAGGATACGCTCATTCGCATATATACATAGAGCTTTTATGATATATTGGTCGGCAGTTTGCGAGTTCGGAATTTTCGACATCCATATATACGATTAGGTGTGGATTTGCGAGTTCGGAATTTCACAACCATATTAGTACATTGTTTGAAGAAGGATATACATGTTTGTTTATTTCAGTGACTTAATCACTTTTTAATGTTTGGGAAAACATGTATTGTTTTCCTTGTCTTGCCATGATTTCTTGAAAATTAAATGTTATATTCTTATTGGGCACCCCTTTCAGGGATAATGTGCTCACCCATTCCCACTTTCAGTTTCAGAGACAGATCAGAGTTGTGCAGCGGAGGCTTCGAGGAGTTGAGTCTGTTAGGTGGTTAACTTTGGTTATGTTTATTATGTTGTATATTTTGTTTGTAAACCAAATGACTATCGTATCTGTATCATTTGAGAGGAGTTCTTGTATATATGTATTTCAGAGCGGGGTTAGTTTTGGGTTAAGTTTTGTAGTAGATTTATTAAATGAATGTTTAAGTAAATCATTTAGATTCTTAGTGCCTTTTTATTTAGTTAATCTCTTGGATTAGTCAGCTGCTAGCTTTGGGGGCGCTACACGTGGCTAGCTTATCATGATACACCTGGGAGATGACAGCTCAAGCTCAATAGGAAACCAAGCAGCCAATCAACACACCAACCTCGACGAGGTGATGATAGAGAACGAAGATAGTGAAGAAGAAACACCAATCCTAGGTGTTATCAAGCAATCGACAAACCACTGACCCCAGAATAGAGAGAGAGTATCAACACAGGGAAACAACATACGAATAACTCAACTGTTGAAACCCACATCATCAACCTTGCAAACCATGCAAGAAAAGTTGAATGAACGCTCACGCATGTGATAAGATCTCGAAGACTGGATATCACAAGCTACCTCTGAAGAAATAGCAAAGAGCGAAGAACACAAAGGCGGCAAGACAATTGCAACGTCACAAGAAGAAATGCCCAAATACCTAGAGCATAACTATCTCGTGGTAAAACAAGACAATCATTGCCGCGCAAGTAGCCCCTACCCGGCGCACATCCAAAAATACCAATACCCCGAGGATTACACCTCCTCGAAGTTTAAAACATATGAGGGACAAGGAAACGCGTGAGATCATCTCAGCCGATTCCTGTCAGCAATGAACGACAGAGCTACCGATGGAAAGTTATGCCTAAAATAATTCCCCAAATTGCTCACAGGCATAGTATTCACTTGGTACGACAACCTAAAAGAGGAAAGTGTGGACTCCTGGCAAATTATGTCCATACTCTTTCTTGGGAAATTTTATTCATCCAAAAGGAAAATCACGGCGATATACCTGAGCAAGAGTGGACATCGTATGGGAGAAGAGTAGGAAGCTACATCTTATGGTTTCGGCGCCTAGAATTGGACTGCCACGAAGACATCAATGAGGAGACACTTGTCAAAATTTATGTACGGGGAATAGTCCCAGCTTTCAAGGGGAGTTTGATTAATTTCAGGTTCCAGTCTTTCGTTGAACTGGAAGAAGGGCTGAGAGAAACTCTGATTGCATAGAGGAGATACCCATAGATTCCACTTAGCACACGATGGTTAGCATTGTATCCGAAACACCATGCAACGTAAGACTTAACACAAATAAATAAAATAGAAACCAATTTCAAATGGAGGGTATGAACCATGGAAGAAACGGGAGAAGTAGGCGTGACTCAAAACCACCACCCCCTATCCCCTACAGCAAGGATCGCACAATCGAACTGCTAAACCAATGGGTCGACAGAAGGGAAATCCAACTTCCCCCGACTACAGTACACATCAACAAAATGGATAAGAATTCATCCAAGTACTGCGACTATCATAGAAGGATGAGACGCCCGACGGAAGAATGTTTCTCCATACGGAGTATATTCGAACGAAAGCGCGTATCTGGAGAACTCAAAGCAACAAAGCAGACTATCGATCATGCCCCCTTTCCCGGCCATTAGTTCGAGAGAAATATAAGGAGAGAGAGCGGATGATAAAACCGTGAGTTGTAAACAAGCCTTTTTCTTCCCTTTTGGTAAAGAACAGCTTCCCCTTTAGAAATATATGAGCAATAACCGAAAAGTATTAGAAATTCCAAGGGTGCCTGATTGACTGACAAATATACAAAAGGTCCTAGGAATTCCAAGGGCGCCTGGTTGACTGACAAATCTATAAAAGGTCCCAGGAAAGGCAAAGGCGCCTGGTTGACTGACAAATTTACAAAAGGTCTCAGGAATGCCAAAGGCGCCTAGTTGACTAAAAAATCTACAAAAAGTCTCAGGAATGCCAAGGGCGTCTGATTGACTGACAAATCCACAAAAGGTCTCAGGAATGCCAAGGGCGCCTGGTTGACTGACGAATTTACAAAAGGTATTAGGAATGCCAAAGGCGCCTGGTTAACTGATGAATCTACAAAAGGTCCTAGGAATGCCAAAGGCTCCTGGTTGACTGACGAATCTACAAAAGGTCCCAGGAAAGCCTAAGGTGCCTGGTTGACTGACGAATCTACAAAAGGTCCCAGGAAATCCAAAGGTGCCTGGTTGACTGACGAATCTACAAAATGTCTCAGGAATTCCAAAGGCGCCTCGTTGACTGAAGAATCTACAAAAGGTCCCAGGAATGCCAATGTCCCCTGGTTGACCGACAAATATACAAAAGGTCTCAGGAATGCCAAAGGCGCCTGATTGCATGACAAACTTGCAAAAGGTCTCGGGAGCGCCAAAGACGCCTGGTTGACCGATAAGTCCACAAAAGGTCTCAAGAATGCCAAAGGCGCTTGATTGACCGACAAGCCTACGAAAGGACTAGGGCGTGCTAAGGGCGCATGATCGATTACCAAACTTCAAAAGAACCCAAGGATTGTTAAGAGCGCTTGACTAAAATTCAGGAAAGATAAGAATAAAATAGGGGGAAGTAGGCGCGTTTTAATCAACACCCATCATACCCAAATTTCCCGTTGAAAGAGGGAGGGGGAGAGGAGAGTAATTGCAATAAACATAGCTATAAGATCGTCTATAAGAAAATTATAAACAACTAAAGAAATTAATCAAGGATAACAAAATACCGGCAAATTAATCAAACACCGCAAAATATCCCACAATACAAAGAAAAGCAAACCAATAATAATAAACATGGCACCTAAAAGGCAGGTTCAATGAAGGAAAACGAAAGGGAAGCCAACATAGAAACAAAGCGCTTCAAACAAATTAAATCCTGTCCAGCTCTTGCAGTTTCTTCTCAAGCTCGGCTTGAACTGTCGCTTCAGCGGTCTCGGCCCGAAGTACATCATCGTTATCCACTCCAACATCAGCAAATAATAGGTTCAACACCACCTTCTTGCTAGAAGTTGTCTCCGAGCAATTCTTCAGCTCCCCCTCTAACTGAGAGATTTGACTTGAAAGCCTACTACGAGGGTCATTAAGGACATTCACCTTCGCCAGTAACTCCTCCTTACACACAATGAGGAACTTAACATTGATAGCAGATTGCATAGTAGTCTTCCAGCCGTGTAACGTCGCTGCATCAACAGGATCATCCCCTACGTGCGTGAGTTGGTCCGCGATCTCCAAAATAATCCTTGTCACATAGCACAAAATGTGAATGTCCAGACGGACCTCCTTCTCCATATGACCACCACCGCGCTCGACAGTATCTCTATAAATGGAAGCAAAATCAGTCGGGGCCTAGAAACCATAGACAAGGGTGTGAGTAGCAGGGTCTACCCCGGCTTCAGTAGAACTCACCACAAAGGGGAAATGAAACCGCGTGTCTTCTGAGTATTCTTATACAATAGGGGTGGGTGGTATATTAGAAGCATGGATATCATTCTGCTTCTCGAAAGGGGAAGATGGGACACCACTATCCGTCCTGACATGTTTAAAGGATCCGTCATCACTAACGACCACGCGTCTAGCGTTGTCCATATCCGGCTTTGCGGTTTCCTTATGTTTCTTACCCATATCCTAGAGCCAAAAATGATATGTGAACACAAGGAATAAGGAATATGCAAAAAAAAAAAAAAAAAGGACTAACCTTGGGGATTGACGAGTTTGGCGGGATACTAGCAATCTTAGGGCGAGACGCAGAGGAACTGGAAGACGATTCAGAGCCACCAGTGGAGCCTGAAAAATAAGAAATGAGCACCATTGCAAAAACAACTTAGATTTATAAAATTAAAGTGATGAATGAAGAGAGAAGAATAATAAGAACTAAGATACGTATTAAATAGTGGGTCACCTGCAGAATCATTAACAGTTAATGCCACGTGGGATGGGGACCCACCAAAAAGAGACCGGCTGGACCCAGAGGGGCTCACTGATTGAATAACGTCACTAGGAGACACCGGGGGTTCACCCAAGCCACGAATAGTTTCATCCCGAAGAGGATGAACTTATGATAAATGAAGGTCTGGAGATATCCAACTATCTCCTGTGGGGAGGCTAACACCTAGATCCCTCAACTGGTCCACGAATGAAGAGGATGGGATGCTACTTGCACCTCCGGGGGGTTGTGACGCGCTCCTATGATGGCTCTGCTGAGGCTGCGAAAATGAGTTATTAGCAAAAGAACAATAGCGCAGAGCGGATGATTGATTTGCCTCTCGCCTAGATTTCTTCTTTAGACTCCTCTCGGTCTAATCATATTCAGGCATATTCAGATATTCTTCCATCAGTGCTTTCCACCCTAGGAGACTGGAAGGAGGAACCTCCTGAGAAAGTGATCCCCGCCACCTATATTATCAAAATAAAAAGGGGAGGCATAGTAACAAACAATGGAAACATAAAGCAAAATAGACGACGAATACTTATGGCGCTAAAGGACTAGCCGACGATCTCACGTCTATCCGCGGAGGTTTACGATCGGAAAATTCCCCATTTTCGGCTTTACGGGCTCATGAACTTCGGGGGGAGCCCAAGAAATCACCAAGGGTTCTAAGGAGCGCCCTTTATTAGCCGGAATAAGCCGATACTCGGCAGATACAGAATCATCAAGCTTGATTCAACCAGACGCATGAAGCACTCGAAGATCTTTAACATTCAAGTTACGGGGAGGAGACGACACGCGTAAAAGAAAATTCAAAGATCGACGCCTCAAGATTTCATGGTACTCATGGGACCTTTCAGTAACTGATAAAGGACGCACGTAAATGGTCTGATTGAATGAAAAATTGATTCCAAGTTCATCCAGGCGAGTATCCCCCTTAAAGACATAACGATCAAAGTTGGTGACAATATCCCATATATCGGAGCTCTCAGAAGGTGGAAACCTATGGAGAACCCCTTGGTCGAACCCAACTTGTCGAGCCGCACGATCAGGGTTGTTAGACATGGCGATGAACTTACCATCATGGAAACCAGGGAGGTAACCAGGCAGTACAGCCATCACCGAATTAAAATCCGCCTCCGACAGGGGTTTTGTTGAATTTAGCTCCGCGTCAAAAGGCGCGGTGAAATCATAATGTGCAGGACCTGACCAACCGTCTTGATAAGGAAATGGTTCAAAATCCTTGGCCACATCCAAATGCTTACTAAGATCACCCTTGGGTATCTTCCCCTTTAGGTTCCAAAGTGTCATCCGCGGGTAGCCATAAACAACATGAAGCTTCTTGACCGCCATCGTCTTGCTTAACATATTCCTCACGGTGAATCGCGAGCTCATTAGGCTTAAGGAGCATGGAGGAACATGCTTTAAATACCATACATGCAATAAGGAAGAAGGGATATAGGTCTCGATCTTGTGATATAAACCCACCGTCTGAAGGTCCTGACAGAATAAATCAAGATGGCGATACAAACCACCCAGGAACATCGGCGCAAGTGAGAAAGATATGCCGCGGGACAACAATATCGCCGCCGGCACAATCTCACCCTTAATAGTATCCAGGGGACTGTATTCAAACACGTCATGACATATCCAAAATAAGATAAAAGCGGCTAATTCCGCGCGAGGATTCTTCTCTTTCCGCTTGGGGGGAAGAACTTTCCCATCAACTATCCGAGGAGACCAATACTTCAACCAAAGAGGAAAAGAGGCACGGCGATTGACTTTAACAACCAATTCAGAATTAGTCACTGTCGGATCTGATGAACCATGGATTTCCTCATAGGCACGGATAAAACCAGACAATAGTCGATCTCCCTACGAACGTGTCGGAGGAGTTTTCTTCTCTTCGACACACTTGGCTTTCCCCTTCACAGAGGATGAAAGCGCCTCCTTTTCGTCCAATCAGGCGGCCTCCTTGCCTTTGCTTCATTTCAATGGCATATGGGTCACACGGGAATTATCCGCACTTACATAAGTACATGCCTTCATCAACGCTCACGCCTTATCATATGAATGACTTTCTTGGAGTGGTAGCCATGTAAGGGAAACTACATCTTCTAGAACGATGGTTTCTTCTCCCCACGCTGTAAAAAGAGTATGAACAGGAGGAGCCCAGCGGCAGAAAAGCTGAGTTACATCACGTATACACCTATTCACTTCTCGTTTAAGGGATGAATTTATAGCCTCATTAATACCCGCCTTACAAAGAGCAGCTACATGACTAGGATTGGAGGGTACGTGGGATGCCCAATGCGACCATACTGGATGAGTGAGGGAGATTATAATCGCCACGATGAATACCCATCCGCGGCACTATGTTGAACGCAAAGGCGTCCATAGTCTCCGACTCTGGCCGTATGAGCCACCCAGGAGCGGAAGGGTAAGGTAATACAGGGGGATTTAGAAGGCGAGGGACTAATATATCTCCAAGAGGAAAAATACGCTTACCTTCGCGGAGCTCTCTCAATATCAGAGCGCGCTTCAAGGCAGGCTCGCTCGTAAACTCTATGATTGTATATAACCTACCGTCCGTCGGGGGAGGTAGAAGAATTATATCTTTCTCCGAGTTCTCAGTCTCCTCGGAGCCACTTCTCATGGGTTCTTCAGATTCACTAGATTCTTCAGACGATCTACTGGCAGAACTATTAGACATGGAGATTATATAGGTATGTTCGAAATGGAATAAGGAGAAGAAAGGTAAAGATGGAAACGAATCAACACCTATATATATATAATATTATAGAGGTCCAACGTAGCGGTTATAAAGAAGGACTAATAACTGGCAGAAACCGAAACATGCACGATGAAAGGTCAAGCGTCTCCCATAATCGTGGAATCGACAAAGAGAGAGGGATCCTCACTTCAACTGCTTACAATGAAGTACGCTCAAAAGGATTTTATGACTATTTGGTCATTTAGTAATTAATCCAATAGTCAGGGGACTAATTATTGATACATGAAAAATAATGCCCCTTAACGGGCTCGGGGTTCCCATAAGAAGGGAACTAAGACTAATATAATATATGGGGACTTAGGGGCTAGGCCCAAGTCCCATGAGAAAATACCCACAAAGTAAAAGAGGACAAGGAAGGGTTTAACAAATAAGAATAAGGATATGTTAAGGAATGGCATTATAAGTAATTAAGGAGGTTTAGGACATGTGTCATGATGTCATAAAAAGAGAGGCTTTTAGGAAATCCTATATAAAGAGGGACAAGGTACAATGGAAAAACAACTCTCTCTCTCTTACTATTCTTGGTATAGTGAGGTAATTTGGTATAGATAGGACGGGTAGAACCTAAATCAAAAATCACCTTTCAATAGTAATCATCAAATTTCTCTTCGTCTCAGACTTTATTGATTCTACAGGTTTTGTACTTGTGATGTGAATAATAAACTAGGCTGCACTTCGGGTTGCATAAGTCTGTATATTGAGGATAGCTAGACTTTGTCGAATTTCTGTCGATTTCCATCACCTTGATCATATGTTTCGATCAGAATCAGGAAATCAATTATATAGGCTTAATCTGTGGGAGGCAGATTTGGTTTAAAGTCTTTAATTGAAATGAAGAAACTCTTAGTTGGTATGACATCATATAAGGGAATCAATTGCGCAAAGTCTTGCTAGGATTCAAGAGGCTTAAGGAGGGCGACTGTACCTTATCGGTGGGATACCTTTTAGGGCTCAACTACATTTCAGTCCGAAGTTAATTGGTTGTAGGCTAGTGTCTGTAGCGTCTTAATACAATTTGGTGTTCAATCTGGACTAGGTCTTGGGAAATTTTTATGCATTTTCGATTTTCTCGTTAACAAACTTCTGGTGTCTGTGTTATTTATTTTCCCGCATTATATTGTTTATCTTTATAACTGAAATATCACAGGTTGTACGTTGATCAATCTTAGTAGATACATCCGACCTAGTTTGTTTTACAATTTGTCTTTGGTACCGTCCATGTAATCTCTTTGTTATTAGGTTCACGGACTTGATTTTGTAGACGTTTTAATCGCAAGAGAGTGTGATATAACTCTAGATATTATTCCTTGATTGAGTTTAACTCTCAGAGTTATATTGAGTTTGTCCATATAGATTGCCTAAGAAAAAAGTTGTGGTGTATTTTGGTACCCCCGTGTTTTCAATTGACACTGACTGAAGCAAAAAAAAAATTTGTGTAATTATTGAAGCTAGACAGTTAGCAGTACTTCTGCCTAATTTACTTAAATATCTTGTTTGTGCCATACTAATGCCGAAAAAAAGTCCCTTGAAGAGAGAGAAAGTTGTAGATTTATTGCATATGTTTTTCTCTTTCCTAGTTTACTCTGCCGATCCCCACTTCTGGTTAACCCACGGCTGGTTCCTGTTAGCAACTCAATGCAGCATTCATGCAGGTAAGCTTATGCTCATTACACAAGCAGAAACATTATTAAACATATATGTTAGACTTTATGTTGGTTTAACAACAAATCAGGCTTAGCTAAATTAATCTATGATTAGTTTTAATCTAAACTGGATTAAGTATATACCAGATTAAGGAAAGGTTAGATTTAAATATAGGAATTAGATTAGCTTAATATTAGATGACTCGTCATGTTGACTAAGCATGACTCACCTAGTGAGGTGTCATCCAACTAATGATGGACAGGTTGGATGACACATAGATATCAAGTGATGACTAATCCCTCTTCTAGACTCTTTCATATATATCCAAAATTTTGTGATTAGCAATTAATCAAGTAAGAGAAAATAAAAGTAGAAACTAAGTCATTGACTTATTCTAATTCTGTGATGTTTTTATTTCCTTCTATTGAATTGTTAAAGGTGTTTGTATTATTAGCTGTCTATAATTGGTGTTGATTAATTCAGTAGTACCCATGTATTGATTTTTCTTACTAATACAACCATATGAATGTTATAACTAAGTCGGAACTATCATGATGATCCATTCCAGTTTAGTATGTGCTAATAGCTCTGTTGCTGCATAAGGTGATTTCTAGTTTGTTGAGCATGATAATACTAGGGTTAAGAATGTTCTCAGCATAAGGGTAATTATATGATCATGTTTAAGTATAATGTATGATGATTAAGAGGATGAAATTCCAACATTATCCTTCTACTTCCCCTAGTTATTCCATGTTTTTCAACTAGAGTATATGGAGTGGTATTTTGGTTTAGTTTAGTTTCTTTTGAGGTTATTCTTATTAGTTGTGTATTACTTTCACAGTGTAAAACATTGAATATTTTAATACATGAGCTGTAAAAGTGACTAAGCAATAGAATGATGACTGCAAAGTGCTTCTACAACTCATAGGCTTACCTGTAGTTAAGGTTGCATATGAAGCCGAGGTAAAGTGTGTTACATTGTAAAAAAGGCATTGTAATATATTGACAGAACTAATCCTCTTAATGAAACAGTTTGTTGATTTATGGATCCTTGTTTGTTGCGATTATTATACAAAAGGTATTGAGGAAAAGCCTATCTTAAATCTTATGCCAGCATGGATCTATATAAAATATGTTGGACAACATAAATAGTCAGAGGTATCATATACCTAAGAATTGGATGTATGAAGTGTCAGGAAACCGAGGTTACGTTCATCTCGAACTGGCATGTTTCCATAAGAAGTCAATTCCATGAAACATCCTACTTTAGATAACTTAGCTCGAATCCTTCACATAAATCTTTAGATTAGCATGACGAATAATACTAGCAAGAATACATAATCAATACGATAATAGACAATCACATACGACACAAATATTACGTGCTTCACCTACCTTTTTGTAGGTTACATACACATCCAAAACTACCCCGAGAATCTTTCATTATCATAACAAGTTATTACATCGACACACTTCACATAATCAACTAGTTATGTTACCCACTAGCACTAGACGACTTAGAAACAACAATATATATTACGAAGAATTTACCTTTTCCTTTGTTCTTCTTCTTCCATAAACTTCTACCACTATGGTTGCTTCGGCTTTAGACAAGAACACAAAGAACATCATGAATTCTAGCTTCTCATATGAACCCCTAGAAACCATAGATTTATCTCATACCCTATCTCACTATAAGTCTTTCTTCTCAAATATATTTTCCCTATCTCCAAACATTGTAGGAAACAACGGTTGTGACCCTTGATCACTCTCGTTATTTAGAGGATTCTACAAGAGAATAATCAAGAAAATGATTTCTCCTCGCCATATAACTTTTCTTATATAGTAGTTACATCCTTGCTCCTCAAGTCTTAGAGAACTTATAAGAATAGACTCACACCTCAATTAGAAAACCCTAAACTTGGAAAATATTCTTCCAAACCGTCATACAAGTTTCCTGATCCAAGTAAACCTTGTAGATATTTCAAACCCGAAACTGCCCTTTAGCCACGGTTTCGACAACAATAGATCATTGTTTCTGCTTCAAGTTGTGTTACCTAAAGTCCAATTTCAGCTATATGGTTTTATATACGGAACAAAACCCCTACATGAAGAAGTTTACCGATTGGATATAAATTCGACGAATTGGGGTCATTTTCCAGAAGTTTCCGTCGCAGTATATGAAGCTCATCAAGGTCGGAAATTCATGATTCAGAATCCCTGTGAAACAATAGTCTTGTTGTTCTTGACTTCAATATACATGGCATAGTTGATGCTATTCTAGAATGTGGAAGTGGATGTAGATGTCCTTGACACATAAATATATCTATAGATGTCCTCTTTAATTGTGTTTGTTTTAGTAGCTGGATCTCCAGAATATGTCTATAGTCACATAAGAAGAGTCGTTAAATTCAGTTATATATTGTGGGAATGTTTCGGTCCAACAATTGCTCATTCCATGCTATGGTGGCCAGAACTAATGCAAGAATGATTCACACTCACTTCAACAGTGGTACTTGTATAGAACAAAAGGATGGTTTGTTTCGGATGAAACGTCATTTTCCTAAGTGTTGGGATCATCTTGGGTGTGACATAAATTTCTTAGATGGTCATTTATTTCGGCTACAGTCAGTTTCAAGCTCGTCATTGTTTGCTCATTAGTAGGAGCTGGAGATTTCAGTTCCTGTGTGGGTTATGTGTTGGAGCTGTTTGGACAAGAGATAACTCAGCAGATTGGGATCACATGAGACTCTCAGTTCCAATGTTTTGACTCTTGGTATGACCGGAATATCATTCGCTTAGTGCTAATACTGGATGAACCATGTCTCTGGTTTCTAGAATACAAACATATGTGATTTCAAAAGCTTGGTTATTCTCGCAGACTTGCAAGAAGGAAGCACAATACAGAACCTTCGAATAAATCAAATATAACAATGGAATTTCTTTTTCTGGACTTGTTTTGTTCTGGGATGTTGGTCTTGAAGTTGGTATTCTCTATAAAAAGACAAGTACCTTGGTTAGCAGTGAAAGGTTTGATCTGAATTTATGTACCTCCATCCTTGAGATATTTATGTGTAAATATTTCTCAAATTATTGAGACTCAACAACCTAGTTTGAGGGTCTGCTAATTCTTAGTCATACAAGTGCCTGATTCCTAAAAGTATTTAATACGAATATTGCTCAGGTTCAATGCGAGCAATTTTCTGATTAAGAATTCCATAGGTTTATGGTAGTCATCGGAATCTGGATTATAATGGAGTTATTATGTTTAATGTCAAGCTTCAGGTATGTTCTCCTTTACTGGGCAGATTTGAACTTCATTGTATACTAGTTTGTTGTGTCTATGTCGTTTGATTTTCAGTTTTCTGAAATTGTAATTGTATGTAATTTGTACCTTTTCATTACTCGACTAAGCGTTGCCAAAGTGATGCTTTGAGAGCGATGAAAGAAATTTAATGAGAATAAGTGATGATTGTAGTAGTCTTGATGAGACTTTTATCATTTCCATGTGTTGCCAAAGTGATACTTTGGAGATGATAAAAGCTACATATTTCATTATGAAAGGACTATGTAAAATTTCATTTCAGAAGTTGTTCGTATGACGGTACCCAAAGGTTAATCATACTTATAACGTCTGTAACGGATCAAGATAATCTATTTATACATAGTACATGATAGGTATTTTCGACACAAAGGTTTAAAAGGTCCGTCGAGTACTATGTATAGGTTGATTAGTCTTGTTTTTTGTTGGGACTTTAGTATATCGCAAGTTTACCCAAAGGTGAAGTCGTGGTGTATTGAATCTAAAATCAGAATTTTATAATCATGAAGTTTCAATTACAATTGTTAGTTCGGATTTATAGTTATATGAAGTTCCATATGCTAGTATTGTTAATATCATCTAAACAGAGATAGTTGTTGTCGTTGTAAGCAATTCATACTATCTGAACATAGAATGATGACGTATAGATAGTGGCAGAATTCCACAGAACAGTGGGAGTATGACAATTTTATTTCATCATCATTTACATGTGTTCTTGCTACTTATATTATTGAGAACAATACAGAAAATTCTCTTCGGAGATGTATGGCATAATGACAACAGAAAGTACTTCAGAGACCGCTTATGTTGAGTACTGAAAATCTCTTCGGAGATCGTAAAGAAGTCTCATATTGATTACAGAAAGTCGACATAGCTCATATTGAGTACAAGAAGTCTGCGGAGACGGCTCATATAGAGTAAAGAAAGTATTTTCAGAGACATATCATAAGGAATTTGAGCTTTGATGTAGTCTCTTAAATGAGATATTAACAGATCTCAGTTGAGATCGTAAAGAATCTTGATGTAGTCTCTTAAGTGAGACATTAGCAGATCTAAAGTGAAATCATAAAGAGTTCACTGTAGTTTCTTAACTGAGACATTCGCAAATCTCTTTTGAGATCATTTACTGTAGTCTCTTAGCCGAGATATTGGTGTAGATCGTTTGGTGTAGTCTCTTAACGGAGAAACTGGCAGATCTAAGTTGAAATCATAAAGAACTTGCGGTAGTCTATTAACGGAGACATTGGCAGATCTCAGTTAAGATTGAGACATTTACCATAATCTCTTAATTGAGATATTGGTGTAGATTTCTTCGAAAATCATTAAGAATTTATTTGTACTGTATAGTCTTTTATTTGAGACATTTGTGTAAATCTTAAGTTAAGATTATAAAGAAATCTCATAGGAGAGATATAAACAACTATTTCGAGACTACAGAAGTCTTTTGAATAAGACCTTAAAAAGTCTCTCGAATGAGATACAATCTCAGTTGTAATAATAAAGATAAAGAAGTCTCTTAAATGAAACATTGACAGATCTTTTGAGATCATGGGAAAATCTCTATTATCAGATATAATGATCTCAGTTATGATTATAAAGAAGTCCCTTAATTGATACGAACAATCTATTCGGAGATCATCTAGAATACTCAATTTTGAAGTAATACAAATCCTCTAATCCTCTGAAATCTTAAAAGAAAATGAAAATTGAGCTCAATTTTTTGCATACTCAATTTTGAAGTAATTTTGAAGCTAAAAGCTTAAGCTTTTTATATCTGCAATGCTCCTCTAATCCTCTGATATACTTGCTGCCCACAAACGGCAATCCTTAACAATGGCGCCCTCCTTTTTACAATCTCGATTTCCCTAGTTACAATGAATACAGAAAAAGTTAACACCAGAATTTTAAAACATTAAGCAAGTAAAATACATATTTAATCTTAAGATATTGTACAACTTCTTGTGTTGGACAGCTTAAAGGTTTTCAATAACTCAAAAAAGTCGAAAAAAGTAAAATACATATTCAATCGCAAGATTATTTCCAAAAAAAAAAAAAAGTCTAAAATCTTTAGTATACAATTTGAAAGAATCAACAATTCCAGGTAACCTAGTCAATGGAATGACCAAAAGGCACCCCAGTGTTTACGTGAACAATTTTTGCCAATCAAAAGAAAAAGGGTTAGTCTAACATTTGCCCGACTTAGTAGTTAGTACTTGAAAACAACATTGACCTGCATTGACTCTTGACTTCTGTTTAGTACTCCCTCCGTTTCAGGTAAAGTGTTACTTTCACTTTTTCAATTTGGCCTATTTTTAGGCTTAAATGAAAAAGTGAAAGTAACACTTTTCCTGAAATGGAGGTAGTATTTATTAAACATATATATGAAGTCTTATTAAATGAATTACTGTTATACCCTTCAATTTAGACTAAAAGGTAAGTTTAGCAACAGTAGAAAAATGTGCTACATTTTCCATGATTGTTCTTCACAAGACGTTTCCTTCGCTTCTTTCCATCCCATCGCCACTACCACTTTCTGTGTCTATCACTACCACTGCAACTACCCATCACCATCACTTTCTCTCTATCACTCCCATCACCATCACTTTCTGTCTCTCTCTCTCTCTCTATATATATATATATCACCACTACCACTGCAACCACCACCACAATCACCTTCTCACTTTCTGTCATTTTTTTTTCTTGGTTATAACTTTTAATGCCAACCATCTCCTCTTCCTTCTCCAAACACTAGCAAATCTTAGATCAAGTGGATCCCTATTTGCCTATTCTCAAACAAACAGAATACTTCCTTTCATATTTCTTCTGAAATGATCCATTAACAATATTATCAACACAGAGATTAAATATGATTGAATAGTATTCAGATGTCGTTGGGTATTTAAAGTATAAGTTTAGCATCAACTTCATCAACATCAGAAGATGAAAATAGAGTTGGGTTTTTTAATTAATACCAGATGGGGTAGATAATTACATAGTAATTGCCTATAGATTAATTGCAGCTGCTTTAACAATTTCTTTCTTTTTTTATTTTCTACAAAGAATTCAATATTTAACGGACAAATGTTAGACCAAACACTAAAGTTGGACAAAATATAAGTACCAAAAATCAATTAACCCAAAGAAAAAACATAAACTTTCATACGTAATCATGGTTGTTAATAAAATAAATAAATTCAGGGATACAATTCGAAGAAAAACAAAAACAAATCTGGTTAATCTAGTCGTTGAATGAATAGCACCAAATAACTTGAACAACTTTAGCAGTTTAAAGTTAAACAAACAATGAATATGCTCTATCATGGCTGTCAGGAAACTAATTTCAGGGATAACTACTTCTGGACTACTCCCTCCGTACCTATTATATAGGCCGAATATTGTATTTTCCTTGTACCATTAGATAGGCGGAGTGACAATTTCAAGATGACTTTTAACTATTTTACCCTTATTTATGTTGCTTGGTTATCATCACAGTTGAGTTTATATCTCCAACTTAGGGAATATAATAAAGGGTAAAACAGGAAAGACCGTGAATATTTATGAAATAAAAAAAAAAATCTTAATCTAAGAGATTTTAACAATCCGCCTATGTATGTGGTACAGAGGGAGTATAATTTATCAGCGCTGGGATATATGAGCCCATGGTTAAACAGTCTAAACGCAACGCAAGGGCAAAGAAACTCACATTAAAATAATAGTTGATTGCATTTGGCCACAAATCCTCAATAATTACTTCTGCCACCTGCAATAACAACACGAGCTAGATTAACAGGAATCATGAGATGACAAAGGAAACAAGTCCACCGAAGAGAATAAGCAATTTGGAAATTAATCTGTTTACAAATTTCTTGTATGCACACGTCTACCGTGATCTGATATTGCAAGTATCATAGTTTGAAATTTGAGAAAGGGGAGAGATATCACCTCATCAAGATTCCCTTCTGAAACATAGCCGCAGCTACAGAACCAAGTAAAGAAACTGCAAAGACACAAATGTTTTGGGAAATCAATGTTTAAAAGAATATTCAACAAAGCAAAGAACTCCGACTGAAGCGCAAAGTGCTGCTTTCAAGTGTTATCAAAGTGTTGCCTCATGATGTATATTAAATAAACACAACTAATATGAAACTTTTATCACAAAAAGCATAATCTATTTAGTAAATTTCCTAACCATTATGGAAATAAGAAGAGGAAGAGGGATAAGGAGTTATGAAAACTTGTGTCAAGAGTTGTGTGCCTGTCAGCTTCCACTTCCCTTGACAGTTATCTTCTTTGCTAGGTTCAAGCCCAAAAGATAACAATGACATGAAACTAACCTCGCATTTCCATCACCAGGATATCCATGTCCATTTCCCTTTTCAAAAAGAAAATGAAAATAAATATTATACAAATACGAATCAAGTTTAATCACCCCAGAAATAATAAGTATCACTTACAATGTTATCCTTCCACTTGATAGTGCAACCCTTCGTGCCGACTCCTTCGACGGAAAAAGTATTTCTGAGACTTGCATCTTCAAAGTATGGATTTCCCTTATTAAAGTTCTGTGATCAAGAAAGAGTCTCAAATACTGAAAAGAAAACTTAACAGAAGCTTCACACATCAAGAACAAGAATAAGGGGTCAGGTTATCGAGAAAACTCACTAAAGTAATCGTATACACAAGTGTTGGATTTTCAGTTTCTTCAACATTTACAGACTCTAAATACCGGAATATCTGAATCACATAAAGAGTGTTATGTAAATATCAGGCCACAACGGATTACAATGTCAGGTTCAGACAGTTAATCATTAAAAATATTTGGAAAATAGAAGAAATTCCCTCAAAGGAGAAGGAAATTCGTAAACCTTACGATCCTCTTCACTCAATATATCGGCAAGTGCACCATGACTTATAAACTGCAAAACAAACATTGGGAAGCCAGGTGATAGAGGTGTCAGTAAAACACTACAGAAGACGCATCAACTGAGTATCACAAACTGTACTGAGAAAATAAATGGTATGGAAGGATAGATTACGAACAGCATTTAGCCAGAAATAAGGAATGTCTTTGATTGTCTCACTCCTTCTGTCGTAGATAGATCTGCACACTTCTCTCTTCTGCTTACGCAATACCTTCTCTTCGACCTCTACCTCTAAGTCATACTTCTGCACAAGATCCCACCTATTCTTGAGTGCCGCTTCTTTGGCCTACATAAATCACCCACAAACAAAAATGACCATGTAGAAACATGAAAATAACTGAAAAATGGGAGCAACCAATAGATGTTTTACATAACAACTTTTTAGGAAATATGTACAATGTTCAAGCAAACAATTCCACATGGAAAGTGCAAGTTTAACATTTTTTCCCTCTTGAATCAAACTTCCCATAATTTGTAAGAATACTACTCATACTAGTTGAGTGGGAGGGGTGGGAGGGCCCACGGTAAACAACGAATATGCAGTACGAGAAATCACACCCCAAAAGATAACCGAAAGAAAACCTATCTGTGACCACCATGCACCCCTTTTAAAACAGACCATAAATTATTAAACCCAAAATAAATCTGCACCATGAACCCTAAAGCTCAAACAAAAATCAAGCAATATAATTAGCACAATGCAGGAATCAGATAGCTACACTTAATTTATATCTCACCTTTACAAACTCAGCATGTACTTCCATCAATTCCTTCAACTTGGTGTTCACCTAGAGATGATTGAATATAATTAGATGGTAAATCATATAATTTCTACAAAAAGATTGCATTAACTTACTAATCTGAATTGATGGATCAATTTTTTCCTAAAATTTAAGAGGGAACAGATCGGAGTAATTACTGACCGAGGTTGGGGTTGCGTTCTTAAAGTATTCCGGAGCATTTGGCCATAGACTATATGCTATTTTTTCAGCTACCTGCAGGTCGACGGAACATGCCATGCATGAGAAAAAAAAAGAAGAGCTCCACCAGAATTGTGAATCACTTGCTTCATCAATACATAAAATTGCAGGAATTGGGAGAACAAACAACAGAATAGGTGATGGTATGATATCAGGAAGTAAAAAGGAAACGAAACCTTCCACCATCTGGGTCCAGTGCGTATTTCATAAGTATAATTAGCAAATAGCAACAGAAGCATGATACTGCAGCATAAGTGAGCCAGCAACAAAACAAGAAAGGGTGTCTGTAGGAGCTAAGAGGGTAAAAAGGAAGTCTTTACACCATAATTAAAGAGGGCAAAAACGGAAGTCTTCCACCATGTGGATCCAACACCTTTTTTCGGGATCACAATTACGAACACAATAACGATGTGGCATTGCATCTTACACGCTCAAAACTTGGAGAGAAAAAATATTTACCTCATCACGATCTTGATCTTTGGCGAGATGGTCAGAGAACCAAGCCAGAAAGCTGCAATCACTAAAACATGCTGAGGATGAGCATACCTTGTGCAAAGACCTTAAAATTGGATTCATGCATCCAAACAGCTAAAATAACATATCAAAATGAATACAGAACCAAAATTTTCTTTGATCCCTTTGCTGGACAGAGAAGGCAAACTGCCTTGTCCCTTTGAGGCTTAAGCAACACTTCTCATACAAAATTAAGCTTTGGGAAGTAAGTAAATAATGACTTCAAGAACATCTCAATTCATATATCTCAAACTGGTATAAGCAAGGTCAGTGTGTCAACTACTACTAACTATAAAATTCAAGAGAAAGCATCCACAGCCTTACTGTGCTACATCGAGCAGTGAATGCCAAGGTGTCAAAGAAAGGATGCAAAAACTAAGGTTCAATGCTGCAAGTTATCCATGAGAGGAAGGATGTATTCATTAATGTTGATGTGAAAAAAAAAATGACTTAACAAGTCAGTATGGCATAAGCCGCATAACTGTATACAATGTTAACTGATGATTAACAGGATTTTCCAAGAAGAATAGTCTACAAACTCAACTCTCAATGAAGCCTTAATTGCCAATCAGCCAATATGGACCAACATAACCATATAAACAATCTTATTACAGTGAACAGCATCATAATCATATTCTCTTCCTGAAGCCTAGCATGAATAAGTCAACAAACCTTTTGTGCACATCAGTACTGGACTGCTCACTACCCTTTTCAATAACATCAGCTTCAGGTCCAGTTGTAACGCCCTGACACACAAAAATGACAAGTAAAAATTCTATGAAACATATAGGCAATCTAATGTAAAAGTACTGTTGCACATATATTTTCCTTACCTTGTCCTTCCACTTGATCTCAGTGCCGCTTGTGTCAATGATTCCTTTGTGGGAGAACGAATATTCTCTTGAGAGTTTAGCATTTTCAAAGAATGGATTCTGTTCAAATTCCTGCAATCAAAATTTATATCCTTAATTCAATAAAACCATTGAGTGCGGAGCAACATTTGCACAATTTCTGACTACTGGCCTACGGATATTTAGATGTTGCACCTGTTTAAATTCAATATAGGAGATGTGGGGACATAGATGAAACTCACAAAGTTATAGTGAACCCAGATTTGACATGCAAACAGTCACTCACATCCACAGTTTTTAGATATCCCATTATCTGCATCAAATACAAAAGCGGTAGATGTTAGTGTCAAACATTCACAGATTAGAATGTCAGGTTTCGACAACTAAGCCCTCGACATATACAAATTAGGGGAAATCATCACATGTATCAAAGGGAACATCATGAAACATAATCATATATAGTAATAAATTTCAGTTCACGTATCAGAGCTAAACCTTCTTGTCTTCTTCAGTCAAGAGTTTTTGAAGCAAAGGTAAACCCAGAAACTGCAAATGATAAAATTGCCAAGCCAAACAGGCATATACATGTCAGTAAGGCACTACAATCAACATGTAAACTGGGGACCAAGCCAAATCTTAGACAAAATGAATAATGGGTGAAGGATAGATCACACCAACTGCAGTTGACCAGAAGTTAGGAATTAATTCTATAATCTTCTTCCTTTTCCTAAGGCAATTCAAGGTATCCCCACACTTTTTCTCTGCTTCCTCCTCCCACACCTTCTTCTCATACTTCTGCTTCGCTTTCCGCATTTCGTTAAGTGTCCTCTTGTTAACCTGTATAAGTAACGCACAAAGTGAAATAAACCGTAGCAAAAGGTATAAATAGCCAGGAACAACATGTCTCACCTCGTCAAGCTTCTCTTGTATTTGCGTCAAGTCATCCATGATTTCTGTTGCGCTTCTTTCTGTTGCGATGACATATTTTTAACAAGATGCATAGTTAGAAATCTAAGGTTCACACATAACATAGAAAACATCACGCTGATTTACAGCGTAAAAATTAAAAATTTAACCCTAGCTTTCATACCCCTGACTTTCTTCTGTTTCTTTCTCTCTTTCTTCTTTCCTTTCTTCTCAATCTTCGATTCAGCTACAGGCATCTTATAGGAATTCTTAATTTTCACTAACTTTCTAGAATTTACATATTTCTTTAACATTAATTTCAGTTTTCTTCTGAAATTTTGAGGAGTTCCTCCTTCATAATGTTCTTCAATAAATTTTGCAATTGCATGTTCACTTGATCCAGTACTTTCTTTTGAATAAGAAATTGCTTCAGTTATCATCTGTAGGTAAGTAAAATGAGGTCCGAGGTGAGGCATGATTTTGATTTGATTTTTGATCTCTTTGAATTTGGTTTGTCGCTTCAGTTTTTTTTTGCTAAGAAAAATTGATTATTGAAGAAATTACATCATAGGGTTAAGGAAATTTGGGACATTCCCCACCATTCCCCCGATACATTAGATCTTCTACTAAACTTGGCTGCTTGATCAGCTAAGAAAATGAAATTACGTTTTAGGAAAATAAATTGTGCAAACTGGAAATAAGAGACTAGAGATTTACAGTCCTCTATGACTGTATTATTATACCAGTACAACTGGTTTGATGTTGAGTTCAGAGACTCTATAACTTGTTTAGCATCACTAATAAAGCAAACTTTAGCCAAGCTTTTTGACTTAGCCCATTTAACTGCCTCCAAGAGCGCCAGGGTTTCGGCCTTTTCAGCGTTTCTTATTGACCCTGCCTTAAGCTTACATCCGATGAAGCTGCCTGTGCTATCTGTCAAGATTAAACCAAAACCAGAGGATTTAGTGTCGATGTCGAATGAGGCATCACTGAAAATAATGACACAGTCTTGTGGTAAAGAAACCATAACAGAAGATAAATTGGTTTCTACAGCACGAGCATTGGGAACAACATGGTGAGCAGGAGCTCTTCTTAAATAGTTATCAGTATCTGAAACTAATTTAACTTATATTGGGAGAAACATCGGTACTTATAAATAAAATACTTAGGGCAACTCCCATGGTATAACTAAAAGGAGGGTCCACATATATGTGGACACTCAAGCAAAAAGTGGAGGTAAAACCTTATCCTATCGTGGATGAAAAATAAAGAAAATGGATTCATCTGATCCTGGCGAAATTGGGGTATACCCAGATTTAAATGGACATGTACCCTTACTAAGGGGGGGCCATAACAGGATGAAGTTACTTTAGTACCCCTTCACTAATTAACCTAAAACTAAACCCTAAACTTAAAAACTAAAAATTGTTTTTCTTCTTCTAATCCCTCTCCTCTTCTCCTTCCTTCATCTTATTCCATCAACCAAGAATTTCAATTTTCATACTCTACCAAAAATGATTCGATCCAGTAGCAAGAGAGATTCAACAGGTAACATGAAAAGATCCAAATCAGAGGGAAAAGGTAAGGAAAAAGTTGGAATGAGTAAACCTGAGAATGTTGAGAAGAACCATCCACCGGCGAAAAGAAGATTGTAAGTGATTTCTAAACTCAAACCCTTTATTCTGATGTGTTGTGTGATTGTTATATTAGGTTAGATTATCAAAAATTCTGATCTATGTGTTTTTAGTCGGCAAGGTCGATAATTTTAAATCGCGTCGACTATTGATATTTTGTAAGCGTCGACATGGTATCAGGATGAATAACCTGCCGACGTTTCATAACATCCATGGCGACTGTTAGACAATAACCAGGGCCGGAAGGGTATAATAACCAACCATGCCGACTTACAACTAGTCGGCATTGTCTTAGACTTGTACCATGCCGACTTTAGGTCACAGAAACTTGATTTTCCTTAGTTTAAAGTCGGCATATTTCTTGAATAAGACCATTCTGGCTATGTATTAGTCGGCGTGGTATATGATTACAATCCCTCCAACTCTGATTTTGTCGGCAGTGTTTAGATTATCGACCTTGCCGACTGTATTACCAGAACCATGTTTCAATGTGTGGAATTTTCATATCTCTTATTTGTGTATTATTTAGGTTCCCACCGACAAAAATAGAAGATATCCCTTGTATTGTGAGCAATGCAGCAGAGCTATTAGAATTTATTGACAGGATTTATCCTGGTTTATAAGATCCTAAATATGAAATTGAAAAGAATTGCCATGTAAAAAAGTTACTTCTGATGGGTAAGGAAGATCCTGAAAAATTTCTAAGATTATGGATAGTCCTAGCAATCCCCTCAACTATGAAGAATGCACATCATCAGAGGAGGAAGAAGGGGAGGTTGATCCAAGAACTTTTTTCAGGGCATGTGACTTTTCTGGAGTGAACCCCTATTACAATGAGGTTAGTGACTACATAGGTCCAGATAAGGGAAAAGAAAAAGTTGATGATGGTGAAAAAGCTAGTGATGTGGAGGAAGATAACAACAACAAGAAGGATTCATGAAATTCTTAACTTTTATTATGTTTCACTTGGTTTGGAAACTTAGATTGTGGTTTGAACTTGTACATTATGTTTTGAACTTTTAAATTGTAGTTTTAGACTTGTTAAACCTGACTTATGTTAATTTTTAGTTTCAGTTGCTTTAGAACTTATTCTTTTTTGTGCAGTTTTAAAGAATATTAGAGTTGCAGTAAGTCGACATGGTTTGTAAGCTCGACCTTGCCGACTATTCCATGTTATATGCTATAGTGGTGTCATGGATAGGTAGTCGGCATGGTTTGAAATTTCGACCCTGCCGACTTAAATGTTAGTAGTATAAAAATATTAATTTTTAGGTACAAAGTAAAACCCATTGAATGGTCAACGACTATAAATTTCAAAATCAAGACATTAAGTTTGTTGTTATTATGAAAGAATTCTCAACTTCATCTTCAACCTTGCATAAAGAATGGAAGTTTCAAGTGCAACACAACCAAATATTGTAGTCTTTGTACACTAAGTGGTCATTTTGCAAACGATTGTCCCTTTGAAGGAAGCAAATGCACTATTGAAGGTTGTAAGGGATTATTATTTCTCATGAAAGCTGCAGTAGGAGATGTATATCAGATGTATGCTTCAAAATGCACTTGTTGTGGGTTTTTCTATTAGATAGATGAGCGCCTAGCTCTGTATGAAGATGAAGTTTCTAAAATTAACCTTCTACCATGCACAGATCCATGTTGCGGCGGTAAGATGAGGCTAATTACCTCTCCTAAGAAATTGTGTATCGGAAAAAGATATTATCTATGTCCCAAATGTGTTAGGGTTAAGTTTTTAACGTTTGTGTGCTTTAATTAAGGTTTGTATGCTCTAATTAAGTTTTTAAGGTTTGTATGCTCTAATTAAGTTTCTAAAGTTTTTTAAGTTTTTAAGAATCATTGTATTCGATTTTAGTCGGCATTATACTAAATTGAAAGCGTGCCGGCTTCTTAACAGTCGGAACTTAATAGTTTACTAACCCTTCCGGCGTATGTATAGTCGGCAGGGTTCTCCTAATACACCCTGCTGGCCACAATGTGTGAGGAACATCCAGGAACTTCTTCTTTTTTCTGTATGGATCGGCATGGTTGTCCTCATAAACCATGTCGGCCACAATAAAGCCAGCAACCTGAGGAAATCCAGACCTTGCCGACCCTGGGACAGTCGACACTGTAGTAGGGAAACTACCTTGCCGATCGTCCCTGGCCTTTTTTCCTGTGCTGCCATGCAGTGCAGCCGGCAACCTGGCGAATTCACAACCTGCCAACCCTGGGACGGTCGACAGGGCCATGTGATAAATACAATGCCAACCAAAGGAGTATACACCAAAAAAACCACATTCATTTCATTCATTTGTAGTACTCCAAAGTACATTACACAAAACAAGAATGCGATTACAAAAGTACTCCAAAAAGACTCCTTATTCCCTAATCATAATCACTCATCACTCAAATCTATTGGAATGAGTTCATTCAAATCTATTGAACCTCCTTTAGTCAAATCTATGGAACATTCCCTGGACTCATCTAAAGCATTCCAAAGGTGCATGTTGTCCTCATAAATTTTCATTCATTCTCCGCTCTTGTTGAATATGAACTTTTCCCAAAAACTAAACCTACAAAGAGGAGGTAATGGCATTCCTTGTTGAGTTGTAGACCAATAAAATGATTATTATCCACCAAAGCCATAACAATTCTTCTGTTCTTGAGCTGCTCCACACAAACCGCATTTTTTGGTGCAAATGCTACACTTAGTCCTTTACTAAAAAAATATACCACGCATGACCACGTATCCACGAATAGATGGCCACACTCCGGCATTCTCAACCAATGCTCCCATTTGACCGGTGCATTTCCCTCCGGGCTTTTAACACAAGTTAGCAAATCTTTAAAAGTCATTTTTTTGTCCTCCGTGGAACCTTCTAGCATCATTGAGATATAAAACTCCTTGTCTTTTTCTAGTCGGGCGGCCATCTTCTTTCTTATGTATTGACATTGAGTGAGATTCTCCTCAACCGCTCCACCTAGGTGTCCCAATTGTTGGGAGGCAACGTGAAACCCACAATTTCCATCCTTTGGGACATTGTCGGTACCAATAACGAACTCTTGAATAATTTAAGGGAGTTGTACATGATACTTGTTGCGTGTCGTAAGTGCAAAAAATTAATAAAGATATTTCCCACTAATTAACTGGTAATATAGCAGTAGTAAAAGATCGATCCCACAGAGAGCTGTGTAATTGATAGGTTATTTGAATGAGTAAAACTAAAGTAAAATGGGGGGATTGGTTTGATGAAAGTAAAATAAAAATATAATAAGAAAGCAAAGATGATTAAGGAATCATTCGCCGCCACTAAACATAAGCTTAATAAAAGTACTTGTTTATTTCTTGTAAAATTTCTATTGTCACCAACCGTAGAATAGCAATAAGCTCTGTTATCCCCGGAACTCATGTTGCTACTGGATACAGAAGCGCTCGACTACCAGATTTTATCCATCTGAGCCACCATGAATAAGCTCTCAAGGTGTAACCCATCGAATGCATTACGTTTTGTGAATTAGGTTGATCCTAGCATCAGACGCATAAGCTCGATCTGCTTACTAGTGTCATCTTTATACACAATTGCTTAACAAAATCCCTCTGTCATCTTTTGCGATGTACTACTTGTGTATGGAATTGAGTGACTATTACACGTATCACCAACCCCAATACTAGTAGAATAATTACTATCAGGTTAATTCATATGGCCAATTGAATAACCCAATAGTAATCTTAGACACTAAAATTAATAGAGACAATCGACAAGAAAAATAAACTTGTAAAAAGAATTAAAGTTCCATTAATCAGGACTTTGAAATCATACCTTAATCAATAAAATTAGCTACACATGAATTTACTAAAACCCATAAAAATATATATGAAAAAATAAATAAGAAAATTGATTGGTTTCCCTAAATGGGGTAAACCCTAAAATAGAATGTAAAACCTCTCTTCTTTTCTCTGTATTTTTCTCTCTCAAAAAGTTGTCTCTTTCATTCTCGGCAGGGCTGCTTTATATATGCACCAGTTAGCCGTGTTAGATCCACAAAAGGCGTAGCTGATAAACATTAAAAGTCGGTTGAGAAAGATTTCGTGCGGGAGAAATTAAGTGATGATAATTCCGTGTGACAGGAACCATTTTAATATATTACAGCCTACTCAGGATTGGCTATAGGCTTCAGGGGACCCCATGTGCACCAGCGTGTCTTGTTTTAGTACTGGATGTTCATCCAACTCGATATAAAGAAACACAGCAAATAACCATTTTTCAAAACTTCTCCATCGGCCGAAGCTCATCTCCACTGAATTTCCGGTCAAGTTTTGGAGTCCGAGTTCATCCTTTTCGAAATAACCTCCAGCAGGACCTCTTAATCCTCTCCATTGATCAGCAACATACCTTCCCTGACTTCTTCTCAATCCATCTGTCACAACCAACTATCTACGCTAGCATCATCATTACTGCCATCAGCCAATGGCAACAACAGATCACCGAACTGTGGCTCAAGTCCAACACGAGCTTCATTCTCCTTTCGGCTTCATCTAGCTAACCCATTCAACCATCTTCTCAGATAATACCACAACCACAGTATGACCACCAAACTCCAACATACAATCAGCAAGATAAGCTTCAGTGAACCACCGATTACTGCCAAGCTCAACTCCATATCGAGTCATGTCCACAACCCAAGCAGCAGCACCATATCCATCGTCTTCTCTTTGTATCACTCGAGCTCCACCTTCTCACTGCCATTAATCACCGGTCATCTTTATTACCAGGGTTGGCAGCAATAGCAGCCTCCGTTCCTTATATGTATTGAGATCATATCAAACAATAACAGCATAATCAATCTCGTCATCTGCCAACAGTCCCTCTCCATCAATGCGAGCTGCATGTTATGCTCCATTCTCACCTACAGCTCCAATCTCATTGCTGCCATCAGCTCACATCAAAGCTCGTGCCCTTTATCTCTCTATAAACTCAACTGAGTTTGAATGATATATCCAGTGTAAACTCTTCCCTGGATTTCCATCACCATTAATGGAAGCAAAAAATGCTCCATGATATCTTCTACATGCCCCTGTTTAACTCATCATCGCCATATTCAGTCAGCATCATTAATCATTCTTTCATCGACCCATTTTCATCATACCAAAATCACCATCAATTACCTTCGTTTGTGACGGCATGAGATTAGCCGGAACTGGTCGTGTTCTGCTGGTGTGAAAGAGGACGATGGTGGCAGCCCTGAACTGAATGGCCGGTGCCATTATAAGTATTCAAATTATGGCTTCCCCTCAAGTAAAAGATCTGACTTCCTTTAGCACTTCCTTTGAAATAGTGTGCCCCTTAGAGGAATGATTGCCCCTTAACGATCATTGTGGTGCCAATAGCATTGCCCTTTAAAATAACCATTTTGCCCTTTTGATCTTCCAAGTTCTTGTTTTGCTCATAACTTCTTCATACGAGCTCAGAATGACTTCGTTCTTTCGCCATTGACTTCATCTTCCTATCCTCTACAAAATGATGACTAGAAATCCTCCATTTGAACGAGTTCCACCAGGTCTTTGGCCTTCTTCACTTGTGACTTCACTTTTGTAGCTATTTCCACTTCTTTTGGATGATTAATAAAACACAAATAAAAGAAAACAAGAGTAATATACAATAATTCACAAGAATATATAGCAATTACTAGCATGGATTCGACACTAAATATATGCAAAATATGCACTTAACAATACTCTTCCAATACCTATTTTACTACCTTCCTAGGGCGACCTCTTTTCATCACAACATCTCCTTGACTTGCTTGACTCTCAAGAAGTGGATTGTTATTTGGATTCAAGTTTGAAAAGGTTGGTGTAGTTGTTTCTTTGCTCGGATGACCCTTTTTCTTTACAACACTTGCTTGACTCTCAAGAGCTGGAGTGCTATTTGGATTCAAGTTTGAAACCGTTGGTGTAGTTGTTTCTTTCCTCGGACGACCTCTTTTCTTTTTAGCCGGCTCCTCTTTGTATTGCGCCTAGGTATACTCATGTCCGGATGGATCGCATTTTGTTCTCAAATATTCTTTAATTTGTTCACTTTCTTCCGCCCTTGTCTTTTTGGTAAGTGGTCTACCACAAGGATCTTGTTTCGTCGGTTCTTCAAGTTCTTCCATAAAAGGGTAAACAATCGGCATTAACTTGTGCTTCATAGTTCGTTTTTCCAACCTATTCAACTTGGGTACTTGTCGAGGATTATTATCCAAAGTTCCATGTCGCCAAACTCTTCACCGGGATCTTCCCTTGGAGCCAGTTTGAAAGATAGTTGCTTCCAATAAGGATGGATATCTTCAATCGCAATGGGAGTTTTATACCTACCAAGCATATGACGACATGGAAGTCTGATAGCCTTCATTATCCTACACTTACAAGGGGTGTCCGGCTTGTCATAATTTTTTATACAACTTGAGATATTTCGTCATAAAACGTATTGCCCAATGTGAGACGTTGCAATATATAACAACAAGCAACCAATTATCCTCCTTAAACTCCTTCAACCTCCAGAAGTTACTTTCTTGGAATTGCTTTTTTATCTTGTTGATATCATTATTAGTGTACTCATGGATAGCATATTGCACCGTCACAATCCCATTTTGACTCGTGAAAATTAGACCTTTTAGTCTACCATGAGCTTGCTCTACCATACTTGTGGATTCAAGTTTGAAATGCTTATAGTCGTAAGTAAAAGCATACACAAACCTCTCTTTGTGTGGCCTCAACCATTGTATCTTGCAATATTCCACTACTTTGGGGTAATTAGTCCCCCAATCATCCTCGAACTCCTTCAATTTGATCTCATATCTTGCCACACTCATCGACCAAACCAACTTATCCCACGCTTTCATGAATAAACCAAACTTGATCTCACCTTCTTTCCATTCTTCATCTTCTTTCTTATTCTCTTCCTCTCTCTCCTCTTTAGTTAGTTTACTAAGATGTTCATCTTCCTCTTTTTCACGTTTAGTGCCTTTCTTTGCCTTTGGCTTTTGGATATGACTCCTACAATTCTTTCGAAGATTGCATTGTATATGCCAAGTGAAAAGCAAATTTTGTGCATTGGGAAAAATTATCCTCACGGCGTTCATTATTGCTTGCTCATTGTCGGTCACTATAACCCCGGGAGTCTCGTCTTCATTGTAGAGAAGCTTCAAAGTTTCCAATTCCAAAATATAGCTATCATCCTTCTCACGATACATAAAACACCACGCCACCATGAACGATTTCTTATCCGAGGTTTGTCCAACAATGTTCAACAAAGGCATGTTGTACCTATTCGTCTTATAAGTACAATCCATGAACAAAACTTGGTAAAAGAACCGCGCCAATTGAATCATATCGGGATGCGCAAGAAAAATACGATCCACCTTCCCCTCTGATGACTCATGGTGTCTCACCGTGTAGTTGTATTTATGTGCCAACCATTGTGATTCTTCCATTAGCTTTCTTACATCCCATTCAATTCTTTTGATGGTTGCCTTGGCCGCATAAATTGTAGACAGTGAATAAAGGTTATACGGGTCATCCCTCTTGAACTTACTAAGGTTCTTGCTTGGTTTAATTCCCCAACTTTTTCTAACTTATTCGAACTCGTGCAGTTTCAACTTGGCAACTTGGCAGTGCCCAACAAGACTTTTCGGATCTTTATGGTTATGCCAACCAACATCAACTCTATTCATTCTCCACATGTTATCTTCTCTTTTTATTTCTCAACAATCCAATTTACCGCGTCATTTTTTTCCTTTTATTCCAAATCATTAGCATAATGTGCAGAAGTATCAGGACCCCTAACATTGTGAGCTTGAGGCTAATCCGTCATCGGTACCAATACAATTTACAAAATAACATAAGTTAGTTATATGTACTACAAAAGTCGGGAGGGTCGGTTTATAAAACAACGTCGGCTAAATAACCGCCAGCTTGGTCGAAAAATAAAAGAGTATCGACCAAATAACAGTCGGCAGGGTCGATGCATCCAGAACAATGCCTACTTAAGCATGTTTCAAATTTGTTTCATGTGCTGCAAAAAATCTTGTAGTCGGCAGGGTCTATATATAAAACAACGCCGGCTAAACAACAACCAGATTGGTCAGAAAATAAAATAGTGTCGACCAAACTATAGTAGGAAGGATCTACGTACCACTACAATGCCGACATACACACGTTTCAAATCACGACTTATGTGTTGCAAAAAAACTTGTAGTCGGCAGGGTTCAAATTTTATACCTTGCCGACTAAAATATTGCTCATGAAAAGTCGGAGCATTGGGTAATATATACCACGTCGACTTTTACAGTCGGCATGATCGACAATCGTCGACCTTGCCGACACTGGTCAGCAAAATTGAAAAAAAAATGATCATTTGCATGGAAAAATCACAAACTTCACCACGCAAGTTGTCTACCTGATTACTCTCAGCTCCATTCTCTTCTTCTTGGCCATTGGATTCTACGTTTGGCTCAATACATTCATCACTTCCATACCCATCTTGAGTTTGAGGAAAATAAAAGTGAGGATCATGCATATAATCCATTTGATCATGATCTGGTAGATCATCATACAAGTACTCATCTGTAGGAGGAAAGTTAGAAGACTCCCCCACTTCAAAATCAGGATTTGAATCACTAATCTCACTCATATCACAAATTTATCAAAAACCCTAACTTCACCCCCCCCCCCCCCCCCCCCCCCCACACACACACACACAAAAAAAAATCCTCTACTACTTCATACTCTTTCTTACTCTCAATTATTTCCAAATCCACTCATATAAATCAACCAACTAATCTAATCATTTGAATTAAATTAGTGTTAATCATTATAGGGGCAATTTTGACATTTAAAAAATACAAGGTTAAGGGGTGGCTTCTATTACTTCAAAATGACCTAGATTTTGTCGTATTAGGTATACCCCAATCAAGCCAGGCATCCGATCATGAACTGGCTGGATTAAAAAATATTAAAGTTAGCAACGCTTATAAAAGTGGCAGAGTAAAATAAACCGTTACTGTTTTTTGGATGAAAGAAATAAACTGTTGCCATATTCTGCACCACTTATATCTATCCCTGATTTCCTTTTTGCAAAAAATAAAAAACTCCATCTGGTCATTTATTAACCGGATGAGAAAAAAGTTGAAAAAAAAAACATATACATCCGGTCACTAAATGTCCGGATGGGGTATCCGGCCATCCTGTGACCAGATGGACTCTCCATAGCTAACTACACACATTTTAGGGGTCCCCTATGGACTTCACAAACATATGGATGTTAAAATCATCCATAGTAGCACTTTTTTGTCCATAAAATGTGGATCATCACAAAGATATGGATGATTTTTGGATTCATAGGAGTTGCCTTTATATACACTAGATTATTGCTGCAATAGTGCGGGGACGACCGTAAGTTCGGAAGCGACTCCGTGGAATTGTACAGGATCTTTCTATTATGACAGTTTTGTAACAGTTTTGCAACAATATTTGTATCATTTGTTTACTAACAATTATAAGTGTAATATTTATGTAATACTTATTATATAACAATTTTGAAATAACAACAACAGCTTTAGATCCGATGGCCGAATTTTATTAGTAATCAACGGTCAAGATCAAAATTAAAAGTATAGGTGACGGTTTTTTTGCCATTTTTACGCCTGGAATACCGTTAACTGGTTCAACTTCCGATCATTTTGACCGCGCCTAACTGTAGTCGTGGTTAGTGACTATCTTATTGTCGATCCAATTTCATGGAAAGAAGACTACTAGGCGTTCAGTTTTTGTGACTAAAAATAAAAAAAGAGCGTTACAAATGGACTACATTTTGCTCCCCTATTGAACACTAAAGGGACTCCCTTCGGTCGTCCCAATTAGTGGTGGGAGGGAGGGAGACCCATATCCACCCCAGTGTTAACGTGAACCTATTTTTACGCCCCAATAAAAAGTTAAATATCCTAGCGTGATTGGGGTATACCCAAGTTTAAATGGACCTAGTGCCCTTGGTAAGGTTAAAATTGGTGATTTTACTTTAATACCCTTCAATTGATTAACTTAAAAATTTAAAACTAAAAAACTCTTAATCTTCCCTAATTTCTCTGTTCTTTCCCTTTATCTTCTTCTATTTCTTCCATCAACTGAAAATCTTAAACTTTCATTTTCCAAAAAAATGGTTGATTCTAAACGATCAAGCAACAATACATATTCAACAGGAGAGAGAAGATGCGAGAAAGACGGAAGGAAGGCGATGGGAGAAAACTTTTACAGCTGGAGAGAAAGCGTTTTGAAATTTCTCTAGAGACTTTTGGTAACAAAGATTTGATCAAAATATTAGAAAGGGGATGGAGAGGATCAAGATCTTGGTTAGCTTTTTCTGATGATATGGTGTTTTGTCTCATCAAAACATTGAAGACAGTTTATAAAGGCAATCACAAAGAGGGGAGTTTTGAAGAAAAGGATGGTGATGATTTATATGTTTTGAAAGTTTTGAAAAATAGTAGAGGGGTTTATGTAAGGGTTTCGAGACAAAAGGAGGGGATTGAAGGAAGCAATTATTTTATTTGTATTCCTACCAATGATAATAATAGTTGTTGGTTT
The DNA here is from genome assembly GCA_023529315.1 of Papaver bracteatum. Taxonomy (NCBI): domain Eukaryota; kingdom Viridiplantae; phylum Streptophyta; class Magnoliopsida; order Ranunculales; family Papaveraceae; genus Papaver; species Papaver bracteatum. Next base: position 797,683 of record JAJJWX010003760.1, read on the forward strand.
ATTCTTGCAGAGTCTTTAGAGCTCTTTATGAAACGTCAAAACAAACAGAAGAAGGTGGTGCAAGTAGCTCCAAAGGATGCTGGCTTTCCATCTGTATTAACTTTGAAAAGTTCAAGGCTAGTGAGAATAGGGGTGGTGAAGGTTTCAAAAAGGTTGAACTAGAATACAATGGATGTTCAGATAAAGAAAAGAATGGGTATTAGGAAATATTTGAAGATGGATGAAGTTGCAGAAGGATTAGCCTTGTTTGTGGTGGAGGAGAATGAATGGTGTCAAATATGGGAGCCAAAAATATAGAGATATAGAGATATGGACGTCTCTGTGTCTCACAATGGGCTGGTGATATGGCATTGAAGCACAACATGAAGGTGGTGGAGAAACCAGTGAAGAAGGTGGCGGATAAAATGGCAGAGAAGAATAGAGGAGTTAATTATACTTTGGAGAGTACTGAGCATAATTTACATTCGTTCAAGATCAGGGGCTTGGATGTGTCCAATTGGTCTTCTGTTCTGAATGCTAAAATTGGAAATAAGATATCTTTGGGAGAATTTTCAAAAATATGGTTGGAAACCTTGAGAAGAGAAGGTCATAATTTTTTTTGTATTGCAGTTTCTGGTAACATTAGTCAGGTGGTGGCGGTGCTGGTGACGGAGGTGGGCGGAAGGAAGGTGGTGCTCACAATGGAGTGGGATCCTAATTACGTGGAGAAGATTAAGCTAACGAAAGATGATTATCGGCGTGAGTTATGGGAGTTTGACTCTTATTTGGAGAAACTTTCTCCGGTAGGATTTCAAAATGCAGTTAATGATGATTTGTTGGCGCGTAACTTGGGGTTGGTTAATTACTTAGACATAAGTGAGTCAGACTATGTGTCTGGAGGAAGTGAGTCAGTTAGAGATGAGTCAGTTGAGGCTGGGTCAAAAATTAGATCCTGGTCATAGATATATGTGTCGATAAGGTAAATAAACCCAAGGCAAATGGGGGTCAAATGTTACTTTTAGGTCAAAATTCGACCGTTGAGGATTCAAACACATATGTCAGAGATTCAAATTATCCAATTATTGAAGAGGAGGAGGCAGAGAGTGCGATGAGGGAAGAAATGGTATTGGCTTCTCATAATGAAGTAGCGTAGGTTATTTACTATCAGAGATTGAGAACAAGATAGTAATGAAGTTAGGAGATGTCCAATTATCGCATACAGAGAGTTTGGAGAAGGTAATGGAAGCTGCAGAGTTGATGATGTTACATTGTTGTACTTATGGGGGAGTTTGTGATGAAGATAAGAAGATTTTGAAGGAGGTGGTTTTGAAGCAGGTGATGAAATATAAAGAGAGGTTTAGGATGGTGAATTCAGAGAGGAATGAGGATGCAGTGAGGAGAATCGAAGGTGTTTGGGAGAAAGCATTAGTAGAGATTAATCCATTGAATGTGGTGGAGTCAGTTCAAAATCCAATAGTTGTGAATGGATCTTAAACTGATCAGATGGAATATTAGTGGGCTTAATTCTTATGACAAAATGGTGGCATCTAAGAATATAATTTTGGCTCAAAAGTGTACAGTATGTATGGTGCAAGAGACAAAGATGATGAAGATGAATCAATGGATGGTTAAACAACTTTGGTATGATTCTGATTTTGATTGCTTTATTTGCCTTCAGTAGGGAGTAGTGGAGGTTTGCTTACTATTTGGGATAAAACTAAATTGGTGAAGGAGAATGTGAGAATGGGTAAGAATAACATAGCTACTCTTTTTACTTTTAAATCAAATGGCTCTAAATTGGCTATTTGTAATTTGTATTCACCTTGTAATTACAATGAAAGAGAGATATTTTGGAAGGATATGGAGGAGTTGAAAAATTGGTGGGATGGACCTTTTTGTTATGCAGGAGATGTGAATGCTGTTAGAAATGGTGAAGAAAGAAATAGGGGTGAAGGGGATAGCAGAAATAACTCATTCCTAAACAATTTTTGTAGTAGCAGGAAATCCTACACTACACCCCTCACAAGAATTCATACAATCAAGTCATTTTTTATATAATCAATCACAATCTTTATTAATGAATCTCACAATTTTACAAGAATGGAAAGGAATGAAACTAATAAATTAACAACTGCTCTGGACTTTCTCTCTCCTAAATGACTTGCTCAACACTCGAAAAAGATCTCTCCTTCCTCACGCTTGTTCAACTCTTTATATAGGAAATTACATAGTGGATGACAGCTAATCTGTCCTTTATTTTAGGATCTGGATTGCAATATTCTCGCAAGAGTTATATTGTCATATCTTCGCAAGTATTCTAATTATCGCAGAATCGTCACACATTTCTCATGTTTCTGCCATTGTCATCTGTTACGTCATTCTTCAAATCACTCTGCGACGCTCGCAATGTGTTATTAACCCAACTTCGCAATTATGTCTTTCTTGCGATATTATGATCCTACATCTTTCCTATTCTCATGTCTTCTCTGCGAAGGGGAGAATGTCATGAGAAATTAGTTTTCAAAATGCCGTAACTGTTTACCTTTTCATATTCTCCGTACTGACACGATTCTTCATTCTTCGCCAAATTCACTACACGTATCCCTTCTTCCATCTAGCTTCTGACACGTCTTTTTCAACCGATGTATTCCAACTATTCATGTCTAATCTTTGCATTAAATGTGTTTATCTTTTCGAGTATTCTTCTCTCTATATATACTCTTTTCATTATTATCTACTCTTCTTTTTTACTTCCTTTCTTATTTTCTATGCAACTTTCTTCACTAATCTTCCGTGAATTCCGCTCCTGCTACTGTAACTTTTCTCAATTCTCATCTTTTCAAATTTTTACTTTCTTCTCCATTCCCATACTAAAGAATTCCTCCAACCGGTCGCAAGAATGAGATTTCCTTTGAAAAGGATCAAAAGAAGCTTCAGAATAAAAGTTTTACTCTATCTCGTATTCCCGATCAAAACCATAAATCCGAGCTTACTGCCACATTATTTTCTGATCATCCCTGCAATCAGGGAAAGATCATAGTCTCACTAGGTCAGCTTGAAGCTGGTCTTCTCATTCCCCTTTATGATCCTGAGTTCCTCTTGTTTTATGAAATTCTTTCTCATGCGAAATTCTCGCGAGCTATATATTAACTAAGTGGATATTGCATTCGTCTCCTGCTTGAGTTCGCCAATCGTGGTGCTGGAAAGGGATATCTTTATCCTGATGAAGCTAAAAATCCTAAATTTAAAGATGTTGTGATTGTTCCTGTGAACTATACTGTCGAAAACTTCTTTGCGAATTATGAAGTAATTCCTATGAAGGGAGACATCACTTGTTGGGGTGTTCGCTTACATAAGAGAGATAATGTTGCTGATGACCAATTACTCATGAAAGACATTGACTGGCATCCTGGCGATAATTATTCCCCGCATAATTCTAATGATAACAAGTGGTGTGTTTTCCCCTTGATTCTAGAGGGTCCTTATATTTCTGGTTCTCATGTCTTACCTGCGAACGTCGCAGAATACCGACCCTGGGTATTCAACTTTCCTGAAAGGAATGATGAGGTATATTTCCACTTTTTGGTTGAATCCTTATTATTATTTTTCTTGTATTCTTACATATATTCTCGTTAATCACTCCAATATTTTTTTATGTTTGCGAAATTTCCAGATTAAGAGGCTGAAAGCAAACTACAAGAAGTTTGGGAAAGCTAATACTTTATCCGCTTTTCAATCAATCACAGATGAAGTAAGAAATATTCTTTTAAGATTCTTAACAATATATTGTTGCCTCTATTTCTTATCTTTATCTGTATTTGAGGGTTATTGGAAAAGGCGCTCCTCGCAAGGAGAATAATGATGCTCCTCCTTTAAAGAAACGGAAAGTTCAATCACCTTCTCCCTCAATCCCTCAAGATAACGAGAGTTCCAGTGACAATAATAATGATGCTGATGATGATAGAGACAATTCCGATATCTCTTCTGCGAAAGAATCTTCTCAACCTGAATCTTCCATGTCTCATATGTCCGGCATTTTTGATAATACTATGCAAGTAATTAGTGATACCCCTCTGACTGATGCTTGCAAGTCCATAGCTGCTATCTGTGATGCCCCCCTCCTAGTGAACAATGAATCTCTTCGCGAGGCCTCAAGATTTATATCTCCAAATTTCATGCATTCACTCAATAGCTTGGTAAACTTTCATACTTATACTTTTCTTCTTTTTATTTTCATCTTGAATTCAAAATGACCTTTTAAACTTCGATGTATTATTTCGTTGGCTGGGAAAGCTTCTTTTTCTGTTGTCTCAGATTTAGAGAAGAGGCGTGCGACTTTCGCAAAGAAGAATCTTAAACTCCTCAATAAAAATGAAGAATTGGAGGCTGAAATTATTGATCTTCGCGAGAAGGATAAGCAAAATGAAGGATTAGAGACTGAAGTTACCAATCTTCGCAAGAAGAATGAAGAACTTGAAATTGAAGCTGTCGGTCTTCGTGAGAAGAATAAGCAGTTGGAATCAGACATTTCTCTTCAGAAGGGCAAAGTATCTAGTCTTCAAGATGCCAACAAGCAACTCTATGGTATGGGATTCTTTTTCTTTCCCCTATATTTTATTTTCTCAAAAAAAATCTTCTTATATAAAGTTTACCATTTCGCAGACGTCTATGGTCTTACTGATAAAGCTATTCTTTTTCATTCATTTCCCAATCACATGGATGATGGTACCCTTCTTGAACATCTAAATACTTCCCTAAATATTTTTTCAAACATTAAGATTGAGTCTCTTCCCATAAATGAGCTTAGATCCAAGCTTCATCTTCTAGAAATTGAACATAGACATGTCTTGGATATGGCTAATAAATTTAGACAATTATTTCACAACTCTAAAGAAGAAATTCGTAAGTTACAAGCCAAATATAGTGATCTAATAGATGAAAAAGATCGTATTTCTCTCCAAGGTGCTCAGACATTAGCAAAATTTCAAGAAACTCTTCTTGAGATTCAAATTGAAAGGGATGACCTCAAACATAGAAATTTTGTACTCTGCGAAAGAGAAAATCAAATTTGCTCCCGTCTTCTCATAAATGATGATGATGAATTTGCTTGGGCTGCAAAAGTTTTAGATAATTCCAGGAACAATTTAGGTGTAGATGTTAGTCTAAAAACTGAGCAATCAGCCCTGATTAAAGATATGATTTCTAACAGAGAAGGTTGTTAACTGTTCTTATTTACTTATTTGTTTGCTTTTCATAATTTTCCATCGAATTATTAATTTATTGCTATATTTTCGCAGAAGCTGAAGAGAGATATCGCAAAAGACTTGAAGAGCTAGAGAATGAAAAGGCGAAGCTCGCAACGGATCTTTCTTCTCGCAATGAGAAGTTTTCAAAACTGAAGGCTCAAATGAAGATTACTATTGCGAATTTTGGGAATGACGCAATTTCTTATCTCAATAGTACTATCAAAGAAATTTGTGATGATAACCAGATTCCTCACTCCAAATATCCTTGTCTTTTAGACAGCATCCCGGAGAATGTGCCTAACTTAGTCATCTCTGATAGTGAAGCTGATGGAGAAAAAGAATCTGAAGAAGATGGAAATGATGAATCTGATGAAGATAAGGAAAAAAGCTCTAGTGAAGAATCTGGCGGAGATAATGATGAATCAAGCTTTAAATAGATTTTGCTTCCTTGCTTGTTCCCCTGTAAACTTGTACATTCATTCTTTGGTCTTTTACTCTTGTACTCTATCACTGTGAATTTCTCCAATCTTTAATATAAGTTCTTTTTTGTTTCACCCTGCATGTGTAAGTAAAATTTTATTTCTTGCAATATGATTAATCAAAATACAGCTGCGTAAATCTATCATATGGAAGCAAATAACATCTAATTTATCTTATGCATTCCCATACTTGCCTCTATTATTTGTATTCAGATGAGTGATTGAGCATATGACCTTTACTTGGTAAAGTATTTTGCGACAAATTTGCAATTGCCTCTGTATAATCTCGCAAGTATATACTGCAAAATTTCATTGATATTAAAGTTCTTGTATTCTGATGTGGTCTTATTTTTCCTTCCTAAGTAAAGGTCTTATTTTTCCATCTTTTTTCTTTACGACAAAATCGCAGGATGTCTCTACACTTTCATGTAAAAACCCATTGATCTTGCCTTAACTTTTTATTCTTTTGTATTTTTGCTGCGACAATATGATATGCCTAAATTTTCTTGCGAAACTAAAGCCCCATAACATTGCCGTCTTGCGACGAAATCGCAGGACGTCTTTACACTTGCATGCAATAACCCATTGATCTCGTCTTATCTTTTATTTTGTATTATTGCCTCTTCAGGATTTTTGCACAAATATGACAAGTATAAATATTCTTGCGGAAATATAGCCTCATGACATTTGCGTCTTAAGACACTTATCATCTCCCTAATGGATGGTGCCGCCCTTATCTTCCCCATGGTTGCCCTTTCAAGGAGACGTACATCGTCCATACAAGACTAGCTCCTCCCATCCAGTCTTAACAACAACCAGTTGTTTTCGCAGCCTCTTATCCCTTTTGCCTATATGGCTTATGGTTACAAGACTTCACCCTAAGTGGAGTTTTCTTCGGGCCGAGTGCATCATAGCCAAGACTTTCCAAGAATGGCCAGGGTAGGTTCATCCATCCCGGGCACTCTTAGCTCAACCGTGTACCTCGGCGCCTTGGTCATACTATGCACCCCTTAGGAGAGATCTTATTACCTTATTCGCCCAACTCAAGTCATATGCTCAAGTTGAGAATCCAAGGTGTCTCTCCTGGATAGGCTTTCATTGACCCCAAATCTTCATGACTCAGGTTCCAGTAGCGGTGTAACCTTATCGCTGAGTCATGTAACAAATACCCCCTTCTATGACGTACTTTAGGTCTTACATTTTCCTCTTGCGAAATCTTATTCGTGAACTAAGGTGTACGCCATAAAGGTTTGTCCCATTCTGGATTTTAAAGATCATTTCTTGCGAAATTTCCGCATATTTTCATTCTGCTTTTGATATTTGCAATTTCTCATCTTCCTTTTCATAATTTTTTTGTATATATTCCCTTCATTTTAACAGATATTTTTGAAATTTCGCAACAAATCAATTATACATTTCTTTTTGTTTCCTCAATATTTCTTTCACTTCACAGTTTGAGTTTTTTTACCTTTGTTGTTCTCTACCTCTGTTCTTTCGCTGCTTTTCGCGACAGTATCTTCTTCTGCGACAGTTTCATCATTTGTTATTTTCAGCTGGTGTTGACTTCGCAGCATTCTTTGTTTTCTAAGTTCTACTAAATCAACCATCAATCTCTCACTTCTTTGTCTTTCTTTGATGTTATACTTCCAATTCCCCTTCTTCGCAGCTCTTTCTTCGCAAGATTCCACATCAATCTCATAACATTTCCTTCCTTCAATCCAATCTCTCTTTATTATTCCAACACCATTAGGATGTGGAAATTTAATGCACTGATGGAAAGTCGATGCCACACCTAAAATCCCATGTAGCCAAGTCCGTCCAATTAAAGCGTTGTAGGGTGACTCTACGTCGACAACACATAATAGAACTTTAGAAGATATCCCTTTAATGGAATTGTCATTGTGATCTCTCCCTTAGGCTTATTGGCAGTACCATTGAAACCATAAATTTTATAGGTTGATGGTATTAGATCCTCATCTCTGCCTCCCATAGTCTTATAAGTATGATAGAATAAGATATCCATATAACTTCATGTGTCAATTAAGACTCTATTAATTGCCCATGTATCTTCATCCTCATCATCCTCTTCTTCATCTTCATCCTCATCATCCTCTTCTTCATCTTCATCCTCTCTTTGCCTTGGGTTTATTTCTAACCTCACCACTAATGGGTTATCATGCATTTCGCCAGACTCTGGTACTTCTTCTGCGATGAAAGAGATAGTCTGTTTTTTCCATTCTTTTAGTGGCGAAATTTTCGCAATTTTCATAATTTCTCTTCCATCAACATCTCTCTCAAATACTCTGCTTAAAACACTCTCGTGAAAGTCTTCAATTGTTTTGTATGAATGCACAATAGAATTACAAAACAGGTTCTTCGCCTTTGCTCCAACTTCTATGACAAATGTTTCTCCTCCTTTTGTTGCATTTACTCTGTGAATTTCTAGTGGTGGTGGTAAGGGCTGAGATTGAGGGTGCCCTATTAGAAAATGATTTAATTTTCCTTGGTCTATCATCTTGAGAATGATCCTTTTTTATATTTCTACAATTATTTGTTGAATACCCATGAAAATGATGGTAAGAACAAAATTCTTGACTTCGGTTGTTTTGATGTGGTTCTTTTCCCATGTTCCAGGGTGTTGGAATGTGCTCCATTAAAATTATAGCTTCCCAAATTTTTTCCACACTAGCATTCAATGGTGGCATCTTGATCTCTTCCCATATCATCTTTTGACTTCCCGATCCTCTTTGATAATTTTGTCTTTGTCCCCCATAAGTTTCTTGTGGATGATCAAGTCTTTGAATTTTGTTATTTCCACCTCGACTATAAAAATTTATTTCCATTTCGAATTCTTCTTGATCTCTACTTCCCATAGCTACCAGCTTCTGCTGATTATCATTCTTATTTTCTTGTTGAACCTGCGAAGTGCTCGCCACTGTGTTTATCAATTTAGGTAATAAGCTTGCACTCGCTGTATTTGAGCTTATGTTCGTAATTGAATAAGATTCTACTTCATTCTTATTTTCTTCAAGAGCAATGTACTCCTCCTGCAATTCTCGCAGCTCTGTCATTGTAATTGTATTCTTGATTCTGAAAATTTGAATATACAATAGATTGGTTGCGAACATTGCGTTAATGAATGATAAGATAAGATATCTCTCATCCACCATTCCAGCCATTTCACTACACATTGTCTTCCATCTTAGGTTAAATGTTTCAAACTTTCACCAATTCTATGCTTTAACCCAAATACATCTTCTATGCTTGGCCGCGAGGAATTGTTGGTTATGTATGCCCCTAAAAATGTAGTCTGGAAATGGTTGAAAGATGTTATAGTATTTCTGGGTAAACCTTCAAACCACTTTAGCGCCTCTCTTGTTAAGCTTGAAGCGAAATACTTGCACAATACATCATCATGATTCTCCCACTGTAGCATACATCTCACATAAGCTTTAATGTGTTGAATTGCACAGGTTGTTCCATCAAAGATACTGGTTAACGCAAGCAAACTGCATTTTGGTGGAATTCCTCCTAGTTGTACTTCTTGCGAGAACGGAGTTTTCGCAGCTTCTTCTATGGCTTCGTCCAATTGTCTCATGCCTCCTTATCTTCTGTTATTTAGCATTCCTCTCATTTCTACCAACTCTCTTAAGATTTGCTCATTTACCCCGGACGTTGATCCCATTGGTCTCTTTAGTTATGCTTCCATTCTCATGCGTTCTTGTATGTTTCTGTGTTACGAGATTTTTATTTTCTTCCCTTTCATTTTCTTATTGTCTTTATCGGCGATCTTCTTTCATGAATTCGCACACCATTATATCTCTCATTAACTCTTCTGCGATTTTGTTCATTCCTTATCAATTCTCTATGTTGCCTTTCAGCTCCTCTTTGTACCCTATCATATTCTTCATTGATGTTACCATTATTGCGGTTTTGTTCGCGTCTTCTTTATCGATTGTCGTGATTATTCTGGCGAATTGCCTCTTGGAACTCTCTTTCCTCTACTTTTTCTCTCAATCTCTCCCTTTCGCAAGCTAAACGTGCTTGTTCGGCATAATGTCTCTCGATTTCTTCTTCAATTATCTGTTGATTTCTTTGAATCTCTCTTCCACGAAATATTCTCCTCCCCTTTTCCTGATTTTCTTCGCAGTCTCGGTTGTTTCGTTCCTGACGCTGCTCATTCTCCTGACCTCTGTTGTTTTATCCATTTTGGTGAATATCGCCTTGTGGTATATAACGATCTTCCATTACTTCTCTCCTTTCGCGACGTCCTTCATTTGGATCTTGATTTTCTTCTTTAATATTTGTCATAGGTGAACTTCTTCTTGCCTCACTTCTAATTGATCTTGAACTTGACCTCGTTGTACTTCTTGATCTCCTATTTTGTAACCTCATATTCTCCATTCTCAATTCATGGTTTTTCCTTGTCAAATTTGCGCGTTCTTCCGCTTCTAATCTCCTCTCTTCGTGTATTCTTTGTCTTAATGCCTCTGTTGCCTCTAATACTCCAATTCTTTTATCACCATGAATTATTCCTCCAACTGCTTCTTCATATCTCTCCTCCTGGCTTTCATTTCTTAATTGTTGTTCCTCTTCTATTTCTTTCACCGAATCTGATCGCCAAGTATGTACACTCACTCTATCATAATCCAAAGTTCTATTTTGCGCTGGTGTATGTTGAATTGGTTGTTGAATTTGATTTTCTCCATCATTTCTTGTATTCATTCTTGATAATTCTCCATTTTCGTTTCTTCTTTCTCCAGCAAGTCTCTTACTCCTTCTAACAGTAATTGGTTGTCTTGAAGCATTTCTTCTCCTAGCCATATCTTCAATCTCAAAGAATTATTAAAGATTGTCTGAAACTTCTCACCAATTATCTCTAATTCTCCCAAATCACAATACTAATTTTCACACTAAAAACAAGGGAATTCCCTGTTTCTAGCGCCAATATGTAGTAGCAGGAAATCCTACACTACACCCCTCACAAGAATTCATACAATCAAGTCATTTTTTATATAATCAATCACAATCTTTATTAATGAATCTCACAATTTTACAAGAATGGAAAGGAATGAAACTAAGAAATTAACAACTGCTCTGGACTTTCTCTCTCCTAAATGACTTGCTCAACACTCGAAAAAGATCTATCGTTCCTTACGCTTGTTCAAATCTTTATATAGGAAATTACATAGTGGATGACAGCTAATCTGTCCTTTATTTTAGGATCTGGCTTGCGATATTCTCGCAAGAGTTATATTGTCATATCTTCGCAAGCACTCTAATTATCGCAGAATCGTCACACATTTCCATGTTTCTGTCATCGTCACCTGTTACGTCGTTCTTCAAATCACTCTGCGATGCTCGCAATGTGTTATTAACCCAACTTTGCAATTATGTCTTTCTTGCGATATTCTGATCCTACAATTTCATTTATGATCAGGAGATGGTGGATTTGCCATTATTGGGAGGTGCAAATACTTGGTCAGATATGCAAACTAACCCTTTGTTGTGCAGGTTAGACAAATTTTTGTTGAGTGTGGACTTTGATGTTATGTTTCCTGAAGCAGTGCAGATGGCTCTTACTAGAGTCATTTCAGATCATAAACCAATTATGTTGGTGACTAAACCTGGAATTCAGTGCAAACCTTATTTTAAATTTGAGAATGGTTGGATTCATCACAAAGATTTTAAAAAGAAGATGGAGTAATAGTTGGGAATGATGAAGTATGAGGGTGCATCTAGTTTTGTCTTCTTCAAAAAGTTATAAAATCTTAAGTATATCTTGAAAAAATTGAGTAAAGAGGAGTTTGGTGGTGTTAGAAGGGAGAAATCTGAATTGCAGGAGAAAACTGATTATCTAGATCAGATGGAAGAAACACGTCCATTAACATAGGAATAATTTGGTGAAAAGCTACAAAGTTTACTGAAGTTGAAGAATATTATTGTTATGGAAGCTAGGAAATGGTTTGCAAGAGCTAAGCAAAATGATTTCAAGTGGGAAGATTCAAATTCTTCTTACTTTTTCAGAATTGCAAATGCTATGAAAAAAAGGAATACTATTGTCAAGTTGGAAGTGGATGGAGTTGAATGCTTTGATCAAGACATCATTAAGTTGGAAATGAGTAATTTTTACTCTAACTTATATGTTGAAGATAATGATGTGGCTTTTTCTTTAGATAATTTGGTTTTTCCTAATATCACAGAGGATGAGAAAGGAGAGATGGAGTTTACTGAGGAGGAAGTTTTTAATGTGATCAAGCAAAGTGGAGCCAATAAATCTCCAGTTCTTGATGGATTTTCTATGGAGTTTTATAAGTGTTGTTGGCCAATAATTAAGGAGGACTTCATGCAGCTGATGATTGAGTTTCACAGGTATGGCACTTGGGATTGGAGGCTTAATTGTTCTTTTGTTTCTTTAATCCCTAAAAAAAGAAGACTCAATTACTCCAAAAGATTTTAGACCTTTGAGTTTGTTGGGAAGTGCATACAAAATCTTGTCTAAATTGTTGGCAAACAGGTTAAAAGGGGTTATGCATAAGTTAGTTTCTGAGTATCAATGTGCTTTTGTGAAGGATAAACAGACATCCTAGATGGTGTTCTCATTGATAGTTTATAGTAGGTTGAAGGAAAAAAGACCCGAAGTTCTATGAAAGGTAGATATGGATAAAGCATTTGATCATGAGAAGTGGAAGTCTTTGTTTAGAATTTTAGAAAAACATGGCTTTGGTTTGAAGTGGGTTTCTTGGATTAAATGGTGTGTTTCTTTAGCTAATATTGCAGTTTTGGTGAATGGGAGTTCAACTGAAAAGTTCAAACCTACTAAACGGTTGAGACAAGGGGGATTTATTGTCTCCTTTTCTATTTTTATTAATGGTAGAAGTTTTATCAAAGTTGTTAAAAGATGCTATTTTGAGAGGTCACATTAATGGATTTCAGGTGGTGGAAAATGGTTTAATGATTTCTCATTTACAGTTTGCAGATGATATATTGATCTTATTGGATGCCAAAGTTGAATATATAAGGAATCTCTTTATTATCTTGAACACTTTTTAAATGTTGACAGGATTGAAGTTAAATCTGGATAAGAGCTCAATGATCAGTGTTGGAGCAGATGATATGGTGAAGTCTTTGGCTTTGGAGTTGGGATATAAGGTGGAAATGATGCTTATTAAGTACTTGGGACTGCCAGTTGGAGTTATTTCAAGATGTTGTTCAGTTTGGGATGAGATTGTGCAACGAATGGAGGTGAAATTGGCACCTTGGAAATTTTTTTTTTTATCAAAAGCTGGTAGATTGGTGTTAATTAAGAGTTGCTTGTCTAGCTTGCCCGTGTATTTTCTTTCACTTATTCATATGCCAGTTGTTGTGGAGATGAAGTTGGAGAGGTTAATGATAAACTTTTTGTAGAACTCTAGTTCAGAGAAGAGGAAGATGTGATGGGTTTCTTGGTTGAAGATCTGCAAACCTAAGAAGTTTGGTGGTTTAGTCATTAAGAGTTTAAGAAGTGCTGGAAGAGCATTGAAGGCAAAGTGTATTTGGAGGTACACAAAGGAGAAAAAAGTTTTATGGAGGAGAGTGGTACAACAGAAGTTCAATAATAATCCTGAAGCATTTTTGCCTAATGATGATAGCAAGCCAAAAGGAAGAAGTGTATGGAAAAATATTTTAAGTTCTTCTGTTTTTATGCAGGAACATATGAGCTTGAAGGTGAATAATGGAAAATCAATTAGATTCTGGTTGGACGATTGGACCTCTTTCGGGATGTTAAAAGACAGGTACCCAACAATTTACAAGGTTTGCAGTAATAAATTTGCTTCTATAACTGATATGATTGTCAATGGAAGTTTATTTTGCACTGTAAGGAGGACTTTGAATGGGACAGAGCAATTGGAATGGGATAGATTGTGCAATAAATTGGGACCTGTGCATGGTTTTAATAATGAGGAGGACTTGATTCAGTTTTATGATGATGGTTTCATTGTGAAGAAAAGATATGAAATGCGAGTTCAAGAAGATGCAGTTTATGACTTCAATAGATTTATTTGGAGAAAGCATGTTCCTCCAAAGGTAAGTTTCATATTGTAGGATTATTTTCACAACTCTTTGCCTACAAGGAACATGTTAAGAGATAGAGGAGTTGAAGTGCAGACTGTTCAATGTGTGTTTTGCAGCAGTGAGGAAAGTGCAGATCATATGCTGCTACACTGTGGCTATGCTTTCAAAGTGTAGTCTAAGTTTATGGAGGATTTTGGGTTTCTTCTAAGTCAGTTAAATGTCAGTTTGAAGCTTGGAAACTGAACAACTTGAAAGGGAGATGTAAATCTATCTGGTGGAAGACTATTTATGCTATTGTGTGGCATATTTGGAAGGAAATGAATTATGGAGCCTTTGGAGGAAGAGAAAAGGAGGTGGATGAACTGTGCTTACTGATTAAACAATCAATTGTGTTGTGGATGTCTGAAACTACAATTTTTATAGATGTACCAATTACCTCTAGTTTGTTTCACTGGAACTATGTCCTTCATATGTAATGTTGTGATAAAGTGATTGGGTTGTATCTGTACATTATTTTTTCTTTAATATAACCTTTTTTTTCAAAAAAAAAATACAGATTCAACAGGTAATATCAAAAGATCCAAATTAGAGGAAAAAGGTAAAGGAAAAGTTGGAATCAGTGAAATCCCTAAAAAAGACTTGTCAATATCACATATAGATGAACATTCTGTTCCTACAAAACAAACAAGTATTGATATGTGTTACCATGTTTGTCTTACTGACGAATCCGATTCTCAATTAGAAAGGGAAGCAGCCACAGAGAGTGCAGCGATTCTAAAACTTTTTAGAATCCGGGCAGTTGAAATCAACAGGCTGAAACACAAGGTCAATAAAATGGTTGGTATGATAAAAGATCGTGATTCCCAACTAAGGGTTCTTCATGAGGAAAATGTCGTAGTTTGTTCATCACGAACCTCTATCGAGGCTAAACTCAAAGAAGATGCATGTAAAATTGAACGACTTTTGATTAATCTCTTTATTCAAGATAAAAGTCATTCTTGGGAGTCTGTCATACCAAATACTTATGACTCTGCTGTGATATTTGAAAACATGATTAAGTCTAATCTTGTTTCTCAAATGAAAACAACTTCAGAAGTTAATCTGCAAACCCTTCATATTGATAAAGAAGTACTTGGTTCTTCCACTAATCATGGATTTTACCTCGACTCATGGAAGGAAGAAATCTTTTAACGATGTTTTTAATGCTACACACTCTAATCACTCCGGTGATCAGAAAGTATGTATTTTTTGTAATTCAAAAGGACATGTTCAACGGAAGAGCAAACTGAAGCTGAATGACAATTACTTTGGTCGACTTCAGCATACCTTGGATTTAATTCTTAAAGGTGTAACTGACATTCGGATGTCTAAACCTATTGGTTTTAGTACTCTCCATGTAAATTCTCCTATAAAAGTCGGTTCAAATTGCTCATCGAATGTTCAAACCAATTGTAGCATTAATACAAATCGTTCAAGGAGAATTCAGAAAGGTCCCTCTCAACCTAATGTGATGAATGATATTCAAGATGTGAAAAAGGTTCATGTAGATGGAAACAACGGTGGGGATATGAAGGACAACCTTAATCTGATAATTGAAGGATATAAGGATCTTATCAACAGGTTATTAAAATCCTCCGAACAAACTTCTTCTGGTAAGGACTCGAACTCTGTCTCGTATTTTGATGACATCAAGGTTTATGATAATTTTTCACATCAAGAAGCATTCTTTCCTAGAATTGGAAGGAAAAAGAGAGTCAACCGTGAACACCATTCATCTAATGAGCTTAGGGCTCATACTTGTGCTAATTAATCACAAGGGTTGAATGCTTACTCATAAAAATCTTGTTGAGTAAGACTTGCTAATAATCGGGTATACTTTCGGCAAAAAATGTTTTCTGTTTAGTTGAGCTATTTTCTTATCATCCATAGCTAAACTATTGTCCACAGACATCTTTGCCTAAGTATTGTTTTTGTCTCAAGAATCTCGGTGATTTTATTTTGTTTTGAAAAAGTTTTTGTTGCAATTATGTTGTTTTCCACTCTTGTGTTCTAAATTGCTTCTCTATGGTGATATAAAATTTATTGAGCCAAAATCTTGTGAAAAAAAATCTTCACGTAGCAAAAATGTACTGTTTTGTTTTTCCTTAAAAAAAGTACATTTAGTTTTGTTTTGGGTTCGATTGTGTTCATACGGGTACGCATGTCTTACTTGTCACGAACTGTCTTTAGAAACCCTAAAAGTTACCTTCCCTAAGAAACTATCTATATACCAAACCTATTGAGTCACGCATGCATACTCTATCATTTTGTCAAGAATGTCTTCACCTTCTCGCACTGGTGGTTTTGCAAGAGGTTTTCTTGATAAAGGTATTGGTTTCGAGTCCAAGGGGAGGAATAAAAGAACCCTAGTTGAAGATAATGATCAAAATCTTAATGCCTCATGCTACTATGCCTATACTCATCAGGATGTTGAGAATGAGGATATGGTTTCTGCTGAAGTGGTTCATGATTTTCTTAAATGTTTTGAGGAAGCAAAACTGCAACTTGTTGATACTATGAGGATCTTGATGTGTTAAGAAATGAGTTGAAAAGGGTTAATTCAGACCTTGTTCTCATGAAGACACATGTTAAAGATCTTCTCAATGAGGATATCTTCTCCGAAGAAGCAGTGGATGATGTCAATCACAAGCTCAAAAGACTCAAAACTCGTGAGGATTCCGGAAGTGATCCTTGATTTTCATTCGTGATCGGTTTTGTTGGTTTATGAGTCTTTTGTTTTTTGCTTGTTGTCTTTGTTTTGTATAGGAAACTTCTTATGAGATTTATTCTTGTGATTTAAGAAGGTTAACTAGGGTTTGGAATAGCCATTATTGTGAGTACACATAACTATTTCCAGCGATTTTCATTTTGCAATATTTTTAGATTTATTTATTTAAATTCTAAAGTTTATTTGGAAGATTTTTTTGCAGTATTAATCTTTATGGTTTTATATATTGCAACTTGTTATGAGATATATGTGTTTGCGTTCGTGAACTATGATTGTCCCATATTTGCTCAAAAGTTAAGTCTATTATATGTCTTTATGCAAATATTGATAAAAGATATAATGAACTTTTGACAACAAATATGGAAGATAGGATGAAATTTTGTTTACAAAGATTAAGTCTATTACATGTATCTATGCAAATATTGATGAAAAATAAAATATTCCGCAGTATTGGTCTTTCCCTGATTCACTTCTATGTGAAAGTAGTTTGTGGCTCCATAAGTTCTCTTATGTCGAACATTTCCGATTAAATTAATCATGGGTTCTCTTGTGGTTAATTTACTTGAGTATTTTGGATACAAATTCATGTTTTATGTGATTTGTTAATGTCCAAAGAAATCCTTCTTTTCTTGTGAAAGTAAGGTCGCTCTTATTGTTCTTTCGGGAATGCCATTTTATGGGGGGGGGGGGATTTCTTAATTGAACTTGTGCTATATTGCCAAATCTTTGTGGGGAGTGCGGCTGTGGAATATTATAGGAGTTTTCTTGTATCTTTATAAACTCTTTGATCAATACACTAGTTTTGACTATGTGAAATCATCGAAACAAAGTTCTCTTTTGGTCATGAAGTATCTCTATGGAAATTTCATTAGGATCCCACTAGTTTTCGTACCTTTACCAATTTATATTGACAAAAAGGAGGAGAATTAATGTGTAGTTCACACTACAAATACATATGGTTTACAGATCATTATGTAAGGGGAAGTGGTTTTCATATAAGATGAAGTATTGACTGGGGGGGGGGGGGAGTGATACATATCACCATAGTATTGTTTTCAAAGTTGTGATACAATTGGACTTTGATGATGTGTAATAATATTATGACACTGTATAACAATGATTGAGAGTTACTATTTTCTCATTATTATAACTACGGATCTTTAACAATTGTGATGCTGAGTTGAACACATTCAGAATCACTGGAGTACTTGGAAGTGGCGAAGATTTCGAGTAGTGTTGAAGAACCAAGTAAATCAAGCATTTGGATTGAGAGCTACAAAGTTTATTTATTTTGTATTCCATATGTATTGATAGTTTTGTCACTAAAATTGATAAAGGGGGAGATTGTTAGAGCACTGCTCGGTCAAACTCGCGAGCGTTGCTATCTCAAGATTGTTGTCAAGTTTAGTTGTCAAAACTATAAGTCTTGATTTCTAGTTTACTTATAGCTGAGTCTCAGATTGGGATAGAAAGTGTAGTTGAGATTTAGACTTTACGACATTCATCGATCAAATACGAAGAACTACTAAGGGGAGCTTGTGGAACTTCATCAACAAAAGGTATGTGGAGAATTGAACACATCTATCACTCAAAAGTATATCTACTCTATCTCCTATTTGAGACAAAAGTCGTATAGCTATATAGACTTCGATTATACACATTTGATATTTGGAGCTGAAATTAACTCGCTTACATATTTTTCGAAATATGTGTTGGTAAGCTTTCGCTTTAACCAAGTTCATCTTATTTCTGACGAAAGTCAAAAGATGATCATGTGAAAATTGCCTGATAACATTTTACATGATTTGTATGAGACAGTCATTTGATGTAGACTCGGAATATTGCGTATTGATCATTCGATCACTTAAAAATTGCTTTGAAGCTAATTTTTTGTGTGAGACAGCTATTGTCATCTTCCGTGTATGTTTTAATGGTTGAAATGAGAGTTTAGAACAATTGGATATAACCACAGTATGCGTACTTGCATATGTGTAATCCAAGTCCGGGAACCATGGTATGCATACCGATATGAATACTGATTGGTTTAGTTAGGTCCGTGAACTAAGTACACATACCGGTACACGTACTGGCGTGAGGTTCAAGTTCCGGGACTATACTGAGTTTGGTGGTATGCATACCCGTTCGCGTACTGGCGAATCCAAACTTAGTCCGGCCACTTAGGTATGCGTACCCGTTTGCATATGTTCTAAAATCGGTTTGTTCATGAACTAATACATTTATATGATAAGGAATGAAATTTTTTGCAAACCGTGGCTATAATGTTCATGAATTGATTCGAGTGAATCAAAATCGATTTTTCTTCAATTGTGTCTTTATATTTCTATGAGAAGATAAATAATTGAACAACTCTATAACTAGTTTTATTTTAGTCATTTGAACTAGTTATGATTAAGATGAATAAGTTTGATATGAAAATGTTCATATGGATAACCTCGGTTAACTATTTTTGAGCCAACAAAGGTGCACATGTTTAGGTACGATTACTCATATCTAAATGAAGTCACTTTTTATTTGTATGTAACAAGCTAAGTTCGATCTAATGGTTGAAAGATATTAGCTTGAGTCTAATCAGGTTTTCATCGATCTGATAGTGAATATTGAATGCCTTGTTTCCAAGGTAACATTGATTGCAAACCATGATTTGAAGACTATATAAAGGAGAACTCTAGCAACTGGGAAACCTAATCCCCACACCTTTTGTGTGATACTAGTTGAGACTAGAGTTGATTCTCCTTTAACCTTAGGTTTTTCCAAAACCCTGTAGGTTAACGACTTGAAGACTTCATTGGGATTATGAAACCAAACCCAACCATTTTCTCTGTAGTTGCGTGTTCCGATCTTGTTGTTTTCTATCGTGATTGAGTATTATTTTCTCTAATATTTGCTCGAGATTTAATCTCCGCTAGGCAAGATAAAAAGTAGTCACAAACATCTTCGTCTCATCGTTTGTAATTCCACAATATCTTGTTTCGCTCCCATACAATTAAGATTATTGTGAGGTAATTGATATTTCTAGGCTGTTCTTCAGGAATATAAGTCTGGTATATCAATTGGTTCATGTTCACCTTCATTTATCAAAAGACGGAACAAAACTCATAGGTATATCTGTGGGAGACAGATTTATCTATACAATAGACTTTTCTGTGTGAGACAAATTGGTTTATAAAGTCTTCGACTTTGGGTCGTAGAAACTCTTAGTTGTGGGTGAGATCATCTAAAGGAATCAAGTGCGTAGAGTCCTGTAAGGATTCAGAGATATAAGAAGCGTAAATGTACCTTGATCAGTATGAGATTGTTTAGGGCTCAACTATATTACAGTTCGAAGTTAACTTGGAGTAGGCTAGTGTCTGTAGCGTCTTAATACAGTGTGGTGTTCAAATTTGGATTAGGTCCCGGGGTTTTTCTGCATTTGCAGTTTCATCGATAACAAAACTTCTGGTGTCTGTGTTATTTCTTTTCCACATTATACTTGTTTATATAATTGAAATATCACAGGTTGTGCGTAAGTTCAATCAATTGTGAATCCAACCTTTGGTTGTTGATTAAATTAATTGACACTTAGATATTGGTTTTTGATAACGTCTAAGTTGTTTTTTATATTAATCAGGCTCACGGATTTCTATCTGTTTGATTTGTTGATTAGATTAAGAAACAAAGATATAACTCTTTGATATACTTTTCTTATGATTGAGTCTAACTGTCAAGTTGATTCTCTTAAAAGTATATTGGAGTTAGTCCATACAGGTTGCTAAGCGAAATATTAGGTGTGGTTGTTAGACCCATGCTTTTTCAGATATTTTTATTATCATACCATAAGAGTTTCCCTTATCTAGGAAAGATGGTTATTCTTCTACACACAATTGATTACCATATTAAAGTGTATCTGATGTTTTAAAATCCTTCTTAAGTTAAACTCCTTCTGGTTATGTTTGTAGAAGTTCGAGGCGGCGGTTCTCTTGGGAGAACTGGAGGGGAGATCATTAGAGCCCATTCAAATTCATGTAGTTGTGCCAAATATCTTTCCATAATGTCGGTCTGCGAGATTGGATGGTGATTGATTGAACACGAGTTCATTTCTTGCCGTCCAAAGAGACCAGAATAGAAAACAACATGCTATTGAAGAAGATGTATTGCCCCTAGTTTGGATTATTTGTTAAATTGTTGTTTGGTGGATTACGGTAGTTGATTGGTTGTTACCTTGGCGTTAGTTTGTTGATATGCGGTTTGAAAGGCTGGTCCAAGTGGATATTGCGATCGGGAAGTGAATAAGCATGTGTTCAGAAGTTTCTAGTGTGGAGTTGCATCGGGGGCACATGTTGGTATTGGAAAGTTTGATCAAGGCTTCTATGAACAAATAAAATGATAGGGTAATTCAAGATAAAGAACAAAAAGCTACACTAAATTTGGAAGAAGAGAATGTTGATGACCAATAGAATGGGAATGGGTTATAAAGATGAATTATATTGGGATTCAACTTCCCAGAATCAATATACAAAAATGTTGTACAGTGATAAAGAATATTTATGCAAATGGATTCAAAAGAACAGTTCATATGTTAAAAATACTGTTACGATTAGTATTTATGAAAAAAAACAATTGAATCGTAAGTTTCATATTCTTTATCAATCAAAAATGAACTTTATTGTCTATCATAATTCTGCTACTACACCTCGTATTACTGAATTTTTAGAGTCTGGTATCGCATATACTACTTATAATACTAAAGCAAAACTCTAGACAATTCTTAAAGAAAATTTTCAATTAAAGAAAAAGAGTTTGAATTTAATATCTCCAAATCAATCTGAAGAACATTTAATTGAGAAATAAGCCATTGATTCACTAATTTAAGAAGGAAATCTCAGTTTTTCTCAAACTTGGTGAATTGGAGTTGGATGATATATTAAACGCACTATTAATATACAAGTCTCTCAAACTTTCAAATGAAATGGGCGACTGAAATTTTCTTATGCTCATTTTCCTTGATTTCCTTATGTTCAAAAGGTATAGGATATGCTACATGATACTGTTGCGCTAAAACTCTGCGGAAGCAATTTGCACAACTACACAATTATATTCTAAATATTGCAAAGAACACAAACTAGAAAAGAAAAGAGATGAGAATTTAACGAGGTTGAATCCTCGGGAAAAATAAGAGATTTATATATTACCGTTTGGGAGAAAATATATAAACCCTAAGAGATAAAGAAGAATTTTTGGTGTGTTTTTTTTTACTTTCTCTAATAGGGTATTTATACTAGTTAGCTAGGTGTCATATACATTAAGTTTCCTAAAAGCTAGGATCTAATTAACCGACTGTGTTGTGTTTATCTCAACACAAAACCACCGACCTAGCTTACACACGGTCTTAGAGTTCCAAACAATTTGGACTCTCACACAAAACCGTGTCCTGTAATCTAGCTTCCAACAATTCTCCACCTCGGATCATGCATTCATGCATAAGACGATCAATATATGAAACCAATTTTATCTTCCAACGATCAATATACGTGAATGCATGCCTACGTATCCTCTGCAAGGAATCAAACCGACCGTAGTTCACTTAATGGCCTTACTAGAAGGCCTCCACCAGGTTCTTAAGAACCTCTAACCCAAGGGGTCTCACCAAACCGGAAGAATGTGGATAAATTTCGAGCAATGACGAAACTTGACCCCAGATACTACTTTCGTTAACATATCAGCTGGATTGTCTTTGGTATCGATCTTCACAAGTAGAATGTCTTCTTCTTCCAGAATTTCTCTAAAAAAGTGAAATCAAACATATATATGTTTGGTTTTGGCATGATGCACTTGATTCTTAGCAAGTAAATTGCACTAAGACTATCACAATGCACATGCAGTTAGTTTTACACAACTCCTAAGTCATCTAGCAAACCTTGTAACCATATAGACTCCTTAAATGCCTCTGTCATTTCCATGTACTCCACTTCAGTAGTTGAGAGAGCCATAGTAGACTGCAAAATCGATCTCCAACTAACCGGTGCTCCAGCCAAGGTAAATACATACCCTGTAGTTGAACGTCTGCTGTCCAAATCACTAGCATAGTCAGAATCCACATAATCAACACACAACTGACTGTTAATATCTTCCTTCACAAACTCCAAGCCAACATTAACAGTACCATAAAGATACCTCAAAATCCATTTTATAGCTTTCCAACGTCCTTTACCAGGATTATGCATATAATGGTTGATCATACTTACTGCATGTGAAATGTCTGGCCTCGTACATACCATTGCATACATCAAGCTACCAACAACACTAGCATATGGGACTTGGGAAATATACTCACGCTCTTCTTCATTAGTATGAGACATATCAGAACTCAACTTAAAATGAGGACCAAGGGGAGTACTAACAAATTTAGTTCTTTTGCAGATACCAAATTTCTGTAACACTTTCTTCAAGTATGCCTTCTGAGACAAACAAACTTTACCCTTCTCTCTATCACATTGAATCTCCATGCCAAGAATCTTTTTAGCTTCTCCCAGATCTTTCATCTCAAACTCAGTTGATAATTTGTGCTTCAAATTCTCAATATCTTTCTTGTTATTCGATACTATCAGCATATCATCGACATACAAGAGAAAATATATGAAAGAACCATCATGTAGCTTCTTGAAATATACACATGGTCATAGTGACTTTTTGTGTATGTTTGGCCAATCATAAACTGATCAAATCGCTTGTACCACTGTCTTGGAGACTACTTCAGCCCATACATCGATTTTTCCATCTTACATACACAATCTCTTTTTCCAGCAATTTTGAACCCACTCGCCTGAGTCATATAGATCTCCTCTTCCAAATCATCACGTAAGAACGTCGTATTGACATCTATCTGAACTAGATCTAAATCATATTATGCTACCAAGGCCAACAAAAATAGGATTGATGAATGTTTCATAACTGGAGAGAATACCTCATTGTAGTCAATCCCTTCCTTTTGGGCATAACCTTTCACAACTAACCTTGCCTTGTAACGTACTTGATTCACCCGAGATCCTTCTTTCTTAGCATATACCCATTTTCACCCAATGGCCTTCTTAGCGTTTAGAAGCTTCGTAAGAATCCACGTTCCATTCTTATAAATATACTCTATCTCATCCTACATAACAGCTTCCCATTCTTGATGCTCTTCACTGTGTATAACTTCAAAATAAGTATTTGGAATGCTTTCTTCAATAAATGGTAATACATAAGCTACAAAATCATCCATCCAACTAGGTTTCCTGGTTTGTCTTCTTAGCTTGCTGGTTGCTATGGTATTAGTGACCGTAGCTTTTGTATCTTCCACTTATTCATGTTTCTCTTCATTAAGATTGTCACTATCATTTGGAACATCAGTATGTACCTCCCTTGTAGACGCCACGCCTTTAGAAGGAGTCTTAACAGATACAAACTTAGCTGGAACTAGTGGAGGTGCATCAATCTCTACCCGCTGTAAAAGCTCACTAGTACTGGTGCTTTTGTTCTCCACCTACTTAGAACCCCAAAACTTTACCATAGACGCTTCATGAAATGTAATGTCTCTACTCATGACTATCTTCTTCTCAACTAGATTCCAAATTTTGAACCTTTTCACTCCTTTCTTCACACCCATAAAAATCGCTTTAATAGCATGGCTATCAAGCTTGTTTTCACTAACATGATACCAAGTAGGGCAACGAAAGATATGAATTGAGTCATAGTCATAAGCTGGTTTACCATACCACTTCTCCATCAGAGTTTTACCTTTTAATGAAGATGATGGCAACCTATTAATGAGAAAGCACGCATATGTAACTTCCTTAGCCCAAAATGCTTTACCTAATCCAATATTAGATAACATACATCGTACTTTCTCCAGTTTAGTACGATTCATGCGTTCAGCTACCCCATTTTGTTGCGGTGTCTTCTTAACTGTGAAGTGCCTCTGTATTCTCTTATCCTGACATACTTGCAAGAATGGATCACTTTTGTGATCTTCACCATTGTTTGAACGTAGTACCTTGATCTTTATGCCAGTTTGAGTCTCAGTTTCCTTCTTCCACCTCACAAAGACTTTTAGGACTTCATCCTTATGCCTCATGGTGTACACCTATAGTGCCAAGAATAGTCATCAATGAAATATATGAACCAATGTTTCCCTCCCAATGATGCATTGTTGGAGGGACCCCAAACATCTGAGTGAACATAATCAAGAACTCCACTAGTGTTGTGGATTGTTGTGCCAATGCTTGTTCTTGTCTTCTTTCCTTTCACACAATGTTCACAAAACTCTAATTTGCAGGCAATAGCACCTTTCAATAAATCTTGTCGAATTAAAGAATGTAGCGACTTATCACCTGGATGTGCAAGTCGCATATGCCATAAATTTGTGGTCTCCATAGTTGCAGTCTCGATGTGTTCTGAAATTGACACATATCTCGTTACTGTACTCCCAGTTAACCTCTTGCAAGAAGCAAATCATAATTATCCACGACCTTTCACTTTGCCACGATCACCATTCTTCTTTTTCCTGTCTGTTGAATAACCTCTTGCAAGAAGCAAATCATAATTAGCTTCACTTGACAAATCTTCACTGTCCATCTTCCTGAACTCCTCACTACGCAATGTTGTAGTGACCTCAGCGTATGTCATCTTATCCTTCCCATGAATTAAAGCCTTAATCACGGGTTCATATCTTTCAGGAAGAGAGTTTATTAGACACAAATCTTGTTCCTCTTCCTCAATTATCTCATCGTAGTTAACTAACTCGACAAGAAGTTTATTATACGAATCTAGGTGCTCTGTCAGAGTTGCACCCTTATTCATGTTATAGCGATAAAAATTTCTCTTAAGATGTATCCTATTCTCCACGTTCTTCACAAGATATTCTTTCTCTAGCTTTTCCTAGAGATCCTTAGTTAAAGTCTCGTGCTGATAATTAACTCTTACTGAAGTTGATAAACACCCTCGAACCGAACCCAGACATAATTTATTCATCATGTTCCACTGCTTGTCAGACATCTCCACTGGCCGACCTTCTAGAGCTTCCTCTAGGTCAAGATGAACAA
Organism: Papaver bracteatum; assembly: GCA_023529315.1. Classification (NCBI taxonomy): domain Eukaryota; kingdom Viridiplantae; phylum Streptophyta; class Magnoliopsida; order Ranunculales; family Papaveraceae; genus Papaver; species Papaver bracteatum. The sequence continues at coordinate 823,286 of JAJJWX010003760.1, forward strand.
GAGCATCCATTACGTCTGTTCTCCATAAACCAAAATTATTGGTTCCAGTAAACTTATCAACCTTCAGTTGTGACCTATGCGAATGCAATATTTCTTCTTTTGTTTCCTTATCTTTATTTGATGATAACTCCGGCAATTCATCTATATCAACCATTATTTATGAAAATAAATAATCACAAAAAAGATATAAAAAAAAACTAATCTTTGAGATCAAAATTACTTCAAACAACTTCAGAAAAATACCCCCGCTGCAATATTACGAATACCCAAAATTCCAAGAACGTAACCCGAGCTCTTGATTCCAATTGTTGCGCTAAACCATACGGAAGCGATTTGCACAGCTACACAATTTTATTATAAATATTGCAAAGAACACAAACTAGAAAATAAAAGAGACAAGAATTTAACGAGGTTGAATCCTCGGAAAAAATAAGAGATTTATATATTATCGTTTGGGAGAAAACATATAAACCCTAAGAGAGAAAGAAAAAAAATTGGTGTTTTTTTTTTGTTTACTTTCTCTAATAGGGTATTTATACTAGTTAGATAGGTTTCATATACATTGAGTTTCCTAAAATCTAGGATCTAATTAACCGACTCCAATTGAGTATTCTACAAACTAGGACTCAATGACCGACTGTGTTGTGTTTATCTCAACACAAAACCACCGACCTAGCTTACACACGGTTTTGGATCAGTTCCAAATAATTTGGACTCTCACACAAAACCGTGTCTTGTAATCTAGCTTCCAACAGATACAATATCATATGAGTTATGTATTTACACATTACTCTTTAAGTTTCACAAAAGTGATCATTTTTCTTTTAATTCTGTGCCAAAGTAAGTGAATTTTTCAAAATGCATTTCAGATCTATGTTTCATGAGGCTCAGAAATTACTATGTTCCATACTGCATGAGGCTTTTCTAGGGGTGGAAATGGTAAGAGTTTGGACTTGTCCCGTATTATGTTCCATAAAAAAAAACTATTCTAATTGAATTACTTTACATGAGGCTTACAAAATAAATTTATGCATCTCTAATTATTTCACAAAATCACAAGCCAGAACAAGCTGATGAGCACCCAACAATGCATTGATGTTGGTGGAGGTATTGTTGTGTGGGCTGGTACTATTGTCATCTTTTTAGTTAACTTGGTTTTTGTTATTTTCTATATCCGAGTATAATGCAATTTTTCATGGTGTGGTAAATAACTGAAACATTTTTTCCTTAAGAACCTAACGAAATGGTGGTGTTCTTGATGTATCATGTGCCTTTGGTGACAGGTTCTTGAGGCAGTATGTCGTCACAAATAACGAAACTCAGATCTGATTCTTATAGTTACTAAAATTATAGTTAAGAACAACTTGCCAAGTTACGAATTATATCAACTCTATTACTAGGAGTATATTTTAGTAGAACTGTATGAGTGTTTCACCATATTTATGTGCTAGTGCTATAATAGATGTGTTCATATGTGGGAAAGTATATTTAAATTTTATACTTCTGGTATCCAATTTCCACCTATTTTGTTTTTCTTGTTCTTTTTGTTTGTAGTCAACTTGGTGTGCTCAAATCAATGATTATAATCCTGATTACTAAAATAACTGCAGTCTTAATTAATGCATGTATAGTTGTACCTTTGAAGCCTCTGATTAGCGTAATGATAAATTGTTACAAACATCTGGATAAAGATTTTGTTCTTTTTTTTTTAATTGTCATGCTTAGAGGAGTAAATATGTTCCATTAGCGCAATGGCAAACATGTGTTTCTAAAGTAAATAAATACTTCTTAGATAAATTAATTCTGATGTGTATATCGTGAATGGATAGTAAGTTGAGGAGTGAAACAACCCAACTTCCATCTTTATGCTTATTTTAGGAGGCGTTATCCACAAAACATAAGTGAAGGGAAAAGAATATAACTTTTGATATATATATATATATGCTAACTCAACTATATAACTGCAAATGGTGAAATTTAATTGAAGGGGAAAATGGTCATTTCAAGACCAGGGGCAAAATGTAACTTTACAACTAGGGGTGAAATATCATTCTGAGCCAATATTTATCTTTATGGTTTAGCAAAACTAAAATAGGAGAAGACAAAACGTTAAAAGAGAGCTATGAAGATAGGCTTGATCATCATTGCCAAAACACAAGCTCAGCCACATAGGTCAAAACTCAACTCTCACATGAGAGACTCATACCTTGATTTTCACTTATAGTCATGATTTCTAGTATATGATCCCACGAGATATTGTTAGTCTTGATACTTGCAATGCCCGAGAGATACTGTTAGTCATGATTTCAAGGCACTTATAGTCATGATTTCTAGCATACATCCCCGAGATATACCTCTGATCACGGAGGCTCAAAATCATCATGGAACACCCATTGTTGAGTCATGAGTAAGCATAAGAGGCCATGATTTCAACATCTCCTCGCGATATATAACTGGTCGTAATGCCATGATTCCTAGTCTACGTCTCCAGAAAGACACTTCTGCTCATTAAGGATATGTAGACTCATAAAATGTCCACGACTGACCTATGAGCATGAGCGGAGACATCCGTTTACTGTAAGCACGACTTTCCCCTATTTGAGATCAGAGACTAATTTATAGTACATCCTCGCGAGAAGTTAATTGTTCATGTCTACTATAGACCCTGATTCGACTTACTGCGACCTTTTAAATAATTCATAGAATATCCTCGCGAGATACAACTGGTTATTCTGCCTCTAGGCCCTATAACATCATTTGAAGATACAACTGGTCATGCCGGCCCCATTATATGGACACAATCGTAACTAGCTCCTAGGACATCCCTGCAAGATACGTTAGTCAAAGGAACGTGAACTGTGGTCTCATAAAGATATTATTAGGCATACAATCCTCCCTCTCGTTCTCAAACATGTCCTGGATGACTCCGACGAAACTCAATCTCATAAGTTAAGCCTTAACCGGCATCATGATAATTTGAGATGAACCAGCTCATCAAAAGAGTCTTGTATAAGCCACTACTTAGGCATAAGCCTCATATAGGGGACATGCCTCTTTATCAGTTTCTCAAAAATACTCACGGTTAGTAAATTGAGTCTGAATTGTACATGTTTATCAAAAAGCGTGGATAAACTCCCTTAAGATCCTCATGCTTAATAAAAAGACCCACAATTTAGTGTGCTAGGGATGGTTCAAGTATACATGATGAATAAATGAGTGAATTCTTATTGTTATCTGTCAAAAACAAACTAAATGCCAAAAACATGACGCAGCAAATAATAAGGGGTGCAATAGCTAGCAAATATGCAAAGAAAGTTGATGATGTGGAATTCCAGATATCATAAGGAAGAATTACCCAGTGGATGACGATGACACAATACTGATGATACCAATGTGTCTACAAGACAGGGCTCAGAAACCATTCCATTGGGTGCTTCTTACGTCGATAGGTGGAAGATGGTTGATTTTCAACACAATTTATTACAACAAAGGATAAAACAAGCAGTACAATGTCATGGTACAACCATTGACTCCTCTCCTGAACCAAATGGGTAAAAAAGATCTTGAGGCAGATGGACCGATAACTACAGTTTTAGACCATTACCTGGTACCACAACAACAGGGTTTGGAATACGCAATGCACGTCTGCATGTTCATGAAATGTTTGGTGAAGCGTGGAGACTGCTGGGATCTAGATGGTAAGAGCATCTAATACCATTAGAACATAAACAGGAAGAGAGCGAAGATGGCTTCCAGGATGTTAGCTGAATTTGATGCATGTAAACCAACTTTGGAAATTACTGACACACCTGAAGAAGGTAAGCATGTACAAGAAGTTACAGACTCAGCCGAAGAGGTTAAGCAAGTTCAAGATCTTACCGACTCAATCGAAGAAGTACTCAACATACAAGATTTTGTTGAAACATTAGATTAGTGGAAACACACTTAGGTGGTGTAGTTTAACATATGTTGGTAAGTAATTTAGTTAATATGTGTAGGTCTGCTAATTGATTATCAAGACATCTTATAGTCACTGTAAATTTATGTCTGAAAGTCTGTTTATGTTTTGAAACAATTTGGAAGATATGTTTAGTACTAGTTTGTTATGAATTAATATTACTATTAGTTATCAAGTGAATGAATGGTTTTGTTATCAAAGTGAATGAATGTTGGCAGTAAAGATTGCAGGTATGCTCAGCTAATGGAGTTAACTTGAATATACAGATAAAACCATGAATTTTTTTTTCTTTTATTGAGCATCAATAATGGAAGTTGATCCATTTTTGGGATCAACAATGGGAGTTGATCCCAAAAATCAATGGGTCAAAAAAATAATTGATGAATAACGGATTGGTTTCTCATCAATTGAATGAATGTTGGTATTAAAGATTGCACGTATGCACAACTGATTGATAGGATCCGGAGATGCATATATGTAATAACCGCAATCACACAGTGTCTAACTAGTAGGCAGAGGCAAGTACGGGTCGAACCCACAAGGAGCGGTGAAAATACGTAATCAATATATCTAATTGACTGACCAATAAAGATGTTTTTGGATTTAAAAAATAATAATAACAGAAAATAAACTAAACAAGTAATATAAATGCACAAAGAGAGTAACCAGAGTTTACAGATTCCACTACTTATAATTTTGCACCAAAAAGAATTTAAATTCCAATTATGTATATATCTCACTTCTTTTACAACACCTATTATTGATATGATTTTCGATCATAAAGTCGCATCTCCTAAGTATAGCCCGTCAAATTCGCTAAGCATGACCTATCAAATTATAATGACGAGAGTATTATCAAAAACATAATTTATAGATTCACAATTGTTATTTGCTTCGTCTAAGCATAACCCATCAAATGATTCAACCTAAGCATGGATTATCAAATACTAACACATAAAATTGCAACCTACATGAATTAATGAACTTAGGCTATTGTGTCGTACAAAGCCGGTGGAGTAACAACAGATGTTCTAAAATAATCAACAAATATAATTAAAGAATGTTCGATTCATTTCTCATAGCCTAATCCCAAAATAATTTCAAAAGATATCAAATGATTTAATACCCAAGTAGTTTTCTCTATAAACCCTAATTACAAATCTTAGCGAAACATGAAGATGAATTTCTCAAAATCCATAAAAATAAATTATAAGAGTAAGAAATAATAAACTGATATCACCATTGTCATCCCGGTGCGGTTCTTCTTCCCCTTCTCTTGTTTTGTCTGCTCTGCGCCTCCACTCTTTTCTTCTCACTGGTTTCGGCTCTCTAGCCGGCCTCCCCCTCTTCTGTTCTTCTCGTAGTTTTTATATGAGTGCTGCGAAGAAGTTCACATTAGGCATAGCAAGACACGGCCCAGTCCGACAAACAGAACCCATTTTCCAAATTCAGTCAATTACGAAACTCCAAGCCTCCAACTGCAAATGCTCCTTTCTATTCCCATCAAGTCTTCTGAATCACGACCAGCTTTGGTCGATCTCACTAGCACCTTCACCTTCATTTGTAACACACTCAAGACAGCACCAGCAAACCCAAGCTGCCCGACTATCACCAGTTCAATCACCACTGCCAACACCATTTCAGTTCTCCTACAGCCATGATACGATGACACTTCCACTGATTTGGCAACTCGATAATAATCCATCTTTTTTACTTCTGCTATCAGCTGAAATTCTCTCTCAACTGCATCTGCTCGAACTATATCTTCTCGATGGAAAATCCCATATAAAATTCATTTGAATGCATCACACAGTCCATGCCTTAACTCACTATACCATACAAATCCCAGTTTATCTTATTTCTCTTTGTTCGCATACATCTGCACCTGACTCCGGCCACACCTGCACTTGCTCCATCGAACAACAGAACTTACCACCAGTTCAAGAATTCGACACCCAACAATCACCACTTGTTATCCTTGCATCACCAGCTCTTTGACATTTCATAACTCTTGATATTTCTTCATTTAGGTCTCCATTCGACATCCAATCTTCCATCTACTGTTGCTTGCTGTGTTCTCGCAATATATGTCTTCTTCAACTGACCTTCGACTGAATTCCTTGCTTCCCTGAACCGATGAGAAGATAAACTCTATCTCGATCTCAAAATGCTTACTGCCAAGCTCGTTCTCAAGTCCGGCCAAGCACCATATCATTGATTATTATTTTAGTAATCAAGAACGCTTCAAATGTACCCAGTTTGCATATGAAGTTCCATGCAACCACCGTTGGCACCTTCTTGTCCTCCAACTAACTGCCCATCGATGCCACCTTCAATTATTCCAGTTCTTTGATTTTTCTTCAACACTAACAGTCGACACCATGAAACAAAACCAAAATAAAAGTACACTGAAGTATACTTTTCTACTAAAATATTGAAATTGAAATGTGGTGGAAATGACACCACGTCATCCACTATCCTTGGCCCTTGGTGCAGCTCACGTGATTGAAATTGGGAATTCTTGTTCTCTTATTTCTTATTCTGTAAGTGTCATGGCTAAGTGGTGCCAAGCGACTTCTGGTGACGTGAGTGGTAACACATATGATTTTAGTCGCAAGCGCCGCTTTGGCCTCTACTTAGCCATTATTCTTCCAAGTGATCGACTTTACTTATACTTTCTGTAAAAGCATTAAAATAATGTTATTAGCAAAAACATAGAGTACAAGCTATTATAAATATGAGTATAAAATGTAGCACTTTCATGCATATCAACACCCCCACACTTATATTTTGCTAGTCCTCGAGAAAAACAGATATTATATCCGCTCAACAGCTGGATAAACAAAGACTGATTTGTTAAACAACGAGATCGAGAAATGTCTGCTAAACATCAAGACGAATCCACTAAACAATGGATGGAGAAGAGTGTCTGATAAACAGCAAGACGGATCCGCTAAATAACAAGATCGGGATATTCTGCTAAACAGCGAGATCGAGAGATGTCTACTAAACAGCTAGACAAAAAGACCCGCTAAACAGCTGGTCATATCATGCAATTTTTTTTAAGACCCGCTAAACAACTGGTCATATAATTTATTTTTCATTTTTTTTAAAACTGAAAAAAATATAGATAATTGACCACTCCCCCACACTTAAACATTACATTGTCCTCAATGTAATTGAGTCGTCCAACGTTGAAATTAAGATGGGAAATTCAAGCAAACAAATAAAAGATAGAGGAAAGAAAACAAATCGTATGGGTTGACTCCCATAAAGCAAAATCTTTGTATCCCTGCTTGCGCATATAAAGAACCTCAAACAAGGTGAGGTTGCACCAAAGTAAGCAACAAGGAATATATATAAAGTCTGAAAAGTTGGGGATCAATCCAACAAATCAGGTTAGCCGCGAATATGAACCTGCAAACACTATAAACCTCCGAAAATATGTGTAAATCTATTCCCAAAAGAAAACAGTCCTTGGCTGAGATAAATAAATCACTCACATGGACAACAAACATAGAATGTAAATTAGTTTCTATTCGGGAAGCACACTCTAAGTCAGGTTCTAAATCAGCTGAAATACATTCGGACTACACATTATCTTCACTAGAAATCATAGGAAGCAATGTATTGACAATGCAAAAAAGTACCGAATTATCAAACTCAACACAATGGTTTAAACCCGTATCTAATGGTTCAAGTTCATCAAATTCAGTAACTCCTAAATCTGGTTCTAAGTCCGTGGAAATAACTTCCATTGTTGAGTTACCTTGATTATCCATTGGAGACCGCAATGCATTGACAATGTCAATAAACATATGATCATCAGAATCTGCAAAGTGGGCTAAACAAACTGAGATTGGTTCAAAATTAGTAGTTACCTGACCAGTACCAATTGCCTCCACATCCACATCAGCAATCATAAAATCACAAGATGGGTCAGCAAAACAGGAGCTCAATGGAGCAACAATATCATGAATAATCGTCTCATAACTATATGCAACTAAGTGACTTATAGGAAACTCTTTATTTGAATGATTAGAAAATATCTCATTATGCACGTCTACTGTCTCTAATTCATCAGGCTCAACAATATTATCTTCTGTATAAATACGTTCTTCTAAATCATCATTATCAGAATAAATAACGTCTCTAACATAACTCTCGTCCTTTTGAATAGACAAATAATTAGTTAAATGATCATGAGTTGGGTACGATCCAATAGCTTCATATATTATATCGGTATCATAATTATTAAAATCACTTCTAGTGTCAAGTTCATTTTCACCCTCATGGTATTGGGGTTGATACTCATCTGAATAACCACCCATAGCGAAATTACGTGGATTCTAAGTTCTATACCTGAGACGATTATAATCAAGAACTTCCTTATATCATGACCCATACATGTATTCTCCAAGTGTCATATTTGATGAAGTCTCTTGAGGATGTGAACTTCTACGCATATATTATCCAAGTGTCATCTTCAATGACGTCTCCTGAGAAGCACTCAACATCCTCAAAAAGGTACCTGAAATAAAATTCTAATACACGAAACAAGTAAAAAAAAAAAATCCTAAGAAAAAAATATTGTACAAAAATATAAATAAAACCTAGTTGTTTTTTATTTCAAGAATTATTATTATGTTGTTTTTCACATTAAATCACTAATATCTGTAAGGTTTCCAAACATTAAATTATAATCCCTAAGCATGAATTATCAAAGAATTATTTCTAAGCATAAGACATCAAATTGATTCACAACTAATTAAGAAAACCATTTTCATCTTATAAAAACATATATTAAAGTGATCTTAGTGAATTAAATTAAATTAATAAAAATTGAAATTATAAAAGAAAATTACCAATCATGCATAAGAGAATAGTTTCCTCCGTTGCCTTGGTTATCGGGAACTTTTAGCCGCTCATCATGTTGGAAACACGCTCAAAATTCATTTTTATTGCTAAAAAAAGTGCTTACAAAGATGATTTATAATTAAACAGTGATTTGCAACATTGATGAGATGTTGCAGAAATCGTTGTTACAATATGCGTCTCAACAGTGAAGATAAATGTTGCAGCTTGGGTCTTACAAAATTCAAAAATATAAGACACTAGAAAACGACTGCTCTATGCAGTCTATTGTTCTTCGTGTTTTTTTTTTAAAAAACATAATTAAAGAATTTTCGATTCATTTCTCATATCCTAATACCAAAATAATTTCAAAAGATATCAAATGGTTTAATGACCAAGTATGTTTCTCCATAAACCCTAATTACAAATCTTAGCGAAACATGAAGATGAATTTCTCAAAATCCATAAAAATAAACTATAAGAGTACGAAATAATAAACCGATATCACCGTTGTCACCCCGGTGCGGTTCTTCTTCCCCTTCTCTTATTTTGTCTGCTCTGCGCCTCTACTCTTTTATTCTTACTGGTTTTGGGCCTCCCCCTCTTCAGTTCTTCTCGTAGTTTTTATATGAGTGTTTGGTGAAGGAATTACCATCTTTATCTATCTTGAGAATAAGGAAAGAGAGTCTCTAATGATGTGGCAAGGAGATTTTGGGGCGATTTTATAGGGCATTTTTCTTCATCGTTTCCTCGATGGCGGCAGGCAATCTCCCTCCTTCCAATCCATCTTCCATCAATAACAAAAATGGAAACTCATCTAATCTTGTTATTAACCCTGATTTAGTACTTTGGTCGAAAGAATTTCCACCTCTGATTGATACGGGATCTAAAGAAATAAACCCAGTAGCTAAAATTCGTATCTATATCTCATGCTTATCATATCCGTCGATTGGTTCTCCTTCATCGACAATGCTAGCGTATGAAGAACAATCTCAGAGATTGATTCATCTTTTGCTTCTTTTACTTCAGGTGAGTTACAAACTCATGTAGATTTATGCAATTCTTTGGTTGTTGCTATTTCGTTGGCAAAAGGCAATCCTTTTCATTTGTGAAAGATCAATTAACCTCTCTTTGGAAAACAAAATGAGATTTCTCTATGACAATACATGGAGAACAAGCTTTGGTGTTTAGATTTTCACATGAAGAAGACAGAACAAGGGTTTTAGAAATTGGGACTGTGCATATTGCTAGTAAGCTCTTCCTGATTCGCCATTGGACACCTTTTATAGAACATCAAATTGAATCAATTAAAACTATTCCTATTTGGATGATCTTAAGAGGTGTTCCTTTACATCTCTGGAATGCTACTGGTTTTTCAAAGATTGCTAGTCTTTTGGGGAAACCTATCATGACTGATGCCCAGACTGCGATAAAGACAAGAATGGCTTTTGCAAGAATTTGTGTAGAGATTGATGCTGACTGCAAATATCCAACAAAGTTGCCTTTTCGAATAAATGATAAGCAATATGAAGTGAGAGCAGAATACTCCTGGAAACCATCCTCATGTTGTCATTGTAAAAGATTTGGTCATTTGAGTCAGAATTGCAGCTCTTACTCCAAGCCTAAACATACAAAAAACTGGGTCCATATGCCTACTGCACCTTCAACTGCAGGCGAACCAATCCAAGATCCTGAAATTAGAGTAGAAGATGGTAATGTAGATGCAGGGCAAATGTCTATAGAAATTCTGACTTTTGAGGTAAACGGTGAAACAGAAGTGGTGGTGAATCAGTTGGATGTAGCTAATTCTACCAAGCAGTGGATAACCTACACCAATAGGAAGAAAATTGCAGGTAGAAAGGAAGATATAATGCAAGTTCCAACTTGCAGCCCAAACGCTTCTGAAGCTTTATCTGAATCACATGGAATTGTAAGGGAAGAAGATATACAAAATGATACAGAAAATAGTGAGGAGGGTATAGAAGAACAAAAAATTACAATGGAAGATGGAAATGGAACAGAAAGTGCAATACAACATGCTAATGAATCTCAGAAGGTACATGGGGAGGAGAGTGCTTTGAAATATAAATCTAACATGGATGATAACTCGGAAAAACCAATACAAGAAGATGAACTTAACAAGGATAATCAAGTGAATGTGGAGGACTATGATCATTCTAGTGAGCAATCGGAATACGAAACAAATGTGGAGGAGACGGGGGGTGGAGAAATTGAAGCTTCTAGAGGATGTTTCTTATTTTAAACCAATGAATAGAGAACAACACTTGAAAAGGATGAAGAATTTTAGTAACCTTCTCCGTGTTTCTCAAGGAGGAAAAGAAAATGCAGTGGAGAACATTTTTGAAGGTATTGTGGATAGGCACAGAGCTACAAAAACTGAAAAGGAAATTTCCAATCTTGCTTGGAATGGAGTTACTAGCAATGAGAAATTGGGGCGTGGAAAAAGAGCCCCTGTCAAGAAAAAGTACTAGGGAGTTCTTCTAGTGAATGTTTTCATGGCTTCCGTTGGCGTTGGCTTTGCTTACTTAGTTTTTCTTTCTTTAGCTTTGAGCTTTGTTTTTGTAACCTCTGTTGCTGCACTGTTTTGGTGCATTCCTTTCTGTATCTCTTTTTTCCTTTTTTATTAAAATTTTAACCTTTTAAGTCAAAAAAGAAAGAAAAAAAGTGTGTTGCGAAGAAGTTCACATTTGCCCTAGCAAGACACGGCCCAGTCCGGCAAACAGAACCCATTTTCCAAATTCAGTCAATTACGAAACTCCAAGTCTCCAACTGCAAACGCTCCTTTCTATTCCCCTCAAGTCTTCTGAATCATGACCAGCTTTGGTTGATCTCACTAGCACCTTCACCTTCCTTTGTAACACACTCAAGACAGCACCAGCAAACCCAAGCTGCCCGTCTATCACCAGTTCAATCACCACTGCCAACACCATTTCAGTTCTCCTACAGCCATGATACGATGGCACTTCCACTGATTTGGAAACTCGATAATAATCCATCCTTTGGCTTCTGTTGTCAGCTGAAATTCTCTCTCAACTGCAGCTGCTCGAACCATATCTTCTCGATGGAAAATCCCATATAAAATCCATTTGAATGCATCACAGAGTCCATGCCTTCACTCACCGCACCATACAAATCCCAGTTCATCTTATTTCTCTGTGTTCGCATACATCTGCACCTGACTCCGGCCACACCTGCACTCGCTCCATCGAACAACAAAACTTACCACCAGTTCAAGAATTCGACACCCAACAATCACCACTTGTTATCTTTGCATCACCAGCTCCTTGACATTTCATAACTCTTGATCTTTCTTCATTCAGGTCTCCATTCGACAGCCAATCTTCCATCTACTGTTGCTTGGTGTGTTCTCGCAATATATATCTCCTTCAACTGACCTTCGACTGAATTCCTTGCTTCCCTGAACCGATGAGAAGATAAACTCCATCTCGATCTCAAAATGCTTACTGCCAAGCTCGTTCTCAAGTCCGGCCAAGCACCATATCACTGATTGTTATTTCAGTCATCAAGAACGCTTCAAATATACCCAGTTTGCATCTGAAGTTCCATGCAACCACCGTTGGCACCTTCTTGTTCTCCAACCAACTGCCCATCGATGCCACCTTCAATTATTCCAGTTCTTTGATTTCTCTTCAACACTAACAGTCGACACCATGACCAAGATTATGAAACGAAACCAAAATGAAAGTGCACTGAACTGAAGTATACTTTTCTACTAAAATATTGAAATTGAAATGTGGTGGAAATGACACCACGTCATCCATTATCCTTGGCCCTTGGTGCAGCTCACGTGATTGAAATTAGGAATTCTTTGTTCTCCCATTTCTAATTTTGGAAGTGTCATGGCTAAGTGGTGCCAAGCGAGCTCTTCTGGTGCCGTGAGTGGTAACATGGATGATTTTAGTCGCAAGCGCCGCTTTGGCCTCTACTTAGCCATTATTCTTCTAGGTGATCGACTTTACTTGTAATTTCTGTAAAAGTATTAAAATAATGTTATTAGCAAAAATATCGAGTCCTATCTAATATAAATATGGGTATAAAATGTAGCACTTTCGTGCTTATCACTGATGGAGTTAACTTGTATATATACAAATAAAACCATGCAAATATCTTCTTTTTAGTAAGCATCAACAATGGAAGTTGATCCAGTAATGGGGATCAACATCGGAAGTTGATGTCATGACTTGGATCAACATTAATATGTTGATACTGTTGACATAATAAAGATTACTTGTATAATGGAGTTAACTTGTAACCATGCAAATTTTTTCTTTTCAGTAAGCATCAACAAATGGAAGGTTATACAGTAATAGGGGATCAACAATTGAAGTTGATAACATGACTTGGATCAACATTGATATGTTGATACTGTTTACGTAATAATTTTTCCTGTAAAAAAAGACAGTAAACCTGGAACCTGAAAACTGACATAAACTGACAAGAATAACATTCATAAACAAATAAAACATAATGTATATCATTAAAAACACAACAAATCCAACAAGAAAATATAGGGAAAGCATAAAAATAACTAACATCCATGTTGATCATTCAAGAACTAGCATAAAAAGGTAAAAAGGAAGTTCAGAAAAATAGTAAATCATTCACTAAAACTTCGGAACATCCTCCTCCTCAAAAAGTTGATCATCTTGGAATTAGACTCCATACGAAACACTGGTGCACGAGGAGCTAAAGGAGCTTTGCGACATTTACGACGATTGTGGAAGGCAAGTCTCCCACACTGGCCACACTTCCTTTTCTTACGAACTTTCTCTCGAGAACCCATGTACCTTGAAGTAGTTGGCCTTCCAGCTGACGCTTGACCACCATTGGGAGGAAAAATATAACCATGCTCAGAAACTTTACGCGGCCTCTCACTGTCCGGAATAGGATAGATAAGACGAGAATACAAACCTTTGTATAATACGGAATAATGTACTTATAAGGTTCATCTGGCCCAATCTGCAACATTGCTTTCATCGAATGGGTGCAAAGGAAACTATGCTTCTGCCACCAATTGCAAGTGCAAGTCTTGGCATCCAAGTCGACCGTGTGCTTTCCAGTAGGAGAAATTATTTCAAAGACTTTATCACTTGATTTTCGTAACTTGTAAAAACGGCAGTCGGTCACCCTCTTGTTGAGCCTAGATTGCATCTGGGGAGTAAGCTTTAAAGTCCACTTACTAGACTCCACCAACCTCTTGTAGTTCTGCTCCATTACCTTAGCACGAATACAATCCACAAGCTCAAATGATGTAAGCCGCTTATCATGCTTAATCACACTGTTAAAACTCTCCGCAATGTTCGATGTGTTCTCACCAAACCTTTCTCCTTGAAAAGCATGAGCTGCCCAGTTCTGGAATGGAATCTTTACCATCCAATCAATGACTGAATCCAGATTCAGATTACTCATACTCTTGGCAGCAGCATAAAACTTCTCCTTTGTTAAGGAAGTGTAGCACTCTTCAAACAACTTCACAGCAGTTTGCCTGCTCTTGCCCTTTGGAACCGGAATATTACCTTTCATGTGGTACAAACAGTAAGAATGGTAAGCATTTGGGAAGATCAAATGGACATGTTTCAAAAGGCCAGCTCCGCGGTCTGATATGATGGTCAATGAACGGTCTTCCCTGTTAATACCCTTCGAGATGGTTAAGAACCATTCCAAACTCTCACAATTTTCGCAAGGTACAATACCAAAACCAACTGGATAGATCTCTAGAAAAAAAAAAGATTCAAAAACTAAAATCCATGATATGAACAACAAAAATTATGGGATCAACAACAAGAATTATGGTACCAACAACAAGAATTATGGGATTCAGAACAGAAGTTATGTGGTCAACAACTGAAATTATGGAACAACAACAAAAGTTGATACAAAAAAAGGGATCAACAACTGCAATTATGGGATCAATAACAACAGTTATGTGATCAACATTTGAAATAATGGATCAACATGAGATCAACAACAATAATTATGGGATGAACAAAGTTATGTGATCCATAAAATTGAAATCCAGGGACATATCAGACTATATTATGTGATTCAACAATGAAAGATAAAAATTAAAAAATTAAAAAACATACCTTGGTTACCAGTTTTCCCGCAAGCAACCATAAGACCTCCCGTAACTTCCTAGTGAGAAAAGTACAATCAATAAATAGCATCGGACGACAATAATTATTGAAACCAGTAATGGAAGCTTCGAAAGCAACAAAAAACCGCTGAAACTGCTTCGTTACACCATCATACTCAAATTTCACGACGCTTCCAGGATTATAACGTTCAATTGAGTCTTTATACCAAACAAAGTCTGAATAGGACTTGATGTCATCGCCCCAAAGAGACTCTTTACTGAACTGTAAACCATGGTATGTCTGAATATACGTGAGATCAATACCATTCTCCCGATGGAGCAGATCTTTGACATCATCTGCAGTCTTCTTCTTCTTTGATGCTCGAAATTCATCTATTAAGATATCCTTCAGAAAATACTTAGTCATCGTGACTTTTACTGGATCAGAAGAAGCTAAATCACATGCATGCTCTCCGTGAAACATCTTGCACTGAAACACACCTTTAGTATTGGCAACGAGAGATGCATGAAACCTCCAGCTATAATTTTGACTTTCCTTGTTCTTACACCACACAGTGTAACGTTACTTGTCACTCTTACATACATCAAGTTTGTAACAACTATGATATTCATACTTCTTAACAGTATCACGATAATCATTTTTACTTTCAAAAGCCTTCCCTACTCCGGTTAAGATGTTGGCCCAAGCATTTGACTTCTTGGGGACCTTTTTGACCAAAGATGAATCATATGTCAAATCTTTTACAATAGCCACATCGTTGTTTGAAATACAACTTGATGATGAAGAAGAAGGAGCAATAGAAGAATAAGAAGGAACATAATCAATACAAATCTTAAATTGGATGTTAAACTTCAACACATCAATCCCTTTCGAGATGCAGTAGTGAATGGAAAACCTCAACTCCAAATCGTGATTAATCACATGTGAAATTCCATCTACAATGTAACTAAAAAGTACAAGGTCTTCAGGGACATAAGGCCAGTATTGTTTCACCACACTAATCATCTCGCTGACAGTAGTTGATTCCGAAAAAACATGCGATACTATCAAATTGGATAAAGAGAACTCTGCAACAACCATCTTCTGTAATAATCACAACAGATCAACAAATCTAATAAAACATAAAAACAATATTGACACCATAATCTGTCAACAACCAATGTTGATCCAATAAAACAACATCTATCAACAACCATAATCAGAAAAATGTCTAGGTTATTGCATCAACAATGAAAGTTGATCCAAAAAACCAGTATCAACAAACATAATTAGAAGCATCAACAACAATAATCAAAAAAAATTCCAGGTTATTGCATCAACAATGAAAGTTGATCCAAGAAACATGCATCAACAACCAATGTTGATCTAATAAAACAGCTATCAATAACCATAATCAGAAATTAATCCAGGTTATTTGCATCAACAATCAAAGTTGATCCAACAAACCCGAATCAACAACCAATGTTGATACAAATAATCTGAATATTGTACAAATTATCAATGTCAACAATGAAAATTCTATGTCAACAACAAGGACTTTAATACAAAAAAAAAATAGCATAAACAACATCATATATGTGAACCTGTAACATGAAATACTACATGAATATACATGCTCCATGTTAGAAAATTCACTGCAAACCATAAGAAAAAGCCTAAACCTAACCTAAGATACAAATTCAAATTACGTCGCACATCACTCGGGGGATGCTCCCCATCGTGAAATATATATTCAATGTTGAACGTTAGATATGTAAACTGAGTATATAAACACTAACTTGTTACTTCTAATTGATTTCACCAACTTCTAACTACTAATTATACCAAAACTGATAAACATTCAGTATTCTCAAAATAATTCTTCAACAATCAGTATTATCCAAATAATTCTCCTACTAACTCATCAACAATATGAAATTCACCAGAATAATTCAAAATGAGAACTGGTTCATGCAAAGTACATTGAAGCTAAAACTCAAACCTAACATTGAATTATGAGCCGATCTAAAAAAACAGCAGAAATTCAAAAATCAAAAACCGGAGATTGGAGATTGAAGAATACCTGTTTAAGATATGAATAAAGATCTCGAATTCAAATAATATGTAAATGCAACAATCAATCCAGTAGAATCAAACACAAAGAATCAAGCTTCCAAAATCTCGATCTCTGCAACATAAAAATACAAATAAACTGAAATCAAATATGAAGATTGAGATACTAAAAATCGAACACGCAAATATAAAATAAGTTTCTACCCATCTTCAATCAAGAATCACCATTACCAATTTGTTTTAAAAATACAGATCGAGAAAATTTTGTTGATTCTGTTGTTGATGAAGAAACAACTTTCAGATCTGAGATTGATTATGTTGTTGATTCCGATGTTAATGAAAAGAGATTCAGTAGTAGAAGAAGAAGATGATGATGATGATTTTCTAGTGATTGAATCTCTAGATTTATGCAGAAATTTTCGAAAATTTTCATCTCCTGATTTCAGCTGACGGAAGAACAGTTCTATCTCTCTCGTTATTTTCCGTTGATCAACTGCTTTTTGGTTTTAGAACAATAATTATATCAAAAGCATAATTATGTAATCTCTCAGAATTCTTAATGGACCCCTAATGGGCTTTGAGTGGAGGGGGTATATTTGTTGCTTCATAAGGGTAATTTGAAGCCCGTCAAAAAGAGGGTTAATTATATAATTCCCACTATTTCAAACTCCCCCACGACTAACGAGGTTTTCTAGGGAGTTTGGGAGACTATTCTAAACTCTCCCATGACTAATGGGGATTTTGAGAGACTGAACTACACTAAACTCAACTCATCACGACTAACCGGTAACAACTGAACTACACTCAACTCCCCCGATAACTAACCCCTAGGTTAAATCAGAGCCAATGAACGGTTAATTTACGTTACCTCCTCTGTAAAGATTGCGTAGCAAATCCTCCTCTCGTCAATAATTCCGTAAATTCCAAGTTAACTGACCCAACACTAACTTACACGTGGTTTTTATAGGGGAGGTAATGCAAATTACCAATCTTTAGAGGGAAGGTAATGCAAATTACCAATCTTCACAAGGGAGGTAATGCAAATTACCTACAAAAATAAAAACCACTTGTAAGTGAATGCTAAGTCAGCTAACTTGGAATAAACGAAATTATTTCCGAGAGAGGAGGTTTTGCTAATTTTATTTTTGTAGGGAAGGTAATGCAAATTAACAATCTTCACGGGAGATGATAGACGCATTTTTGTGTCTATTTTGATCTCAATTGTATGTATTGTTAGTGCTCGATTTTATATTTATTATGACTTTTTATGTCTTTGTTGGTGTTTTTGGAGAATTAAGCTTTTGCGGAGAAATTGGCTTGAAAAGTGGCATTTGGACCTCCGGAAAAAATTACTGAAGGCACCACGGAAAGTATGTTGGAAACACCCCAAGACATGTATTATTTACACCCCTCAAATCGATAAGGGGCACCAGTTAATAATGGGTAACTCATCGCTATTTGCACCCCATGGCTAAAGGGACCCGTTTCTGATAAGGGGCACCTTTCTTCATCGTTTAAATTATAAATTTGGGGGGAAACTCAAGCAGTCACATGCATAATTTTCTGTTCGAATTTGAGGGAAGGTATGGAGAGATTCAATGGAAGGATTGTGTTGGGATGGACATGTTGGAGCGTGACAGGGTTGTTAAGAGTGATTGGATCGACTGAACTGAGCTGCATTATCGAGATCAAGCTACACTAAGGCTGGAAGAATCATATTCACATGTGAACTCCCTGAGTTGGATTTAGACTAGATGTTCTCATGGATTTTATTCGTACCAAGTTAGTTTGGGCCTTGTTTGATGAAACAAGGACGATAATAGAGATTAAATCGAAACATGAGAGGATTAGCATTAGTTCTCGACAAAACAGGGGCTAGGAAAGTTACGGGAAGTTTCGGCTTATATTTGGAAGTTATGTGGATTGGAAGGTGCGAATCTAATGTGAAGGATTTTTTTCTATCCTATAGAAGGTTTGACAGCTACAAAGACGCGTAAAGAAGTTCACAGAGAGGAAAGTCCCATGACTTCCGGTGAAAGAAAAAAAAATAAACCAAAGATTTTACGCGAGATTTATGGACCGGAGGTGTATAAATAGTTGAGGAGAGTTCCAGAGAAAAGGGTCAAGACTTTGGGGGAAGCTTGGGGGTGAAGGAGTGGCCACAGAACCGGAGAAGGGAATTGCATAAAATACAGCCGAGGAAGAAGAAGACAGAACCGTCACCTTTTCTTTCAAAACTGTAAATATTTTACAACAATTACTTCTGTTAGGGTTTTCTCTGTAACAGTAGTCCCTGTAATAGTGAGTTGTAACAATTATATCTGAGACAAACCCGCTGCTTTATTAGTTCTCTCATTTTTCACCCTTTTGAGCTATGAACACCTATTTTGAGCACGTGAATAACATGAGGAGCTAAACCCCAACACTGGGACAACGGAGGAAGCTGTATTTCATCCATGTAGTAATTTAGTTAATTTTTTATTTACTTTATGCACTGATTTTAATTGAATTAAGGTTTCTATTAATTACATGTGCCTTTGTTTGATGGAGCATGCTTATTCCTATGGATTCTTGATGCGCCGTGCTTATGATCTACAAGTAATATTTTATGGAATCTACTTTGGAAAAGAATAGAGTTAATATTTGTTTTGTTTTGAGCTATAATCGCCTAAGATTAATTTATGAACCACTTGAATATGAAAAATAGTGAAATTCTAAGTCCCAGTAATCTCTCGATATTTGTGACAACCTTGTGAATATATTTTCTTTGTTTTTAGTGTTTTCTTAAATCAAACCTTTACAAGCCCGAGTTGAACGAACTTTTACTACCACTTTCTACAACAACATAAAAATCATATCAGGAGCGCAACCCTAAAAATGAAAACAAAAAAAATATATAGGTTAAAATTACAACAATGAATAAAAGTAGGAAGTATTTATTTTAGAGAAAACCATTAAAATTCTTTATGGTGGGTTTGTTTGCACAATTCACCATTTCCATGAATTTATAATCCATGGGATTCATGTAAATCCCTTGTGTGTTTGGTAACTCAGTTAAAATTCTTAGGATTCATAGAATTCTCTTGTTTTAAAATCTATGTACTGTTTGACATTACCCTCAAATCTTAAAATTGCATATATATATATGAGATTTACAGCCCGTTCGGTTGGAAGAATTGAAAACCTAAGAATTAAATTATGGGGTAATCCAATTCTTGGAATTGGATTCCAAGGAATACAATTCAAATCCTAAAAATTCATGTTCGGTTGAGGTAATTCAATTATCTTTGTTTTTACCCCGGAATCCAATTTCATTGCACTGTTGGACCAATGCAATGGAATTCTATTATTTTGGAAGGGTCGGACTCCTTTTTTTTTTTTTTACTTGGTCAATAAAATTAAATAAAAAGAAAAAACCGTACTTGGGCTAGGCCAGACCAGAAGCTATCCATGAGGCCACCCACTAATCTAGCCTATTTGAAGCGGTAGTATACTTCACCCGTCCATTCTACATATAGAATAAAGCATGGCCTTCTCTCATAAAACTCAAAAATATCTTCGGCCAGCAAACAAGCTTGCTTGAACAAAGGATCAGGTGAAAAATTAGCTTATCTATAGCTATGAATATAACGAATATTATTGTAAAAATTCTTCGATAGTCTCCACTTCGGCATTAACTTCCACGGCATCTCGCCCTTCTGAAAGGCTTGAATACAACTCATCGAATCTGATTGAACATAAATATTCTTCATATTCCACCTCTTGGATAGCATCACACCATAAATTACAGCACCCACTTCCGTATAATAATTAGTTTTCCAACCAAGGCCAACACAAAGAACTCCAAGCACTGCTCCATTGGCATCACGAAAAGTAACACCAGGACTGGCCGGGCCTGGATTTCCCAGTGAACCGCCATCACAACAAATCATAATTTCATCTTGGTTAGGAGGAGACCAACTAACCTCTATTAGAGTAGAAACTCTGCATGATCTATGATTAATCTTAAAATAATTCAGGATTCGTAACTCTTCCATATTGTTATACATATGGCCCTTCATTCTGATTGAGTTATCACGAATTACCTGATAAACTCTGCCTTTAAAACCAAGCCATTGCACCTCCATATCTTCAAAAAAAAACCTTATTACGCAACCTTCATAATTCCGTGACAATTGCAAGATTAGCAACCATCCACAAATCTTTTATCATTCTGGTTTGTCCTTTTGCAGCCTTATACGAGGCCACCAAATATTCATTAGGTTGCAGTTTAAAAATATTAGCCTCCCAAGCCCAAATTCTCTTAGCAACGCTACAATGCCAAGTAATATGGCTAATAGACTGGCCACTCTTTCTACACATGCGGCACATCGTAGGCATGCTCCTACCAGTCTTCTTAATAACGTTATCATCGCTCGTGCAACATTGTTTGGCCCAAATCTTTCAATATTGTACACTCAAAGTAGGATGCACAACTGGCCTAGTAAACAAAATAGCACTAGTCTGAACTTTAGAAGGTGTTCTAATATCAACCTTTGAAGACTTAACTGAGAAAACACATTTACTATCCAAATCCCAAATTTTATAATCCGCACCACCATCAATAACATGAAATTTCTCAACATCAATGTTACATCTTATCATCAAATCCCTTGTTTGTTGAGGAGTGACCCAGGCACCATCAACAATAATATCACTAACCTTGGCCTTAAAATCATTAGGGCCTTTAAAAGTGATTCCAAGTCTCTTCGCAATCAAAAAATCACCACACCAATTATCAAAAAATAAGGAAGTATTGTTGCCGTCACCAATAATTGATCGTGTATGTTTTTGCACAAAATTGTAAACCAATCGGATTGTAGGGAAATCCGTAGAACCCAATTTATTATCACTCAAATTGCCATTTCTTTTGAAGTAATGGCCCTCAAAAATCTGGCCCAAATCTTGTCAGAGTCATGGATGAAAACCCACAACTTCATAAGAATATCCTTGTTAACATCCATCAATTTCTTAATGCCTAATCCACCTTCACGCTCCAGACAACACAAAGTGTCATAAATAACTGTAAAATACTTACGTTTCTCAGCACCACCAGACCAAAAAAAATTTCGAATAGCCGTCTCAACTTGCTTAATAATCTCTCACGGCCACTTATACACAACCATAGAGTGTATACCATAACTAGAAATCACTGATCTAATCAGCACAAGCCAAGCCTGAAAATACAAAATCTTACCATTCCAACCAACCAATTTGTCCATAATCTTCTCCACCACTTGCCGAACATGAATGTGGCGGATAATACCCAGATTCAATTGAATTCCCAGATATCTATCCGTAAATAAAGCTCTTCCCATGCCCAAATAATTTGTAATAGAAATAGCTCGAGAGCATGTACCTCCTCCATAATAAAACTTGCTTTTGGTATGGTTTACACACTGGCCAGAGGCCTTTTGATACATACTTAGCATAGTCATTAAATTTTGCAGACTATGAAGATTACCTCTGCAGAAAATAAAAATATCATCTGCAAAAAGAAGATGCGTAGGCACCACACCTTTCTTACTAACCATAGGATGCATGCTTCATCTTGCAAACAGTTTAGAGATATTGCGAATTAATATATCTTCAATAAGCACAAAAATCAAAGGCGAAAGAGGATCAACCTGGCACAAACCTCTAGTGATGCTAAAAAACCTTCATGGCTACCATTGATCATAACAGAAATCCGAGATGAGTTTAGAATACTAAGAATCCAAGAACACCAGTTTTTGGAAAAACCATATTGACGAAAAACCTCAGCTATAAATTCCCAACTAACCGTATCAAAATATTGGGAAATATCCAACTTAAATCAAACGTTTCCATGCATCCTTGGCGTACTAATCTCATTGATTAACTCAGATGCCAAATCTATATTCTCATGAATATTACGCCCTTTCATAAACGCCACGTGTTCTTCAGAAATCAACTTGTTTAGCACCGTACCAAGTCTGGTAGACAGAATTTTTGTAATGATTTTGAAGAAAAAATTGCTCAAACTAATTGGCTTATAATCCTTAATAGCATCAGACTTATTATTTTTAGTGAAAAAACGAGGGTACAATAACCTCACCCAATATTTCGATTAGCAATCTGTATGGACAAACTCCAATATACTTTCAAGAGAATCAACTAGACTCAATCTTAATAAAGTATATCAAAGAGTTATATCTCTCTTTCTTAATTCAATTTTTTCTCAAGCAAATAGAAATCTGCGAGTCTAATTAGGGATGAACATGCTTTCGATTTTTCGCTAAACCCGGATCAAACCAGACCAATTAGGAGGAAACCAAACCGAACCACTAACTAATGGATTGGTTTTGGTAAAAGTTTGTGAAAAACAAAGATGATGGTTTCGGTTTTGGTCTGCCCAAAAAACCAAACCGATAACCATTGGAAAACCGATTATTAAATAGATATAGTATCCTAGATAAATATAGTCCGTAGATATAATAATTATAGTATCCTAGATAGGGAATCTACATGGGCTAGTTACCTACATATAAGCATCAAACCTAATTATAAGGTCATTTATTCTTCTTCATTTGGACGCCGCCTTCTCCTCCTCCATGGTTCATTCTCCATCAGTAGATAACAACATTATGGATTCACTTCAACATAGCCTATATCAGTAACACTATCTCCAGCCTTCACCACCACCAGTAAACACCAAATCATCTTTCTTATTTTTCTCTTTTTTCTTCTTCTTCTTTTTCTTCTTCTTCCCAGTTGTAATTGAAAGTCTGTAACGAGTCAACTAAAATTAATTTTTGTTGATGATTTCGCAGGCTTCGATTAAATCATGGAAGAATTTGAGACAACACCGTTAAGTTCTTTCTCAAAATTAGGGTTTCATAAAATTGAAATATTTTCGGCGATTTCTCAAAATTTTGGCTAATAAGATCGAATAGTTAGTAATTTGTATTGGGTTTATGTTTTATTTGAGTCTTATTGATTCTCGATGTTTTAATTTTAGTTTTATCGCTAAGGGTTTGTAACTGCATGTTTGCTTCAAGGTTGATGTGAGGCAGAAATTATAAGAAGAAAGTTAATGGAGGGAGACGGATCTCATAGATCAAAACTTGGACTTATTATGAGAATCAGAGGAATCAAAGAGAAGTTGTGATACTTATTTTTTGATATTTTTTTCCTGTATGGAAGAGGAGGAAATGTCGCCATATGTTTTTTATGTGTGGAAGAGGAGGAAAGGCCATGGAGTTGGCTTTTTGATTGTAAATTTTATGATTTAGCTATGTATTTGATAGTAGATTACTGTAGGATTCTTGTGACTGACAAAAATAATCGATTTTCCATTAACCCAATGTAACAAACCGAAACCGGATAAAACCGTTTAGGAACCGAATCGATGGTTAATGGTTCGGTTATGGCAGGATTTTGAGAAAACAGATAGTATTGGTTTCGGTTTTGGTTTGGTTGAAAACCGATCCGAAACCGACCATAAATATCCCTAAGTCTAATTGAATACAAGAGAAATCACTTGAACGGTACCAAAGACCAATATTCAAGGATCAATCAATTTCCAATCAACAACCAAAGGTCGGATTTCCAATTGATTGATTCAAACGCACAACCTTTGATATTTCAAATATAACAAAATATAATGTGGAATAGAAATAACACAGACACCAGAATTTTGTTAACGAGGAAACAGAAAATGCAGAAAAACCCCGGGACCTAGTTCAGATTGAACACACACTGTATTAAGCCGCTACAGACACTAGCCTACTACAAACTAACTTCGGTCTGGACTGTAGTTGAACCCCAATCAATCTCACACTGATCCAAGGTACAGTTGCTCTCCTTACATCTCTGATCCCAGCTGGATACTACGCACTTGATTCCCTTAGCTGATCTCACCCACAACTAAGAGTTGCTACGACCCAAAGTCGAAGACTTTAATAAACAAATATGTATCACACAGAAAAGTCTATAGTAATAGATAAATATGTTTCCCACATAAATACCTACGAGTTTTGTTCAGTCTTTTAATAAATCAAGGTGAACAGGAACCAATTGATAACTCGGAATTATATTCCCGAAGAACAGCCTAGTATTATCAATCACCTCACAATAATCTTAATCGACGTGACGAAAGAAGATATTATGGAATCACAAACGATGAGACGAAGATGTTTGCGGCTACTTTTATATCTTCCCTATCGGAGATATAAATCTCAATCCAATCGTTACGATTGTACTCAACACGATAGAATCAGCAAGATCAGATCACGCAACTACGAGAAAGTAATATCGGCCTGGCTTCACAATCCCAATGAAGTCTTTAAGTCGTTAACCTGGTTTTCATGAAGAAACCTAAGGTTAAAGGAGAATCGACTCTAGCTACTACAACTAGTATCACGGAATGTGTGGGGATTAGGTTTCCTAGTTACTAGAGTTTTCCCTTACATAGTCTTTCAAATCAGGGTTTGCAATCAATGTTAGCTTAGTAACAAAGCATTCAGTATTCACTGTTAGATGAAAACCTGATTAGATTCAAGCTAATATTTTTCAACCGTTGGATCGAAAACTTAGCTTGTTACACACAAATGAAATGCACGATTTTAGGTTTGTGTAACCATACCCAAACGTGTACATTTTTTGGTTCAACAATAGTTAACCAAATGGTTAGCCATGTGAGCACTTTTATATCAACCATATTATTCTTCACCATAGCTAGTTCAAATGACTCAAATGAACTAGTTAGAGAGTTGTTCAATTGCAAGGAAATCTTATGTAACTACACAAGATACAATCGAAGCAAAAACGATTTGATTCACTCGAATTAGTTCATGAACTTTATAGCCACCGTTTTCATTTAACATTCCTTAGTTAATATAAATATAAGTTCACAAACAATCGTTTTTAGATATAACCAACTTAAGTTCGCGGACTTAAGTTCCCAGAAGGAGTTCTCAAACTCCAGCATATTTTCTCGGGTTGAGAACTTCCGCCAGTTCACGGACTAAGTTCACGTCTCTTGTTCCAGTTCTCTTGATCAACAAAGTTCGCAAACTTCGGTTCAAGGAAAAAGGACTTATACATATATGTGTTACCACACAATGCTTATATCCACCATTGGTTATATAATTTAAACTCTCAATTTCAATCATTGAAACATTCTTAGAGGATGTTATTATATAATTGTTATTCACAAACTATTTTTCGTCAAAGTAAGCAATTTTCAAAGTGATTGAAATTTGTCATGACTTTCGTCACTAGGTAAAGATGAACTTGGCCAAAGCGAAAGCTTACCAACACATATTTCAAGAAATAGATAGGCGAGATAAACTCGGCTCGAAATAGCAAATGTGTATAATCAAAGTCTATATGGCAAACGACTTTTGTCTCAAAATAGGATATAGAGTAGATAGACTTTTGAGTGATAGATAAGTTCAAGTATCCACATACCTTTTAGTCGATGAAGTTCTACCAGTTCCTTGAGTAGTTCTTCGTCTTGTATGATGATTGCCATGGATTTCTTGAGCTCAACTACACTTTTTATCCTAGTACGAGACTTTGCTATAGTAGACTAGAAATTAAGACTTATAGTTTTGGTCACTAACATTAACAAACATGCTTGAGATATCAACTCATGCGAGTTTGACCGAGCAATGCTCTAAAATTTAGGAATGAGCACAATAAAACTAGAATTAATGCCATTGGGAATTTTTCGCATCACCCAACAGTTTGCAATGGCACTAAAAAGATCACCGACAATGAAATTCCAATGCTGCCTATAAAAAGACTCTGTAAAGCCATCCGAGCCCGGCCCAGAATCAGATCCTAGATCAAAAACAACTTATTTAATCTCCTCCAAAGTTGGCATAGAATCCATAAAAGCACTCTCTGTGGCCGTGATGCTTTCATGGCCAATTTCAAACAGCTTTGGATCAATAAAACATCACCACCATTGGATTTGTCTTTGTAATGATTGACAATGTAGTCCTTAATTTCATCCTGCAAAAAAAAAGTAGTATTAGTAGAAATCTTTAGTTCCGAGATTGTGTTTTGACTCCTCCTCATACGAATGCTATTGTGAAAAAATCGAGTATTTTGATCACCATCCTCCAACCAAGTTACTCTTGATTTCATCTTAAGAATAACTGATAACTCCGTTCTCACATCGTCAACATCTTTCTTAGCATCCACCACCTTTGTAAACTAAAACTCATCCGCCGGATCATAATCAAGAAGATCATTCTCGGCTTCCAGTTTAAGTTCAGCTTGCTTTAAACGAAATTGTACATCACCAAAGACATTTCTATTCCAAATCTTCAACGCCTCCTTCAACCATTTCAATTTACTAACAAAAACAAAAGGATGCGCTCCATCCATCCTCATTTTCCAGCTATCCTCCACCAATTTCATTAAACTTGGATGGGAGAGCCACATATTTTGAATCCTATAGTCGGACTTGGATTTTCAAAAGCAAACCCAAAAATAGGGAATGATCTGAACAAATCCTAAGCAAAACCTTATACCTCCAATTCACATATTTATACAGCCAAGCGCCATTCACAACTGCTCTATCATGTTTAGAAACAATTCTTCGAGTTCCATTCCGACAATTAGACCAAGTGTACCTTTTACCAATAGAATCCGCCTCAACTAGTCCATTATCCGAGATCCAACTTCTGAATTCATTCATATAGATGTTTAAAATTGGCTTACCACCCTTCTTTTCCTCCAAGCGTAAAACACAATTAAAATCACCCAGCACCAACCAAGGAATAGATATGAAACCCAACCCCAACTGTTTCCAAAGTAATTTCCTTGCCACCGGATCAAAGGAAGCATGTACGGCCGTAATATAATCACCATTAAAATTCAAAGAAATTTCTTGTTTAGAAGAAGATAGAATACCTGGCCTGGCCAAATAATTTCTCCACAAGACCCAAATATTACCCTTTTCACCACCAACCTCATTCGTAATAAAATCTTCATAAAAATCACCCAATCTCAAGATCCTAACATAACGTGTAGTGCAAGAAACTTTTGGCTCCGCAATAAAAATGATGTCAGGTTTGTGCAAATGATATAGCTCCAACAACTTGGCCTTTGCACCATATTTAGCCAAACCTTGAGCATTCCAATAGAAGACACGCATAAATTAAACATGTCTCTTGATGGTCTTGTCGAACCCTATCGTGACTTACTTCTACCTCGAGTTTTAACATGGCTAACCTCCACTTGCTTAGTACCAGTAGCAGCCGTCTTTATTTTAGGAACCTTTGGTTTAGCACCGCCAGCCTTTTTAGCCATAACTTCAAGCTTATTTTGCTCCACTAGCTCCATCTTCTCTCGCTCTTATTGATCTTTCATAACGCTCCATTCCAAATTTTTAGTTTCATCCTCAACTGGATTCTAAGTAGTAATTGATTACATCAATTCCGGTGGTTTTTCAGAAAAAAACCTCGTCAGCTTCCTCTTCACCTTCATCATTAAGATCATCAGTTCTAGTATCAAACATGTTAGATGTCACAATGCCACCAACAGTTTTATCCGGTGTATTTCTTCTTGTTGTTTTAGTGGCGGGACTAAAACCATCATCAAGAATTTTCTCCATAATATAATTAGTTGGAAGTGAACATGTAGCAATAGGCTCAATTCTCTCACGTGGAGTCTGAATTGTACTTTCTTCAGTTTGGTTTCACTTTTCTAATGCTAGTCTCCTCAAGTTGTTAACCTTTGTCTTTTCCGCATCCTCTTCAATTTTAGACAAATCAATGGCTTTATCCAAATCTCTAGCCCTTTTCTTCAAATCCTCATATTCTTTGATAGCAACAATCTCCCCAGACTCCTCCAAATCAGCCTCATCATTACTATCATCATTATGCGCGGAAGTTGCACCATCGTTACGTGAATCAGGCGAAGCGCCATCATTGCGCGAAATGGGAGCATAATCATTATGCAAATTCTAAACGGCATCATCATTGCGTGATGTTGTTGCACCATATTTGCGCGAAACTTGATCACCACCACCATTACGTAAAACTTCCTGATGTAGGACATCCGTTAGATTTAGGATTAGTATTTTTCTTACTATTTCTAGAGATTAATTAATTTAGAGTAGTATTTCTTATTTTTATAATTACTTATTTTTAGAAGTTATAATTCTAGAACTTTATTTATTTTAGGGATTTCTTATTTTCCAAGTTTGAGTCTTAGAGTTATTTAAATATGAGACAAGTCCTATGTACATAACATTATTATTATAAACCAATATTGAAATTTCTCAATAATTCTTCTACTTTACTATCAAAATTCTTTATTCACGCTTCCGTTCTGCATTAAGTGGCATCACGATCTTCGTCTTCGATCCTCTTATTCTTTTCATCTAAACTTCTTTTACCCTTTCGTCACCTTTACTTATCGAGATCTCTGCATCTCTTCTTCTAAACCCTATTATCTTTTATTTTTAAATTACCCTAAAAAAAAAAAACAACGTTCCAGTCAATCTACAAACAATTTCATCGTCCATAGATAAGCCATCCATTAAACCAAATCCACTAAGTCCAACAGTTAATTCCAAAGCCCACTTATCTCTCTCCATCACTATTAATCTAGCCTACTACTCCACCAAGCCTGCTATCACGTCAACTCCCTATGTTGTTTCCAAAAAACCAAACAGTTAATTCCATATTCTTCTAAACCAAGCTATTAAGAATTGTTATCATGTTTAATTTCAATTTGGATCATGTCATTTTTGATCATGTATTTCGTGAAATTGCGGATTTACCAAAAGAAAATTATTTCCGGCTCACAAAATCAAAGATTATGTTAGATCAATTGGATTCGTCACAGATCGATACCCTTCATGAGGTTACTCCTCCAACAATACAGGTCCCGAAACCAATATTTTCTTCGCCAATAATAGAATCACCGTCAATACCTTCTTTGCAGGTTTCGAAAGTTAGTCAAGTTGCTCCTATTGTTGAAGTTCAAAAACCATCCACAAAGATTTCTATTGGTCAAAAGTACTGCGAAATAATTACTACTCCAGTTGTTACCAATATCTACATCAACTTTTGTGCTCAACGATTTATTATATGGTGTTTTAGTCTACAATCAGTAACTTACTCAAAGTATATTATTTGTTGGACTGGTCGTTTGCAATATCTGCTGAACTCGAAGACGACTTCTTTTCAAGATGGCGGGCCTGATGTAGGACATCCGTTAGATTTAGGATTAGTATTTTTCTTACTATTTCTAGAGATTAATTAATTTAGAGTAGTATTTCTTATTTTTAGAATTACTTATTTTTAAAAGTTATTTAATTCTAGAACTTTATTTATTTTAGGGATTTCCTATTTTCCAAGTTTGAGTCTTAGAGTTATTTAAATATGAGACAAGTCATATGTACATAACATTATTATTATAAACCAATACTGAAATTTCTCAACAATTCTTCTACTTTACTATCAAAATTCTTTATTCACGCTTCCGTTCTGCATTACTTCCTCACTACCCACAACAACGCTGCTAGAAGGACTATCAAGGTATTTATGAGTACCAGCAAAAATCTGAGTAACCTGAGGAGAATCCTTAGGTGGGCTCTTCCACAGACTTAACCAATGGAATTATTGGTTGAGTTCCAGGTGGATCTTTAGGAGGATCCGTAGGTTTCACATACTTACGTTTATGCCAAAAATTCTTTAGCTCACGGATTTCCGCTTGAAGAACCCTTTTGATTTCCGGATCCTGTTCAATTTTAGCCTTCTCTTCCAATTCTTTGTTCTTCGTAGTTCTACATTCAACTTTCTTGTGGCCTATAGATTTGCAATATTCACATAGGCTAGGCTGATTTAAAATCTCATAATCTGCATAAAATCCTTTCGAACTATCTTCACCATCAACAACAATATTTTCCAAAGGCTGTGAGAAATCAATATCAATCAAAACAACCGCAAAATATCCATACTCATGTCTAAGTGTTCTTGGATCAACCGCAACAGGTTTACCAAGACCCCTAGCCATTCTAAATAGCGTTTCTTCATCCCAGAATTCCCATGGGAGATTATTAAATCTAACCCAAACTGCAACTCTTGTAACTTTATCCTATTTAGGATCAAACATTGGTGTCCATGGCTGAATTTTCAATTGTTGGTGCTTAGCCTTCCACGGAGGGGTCGAACTCCATAAGGAGGATTTGGTGGAAAAGTGATTCGCATAGAAAACATGATTCCAAGGATTTGAGCAACCAAACATATCGAGAGAAACATAACTCCACCAAATCCCTGGAGCCATAAATCCCATGATTTATAAGGGTTGATACCAGTACTACTAGGGGCGGATACCATTTAGCCGATCCAACAGTTATGATTGTTTAAGATTTGTTGTCCTATTTAAAATAGTATCAGCCCTTAGTAATATGGTATCAGCCTTTATAAATCGTGATAAATCCCACCTTTAAAATTTACTTTACTAACCCGCCATTAGTGAATCCGGAATCCCACATTTTCGAAGTTGACCGAACTGGAAAAAAAAAATGGTGAAACAACTCAAGAAGAGGAAGAGAAACCTTGAATACTACGACGATAATGCCGATGAAAATGGTAATGTTGACACTATGTTTCCAGTACTACT
The DNA here is from genome assembly GCA_023529315.1 of Papaver bracteatum. Taxonomy (NCBI): domain Eukaryota; kingdom Viridiplantae; phylum Streptophyta; class Magnoliopsida; order Ranunculales; family Papaveraceae; genus Papaver; species Papaver bracteatum. The sequence continues at coordinate 854,939 of JAJJWX010003760.1, forward strand.
AGCATCATCTGTTAATAAGATACGCACTCCATTTACTCGATCAATCTTAAAAAAACAATTACAAAAACTTCATTCAGTTCTTCAATCTCAACCCAAACCTATATTTGACAACTCATCAATACTCTCGATACTCCCAGTTTTACTTAGCAAAACCCTAGTTTATCCTTCAATTACATGTCTCATTCTCGAGATTATTGGTTTTATTTCACTCTCTTCAATTGAAGATAATCAGAGAATTGCCCTAGATGCTGAGGTTTTGAGAGGTTTATTGAATTGTTTGATGGAATGTAATTCTAAGAAGAAAGTTTTGGTTTCTGTTTGTAATGCGGTTCTGGATGTGTCTACAACTTGGATTGGAAGGGCAAAGCTGTGTCAAGCATTTGCTGTGCAGAAACTTATGTGAGTATCAATACTAGGGCTTTTTTAGTAGACTTTTTTGAAGTTCAAGTTCTGTTATATATGATTATATGTTTTTTTTTTGGGAATGTTGGTGCGGGGACTGTAGCTACTGACCTGCCTCAAGGATGAGAATGAATTCCTGGCCAACTTGAATATTCCAGTTGGTTTTGGTTGATGTTCTGTAATTTTATTTTTCTTTCTATTACTTGGTATCCACCTAACCTGACATTCCGTAGCTCTGTGTTTCTTCAGGATGATGCTACTGCAAAGCATGTTGTTCAGTATTGTATGGGAAAGGGGAGTAGTGGAGTAGATGAATTACAGGTATTAGTTCTGGAGGCCACTATCACTTTAATCAACACTTGTAATTTGAAGCAATTGACTGAGATTCCAAAGGAGTTGGTTGAGAGCTTCTTGAGATGTTTGAAGGAGGCGTGGGTTAGTTTGCGGGATGAAATTATTCTGAAAAATGTGGTGGGATGTGACAAAGATGGAAATATTTGTCTTAGTAATACGAGGGTACATGATTTGGCTGAAAGTATATTCAGGCTTTCTATCAACAGGCATGATTGTTCTACTAATTGTACACCTGAGGTGGTCAGAAGAAACATTTTTGGTCCAGAACATTCTAAATTTGAGCAATTTATGTTAAATTACTGGGAGAAATCACCATTCCTTTTCACGAAGCTCTCAAAGCCTCTGAATGATTGTGGAGATAGTTTCAGTTCTCTGTTTCGATCCTTTAACTCGAAAAGAACAACCAGTGTTGTCATTTCGTCTGTATTAGGAGGACTAGTTTCTTGTCCACCGCTCCCATCAGATGATCTAAACATCATTAGTTTCCTTGAAGAGGTTAAAGGTGGATTGGGTTTCCCTATGATCTACGAGCAGGACATTCGGGTCCTTAAAGCGGTGGGATTAAGTAACACAAAAGTGAAGAGGGAGATTCATTATCACAAGGAACTTACTGATTCGACTGTCATGACTGATCATAAGATGGTTGATGTGCACAAGTGTGAAGAAGCATTTCTAGAGGGTTATACAGTTGCTCTGCGTGGGATGGAATTCCGCTCAGAAAGTATTGCTGTTATTGCAGATGGGTTGGCAGTTTTATTTGGTCAGCCATCTGTAGGCGCCAATGCATACCTCACCCCACTGCGATCTCAGGGTTTGGCTCGGCACTATGATGACCACTGTGTGTTTATCTGCCAGCTTCTTGGACAAAAGAGATGGGTGGTTTCACCACGGCAAACTTCTCTTCTACCTCGATTATATGAACCTCTTTGTTACTTGACTGGTTCAGAAGATGGAATTGATGCCTTAGAGTGTAAACAGTTCTTGCTTCAAGAAGGTGATATTTTATATATACCCAGAGGTTGTCCGCACGAGGCATATACCGTGACAGATGATGATGTGCCTGAGAAGGATGATGTGTCTACTGGATCTTCCTTACACTTGACACTTGGAATTGAGATCGAGCCTCCATTTGAGTAAGTGTACAAAGTTTGTCTCCTTGTAGTTTGATGAGTTAAATATGCATTTGTCTTGTCTTTTTGTGTAGCTTGAATTTTGTATCCGGACTACCTATGTTAGTAGATTGATTGCATAACCGTCTAGAGAATTATTGTAGTTCATCTCAAGCTCATCATGAAAAGCACAATCAATGTGATTACCATTTTTCCCTTGGTAGAGATCTGTTAAGCTTACTAGTTACTCTTTGGTGAAGGTGTTAGTGCTCAAATTTTTTCTTAAGATCCCTTATAGTGTAATTTGTGATTTCTTGAATTTGCTATGACGTATATTTGACCAATTTTTTTTCGACTCAAGTCGTAAAGTTTAGATGGATATGTAAATACTGATGAAAACTGGTTGATTGCTCACCAATCTTAGTGGGTCCATGTCATCTTACAAATATGTAATGTTACACATTCTTAAGGAACGTGAGACGTTGTAAATAAAGAAGGCGAAGCTCATTCTTATTATGCTTTGGTAGCACTTCTCTAGTATGAATTGCAGCATCCTCATTGACTGCATAACTGTATTTGAGGATCTAATTGTCCTGAGGGTAGTTAGAGCCAATTGAATAACTGCATAATCTCTATGATGACAAAATAAACTCATGTTTAGGAGTGATTATCATTAGCAGATTGATCGATTGATTGCTTCATATGAAAAAGCATCATACTGTTTTGTGGTGCTTTTGAAAACTGAGGTACATCCAGGTGCGTTGCCTTGGTTTGTATGTCAGTGAATGTGCTTTCACAATCAAGCAATAATTCAATTGAATTAAATGTGTAATTAGACATTTGCGTAATCTGTATAATGTACTTTGTATAATTGTTCTTTGAAGAGTAATTAATTTCTACTTGTATATTTCTTAGTCTTATTTTCCAATTTCATGTGTTGCTTGCACAGATCACCAAAAGTTATTGCTGACGTATTTGTTCCTTGGTTGACAATATGTATTCTGATACTGAGTAATAATAATTGTTCAATAATTTGTGTATGCTTTTTGTTGTTTTTTGAAGTAAATTCAGTGATGGATTTCTTCTGTTTGTCGTCCGAAATGTCTACTAACTGATTGGGATCTTATTTCTGACCCCATAATGCATGTGGATTGGCAGTTTTTGTTTGTAATTTACATGTGCGCTGTGTGGTCTAGTGTTGGTCCCAATGTCGCTGGAATAACCAGCTTATGGACAGAGTCTAGTGTGGATAATGAAATCAAAAGAGGTGCCATTATTATGTCAATTCGTTATGTTATACGCTGAAGATAGATGAATATTTCTTAGTAAAAGTTTTTAATTAGCAGTTTTAGGAATACTAAAATAATGATATCGTCGTTGTAAGGACAAGTATAGGATCAAAATTCTATATGCTTATCCGGAAAGGATTGTTTTTAGTTTCCTTTAATTGTTACCAAGATGCCATGTTACATCACGACTCATGAACTATAATCATTTATAGGATGCTTTTACTTGCAGATACATTTTTCCACACCCAACCTCTGGGTCTGGTAGATCATCCAACTACAGAAGATGCTTTCCTTTTAGGAATATGTTTTTATCATGTAAATGTCAAGAAAGAATCGCATTGTCGTAGGTTTCCCACCTCATCAAAAATTGGTTGGTTCTCCAAGAAGTTTCTCATGACTAATTTTAGAGTTTCAGCCAGTTTCCTCCATGGATCAGAGTTTTAGAATCTGTTTGGATGATTTATGTCATGATGAATGATGTTCAAAACATACTCGCCCTTAGATTAAGGAACAGTACTTGTATATGGATTTGTTAAAACAAATAATTGTGGCCTTCCTACAAAAAAAAGTTTCTGAATTTGAAATTCCTTCATTTTGTATTCACATACTCATTGGCATATAGCTTTTGACTGCAGGTGGGAGGGATTCACGCATGTTGCACTTCATTGCTGGAACCAAAAACGACAAGTTGATCCATGCATTAATCAACTGCTTGGAGGTCTGAACTCCGTGTACGTAAATCTTCTGCATATTTCGATACAGCTAATTGGTTACCAAGATTCTGTTTTCCGGAAAGGTTGTATGGTTGCCTCATTTTCACTCCCCCATGAAAAGAAAGAAAACCAGCTGAGTGAAAATCTGGATCTGGACCAGAGGAGCACATTTAGTTATATTATAGACTGTATCGACAAAGAAGCAAGCTTCTTGAAAGCATTCCGATGCGTGGAAGAAGCAATTCAAGAGAAGAATGAAGAGCTGTTTCAACGATTGAGGTGGCTCCATCATCTTGATCATGAGGGAGAAGCAGACAAGGGTTTTGACTGGGATTCCCCTCTGAAAGGATTTGAAAACCTTCTGCGATTATTAAATGAGAACAGAGAAGATGCAGAAGCTACATTTACCCTAGTTAAGTCAAGTTTCTGTAAGGCTGTGGCATTTGAGAATGTCTGTGAAAGTTTTGAAATGCTGCTTCTGAAGTACAAAAGGACTAGAAAGCACTACATGAGTGGGATGCTTTCACTGCATTGCTCGTGAGTAAGGTTCAATTCATATGCAAATGAATCAATATTGTCAGAAATTTGATTTTGAATATCAATGATCCCATCGAGTTTTCCTCAGCACTGGGGATCGTTTCTTAATCTTGCTGTCATTGCCAGGTGCAGCTGTTAATTTTGAGAACTGTTAGAAGTTTATATGTGACTCTTAGATGAGATTGCTATTAGTTTTCCGGAAAATTGTTCACATTATTATGCTACAATACTTTGCGGGCACATCGGCACAACAGAAAAATCCATTCCATTAAAATATATGAACTACATTCTTGTACCAAAAAGAATAAAAATATGATGCATTCTAAGTTGGAAGGGATCTTTTTATCTCTCCCTTCACATACAGTATAGATAACAGGTTAACATCTTTTGGAGTAGGAGTTGGGTGTGTGAATACTCCATGGCAATCAACATGATGAACAAGCTCTTCGCCATTGTCCTCGGCTTCTGTAGGAACTCCTTTGATGATATCAGATTGCATACTCATCACCTGTGCGCAAAATCATTGAAAATTTCAGGTTTTTTTGAAAGAGAAGAAACTCTTATTTATATGGAAACTTCTCTGAGGTACAGTAGCCCCATAGTCATTCATTACAATTATATTTAGGAAGTCTGGACACGAGTTGTCCCAGATACATGTATCAGCAGTGCCTCCTATTTGTAATTGTTTGTCTATCGCAAAATTCGCCAGTCCATCTGCCTCCTGGTTCCCTTCTCTATATATATGTTTGAGTGTGAAGTGAGGTATTTGTTGGTTGCTGCATGTGTTGCAGATGATGTTCGGAGTCGGGTGCGGTGGTAGTTGAAGAGTATCGTATGGATTCCGTTGTGTCCCTCTATCCAGATGTTGACTCATCAATTCCCAAGTGTGCCTTGCTCGCAAGCATTCAAATAAACAATGTTGCGCTGATTTCGGTGCATTGTTGCAGATTTGACAGAGATTGTTGTTTGTTATATTCCTTGCCCTGAGCGTTTCCAAAGTTGGTATGCTGTTGTGTCCAACTTTCCATATGAATAGTTTTATCTTTTGAGGGCAATCAGCTTTCCATATTTTGTTACTATGTTGAACCATGAACTGGTCCATGTTTTGAATCTGGGTATTGGTTAAAACGGCATAGCCACTTTTTACCGTGTAATCCCCTGATTTCGAGTGCTGCCAGATCGGCTTATCTGGTATGGATGGATTTGGAATGTGGATGCTTTGTATTTTTTTCACAATGTTTGGAGAGAAGTGCTGCAACAGTAGATCGACATTCCAATTGAACGCATGTGGTACGATGAGAGAACTAACCATATTGTTGCCCGAGTCCCCCAGATTGTGAAGATTCCTGCTGCTTGGAATCTAATTTTCTTTGATTCTAGTAGTTGTTCCATCTCCAATTTGGATTGAGTAGTTATCCTGCACAAATATAGCAACTTTGCATATGTTTTTCCATGAAGTACTGGCGGAGTCCACCGGTTTCGGAATTGTCGGGAAAAACGAGTTGTTGGGAAGATATTTGGCCGTGTATAGGGTGTTGCACAGCGTTGTTGGTACAGCCTGTATCTGCCATACTCTTTTTCCCAGCAAAGCATAATTGTGTTTCAATGAGTCCCGAATGCCCAGTCCACCTTTACTAACTGGGATGTTTGCTTTGCACAGTTAAAAGTATGCAGTTTCCTTGTATCCTTGTCATGGCCCCAAAAGAAATTCCGTGCAATCCTATCGATTTTGCGATGAACATGTACTGGCAGAAGCTGTGTATGCATGATATGATTTGCAGTCGGAATTAGGGATGTATTTATTAACAATTTCATACCTTCTTGGTTAATGCATTTGACCATCCATCCTTTTGCTTTCCCTTCCATTCTTTGTAAGAGTTGAGCATAGATTGTTGCTGAGTTTCGACCTTGCTTGAAGTTCACCCCCAGGTATGTTGGTGGGTTATGAGTGGTCCTAATATTGAAGGTGTTAGCTAGCCAATCTTGTTGCTATTCTACAGTTTTTGGGTGGTGAATGATGCTTGATTTCTGGTTGTTTATTTTTTGACCCGCTGAGATGGAATATGATTTTAGGATTGCATTTAGGTGTTCGCAAGTTGCTTTGTCTGCCGAGCACGCGATGAGAAGATCATCCGCATACATGAGATGCATTATTGGTGGAGCATTTTTTGAAATTTTTAGCCCTTTCAATTTTCCCTGATTCTCCATCCTTGCAAGATTTGAGGATAAAATCTCTGCACACAAAATGAAAATATAAGGGGATAGTGGATCTCCCTGTCTCAAACCTCTTTGCGGTTGGATTGCGCCATGCAGTTTTCCATTCACCTACACTGCATATGTGACTGAAGTTATACATATCATAACACTCTATGAATTTGTTTGGGAATCCCAGAGACACTAAAGTTTGTATGATAAAACCCCAGTCAATGCTGTCATATGCCTTTTGAATGTCCATCTTTAATGCAATTTTAGGTTTTCGAGTAGGTGGTGTGGTTCTGATATGGTGAAAGATTTCTGTTGCAATGGCTATATTGTCATGGATTGCTCTTCCAGGTACGAATGCACTCTGATAGGGGATGATGATGTGTTGCAGTATTGGTCTGAGTCTGTCCACTAATATCTTAGAGATGATTTTGTAGACCACATTGCAAAGACCGATTGGTCTAAAATGATTTAGTTTTGTTGGGTTGTTGGATTTCGGGATCAGTGTGATATTGGTGTGGTTAAAAGCTTTGTCTAGTTCCGTGTTTTCAAAGAAATGGTGAACTAACTCAAAAATCTGTGTATTCGTTGTTTCCCAATATACTTTGAAGAACTTACTTGTATATCCATCTGGTCCCGGTGCTTTTTATGATCCAATGCTCAGTAATGCTTTATGTATTTCTTCCAATGAAGGTAGTCTAGTGAGCTCATTGCATTGGTTGTCTGAGAGTCTTGGTTGCATCTAGTTAAGCAGCTCCATGTCAATTGTAGTTGGTGGTGCTTTGTATTGGATTTCAAAATGTTGAACCATCATGTGTGCTATAGCCAGTTGGTTGTCTACCCATATGCCATTATCTATTTGTAGTTGTTGAATATGATTGATCCTCCTGTGAATGGTTGCTTTTGTGTGAAAAAAGGAAGTATTCAGGTCTCAATTCATGAGCCAATCTATTCTTGACCGTTGTTTCCAATATGTGTCATGGCAGTGTTGTAGCATCAAATGAGAGTTGCGTGTTTCTTTCTCATGTTGCAACCAAAACATTAGTTCAGCACCATATGTTGTTGCACATTTGGTTTGCGCCAGTTGAATTTGAAATTCAGCTTCCTTTATCAGTGTTGGCAAGTGTCCGAAAGTCTGTTTGTGCCATTTTTGGAGCTCCCTTTGCCGTGTTTTCCATTTTGACTTGCAGGTTAAGAGCCACTTCCATAGCTCCATTTTGTTGCCAAGCAGCTATGACGATGTCTTTCATTTGGGGATGTAGGAACCATAAGTGTTCTATACGAAAGTTCCTACCCGTTATCCTTGTTATAGCTTTCTCCTGTAACAATATAGGTGCATGATCAGAGCCGATTCTTGGCAGATTTCTGACCAGAGCATGTGGGTGTAGATCGACCCATTGTTGTGAAGCCATTCCTTTATCAAGTCGTTCCATGATGAATCCTGCATCTGTTTGTTTGTTAGACCAAGTGAACGGGTCTCCTTGGTACTCTAGGTCAATGAGGCCATTTGTGTTGATGAAGTGATTGAAATGTTTGGCCTGGGTTGTTGTGACTGGTCTACCTCCTTTCTTTTACTCTTGTGTAAGCACCTCATTAAAGTCACCCATCAAGAGCCACGGTAAATTTGGAGTTGTAATTGTGTTGTTGAAGTTCTGCCAAAATTCTCCTCTTGCTGCTGTTTGGGGTGGTCCATAAATTCCAGTGAAGATCCAAGGTTGTAGATGAGATGTTAAAGGACAGATGTACACATGAAGCAAGTTTTGATTGGCTACTAACACATTGACATTGAGGTTGTATGTCCGCATAAGGAAGAGGCCACCTCTATGTCCATTATAAGGCACATAAAAAACAAAAGGAAAACCTAAATCATTTTGAAGCACAGACAAGTAGCTAGCATTTGAAATTGTTTCTGATAAAAAAAGAAGGTCTGGCTTAAATCTGCGTGTGTACTCACGCAGTTTAGAAACTGTCAGGGGGTTGTGTGCACCCTGACAGTTCCAAGCAAGGTAACTCATTTGTGCTGCGAGTGTTGGCCCTGGCTAACAGCTCGCTCAAAGTTGTTTTCATCTGCTACATAAATCTCCTCATCCAGGGAAATATGCCAAGCAGGTTTTGTTGTCCGATCACTTGTGTTGTTGCAACGGTCCTCAGTAGGTTTTGGTGCCTCAGTTGGTGGCGTATAGTCCGAAGATTGTACTGTCTTTTCTTCCATTGGTGATGTGTGTGCTTGTATTGTAGCTCTTGCAGATCTTTGATTTCTTCTCCTTGGTGTTGGCACCTCAAATTGTGGTTGATCTTTTTTCCGGTTATGCTGTTCCAGGTCTTCTAGAGACACAAATTTCCTCAGCTTGGATGGTGGTGGTTGCGCTGCATACTCCAGTGTATTTGGAAGAAGAAGATGTGGTGGTAACCTTGCTAGGCTCCTGACTGTTCTTGTTTTGTAGGTGTTCATAGGTTTGAGAGGTTGCTTCAATTCATCCTTGTTTTTACTAGATGTGATGGTCACGGGTTTTAGGGATTGCTTTAGTTCATTCAACCTTGCATTATGAGTGACGATCACCTCTGGCTTGCCATCAACGTTCTTCACTAGAATGTTCACCTGTGCATCCTTTCTCTGTAAAATACCCATTAGAGTGTCTGTGTATTGAGGCGTAAAGAAAGCAAGCATTCTAGCAACACCAGGTCTAGATTTTGGGCAGGGGTTCGGGTTGATACTTGAGTTGGTTTGTTTGATTGGTGTTTGAGGCCAAGCCATTTCACTACCATCTTTTTGGATTTTTCTTTACCTTTCAGGGGTACTGGTGACTCAGTTGTTCTTACATTGATGTGGTCAGCCACGTGTGTTGTGAACTGTGATGTTGCATGTCGAGTTACTGATGAAGTGGAAATGTTGGGTCCCTGACCTGGTTGTCTCGATACAGTAGTTCTGACAGGTACTGTTTCTTTCATCTCAGCTTTTCCAGAGAAACGTTCTTTATTCTGCTGCGGTTGCAGGCGTGTAGTATTTGCATTGTCACTGGTGGTCTGCTTTTTCACCGTGTTCCAAGCCAGTCCTTGCCGGATCATTTCCACTAAAAGATGGATCGGTACCGAGTTACTTCTCGGATCGTTAACCCTAGTAGTTTCCTGAATGAGTATCGGTGATTTTCCAGTTGAAGATGAACCAGAATCTCGGTTCCCTTGTGTTTGATGTTGAAGAATTGTTTCCATTAGAGTTGTTTTTGAAGAAGATTCGCCGATATCAGGGTGTTGTGGTTTGCCTGGTTGCATGTGCTCCAGTCTCTGGCTCTTGGTGAAGGAGTCTTTGATTCTGTTGTTGAGTCTACCATATGGGTAGTTAGCGAATTTAGAGATTCCCAAAGCTTGCTCTACACCGAGGAAATTAGTGCAGTCTCTGAAAGTATGTCCTGGGAAGCCACACAAAAAACAAAGTAAGGGTATATTTTCATAAGCAAATTGTACCCAGACTCCCTTTGCGATGTTTAACAGAACACCCGGGCTGAACGGTTTCTCCAAGTCCATCATGACATAAGCTCTAGGTGGTGATCTACTGAGGTCGATATGTAGCAAGTATCCGATATTTCTATGAGTTCTTGTATCGTTTTTTCATCATTAAGTTGAGCAGCTGTATCCAGAAGGGTGCAAACTTGAAGCATTTTTCTTGGTGTTTTACGAAAAATTCCGAGTCTTCTACCATGACGACAAAGTTTCCTGCTATCCAAGGTTGGTGTTCTAGTATTCAGATCTTATCTTCTTTGAGTTTCATGGAAACTTGGAAGCACTACACCAAATCGACGGTTTTGAGACATATATGGGTGTCTCCTTGATTTTCTGAGACACATATAAGTGTCTCAATTTTGGCGTAGGGAACGTTTTGAGAAGGATTTAAAGACGCTTATAAGCGTCTCTTAATTAATATAAGCGACACTTATAAGTGTCTGTTAAATAATTTTTAAGAGACACCTATAATTAATTTAAGAGACACTTATATATGTCTCAAATTAAATTAGCTTTTAAAAAAAAATCATAATTTTCCAGTTGGGAATTCCCAAAATCAAAATTATTTCCAGCACCTGCATGTTTTAATTTTCTGTACACTTATACAAGTCGCAATTCCATTCCCAATCAAATATTAACACTACCATCAAAAATGAAGTCTTAACATTTAATATCTTCAAGGAAAAAATAAAAAAATGAATTCTAGAATACAAGAGAAGATGTTGAAAATGACTCAAGTTACTTATCAAGAAAATGACTCAAGTTTCTCAACAATGTTAACATTTAAATCATCCAAAGATTGTCCTCGAACCATGCCATGTTTACTAGGAGATGTAACTGAACTTATCTCTCTCTGCCTTGATTTGTTCTGGGGCTACTACTTACATGAACCTCATGTATTTCCTAAATCAGTTTCGGACAATTCTCGGGTTCTGAATCAGTTCAGACGAATTAGGACTCAACAACAAAGTTACATACAATACAAACAAACAAAAAAATAGCAATCAATTTGGGCCTCACTTGGGATGTGATGTTGGGGTCGATCCCGGAGTTTCTCCATACTTCCGATATGCCGATTTCCTCTGCCAAGTAAACAAGACAAAAGTAGGTTCCAAGACATTGTTATTATGTAAAAAGTTAATGCGTATGGTTCTGATTTTAGTGTTTTCTTGTAACTAAATTCGGCACCAGCAGTATCAAACGTGCGAGGGACATAACATGAAACCTGGTAAGAGTTTATTCAAGCTTGCATCCATTCCAAAAGTTTACAACTAATTAGATAGCCATACTTGTCAAGCAGAAATAACCGCGGCGGGCCTCAACATTCTTCATAAGAATCCATTATAAATCGAGGAAAATCACCCCGAGTAATCTGATTTGGTCCATTCTGAAATTTGTATGCCAGTAAACACCTGTAAGCAAATTAGCCTCGTAAGAACATCAAACTAATAAAACATAACCAAAAGACCAGAAACTTTGAAAGTGCAACGCAAACTGACCTCCATTATGAAGGAATTGAGGATGACTAGTCTGTGAAAGAAATCCTCTCTCAACTAACGTGACATCTGCCTCAATCTGCTGGAGGCGAGTCATTTGATTGACGCCCCCTAACCCTTCATAATCAAAGCTTCCTCATTCACAATTTGCATTTGATAATATACTAAAATGCTACAACATTGCAGAAATTCACCTAGGTGCGCAGTTGATAATACACTAAAATGACCAACTTGGTTTGTAGTATCCACTAGGTGCGCATGTATTTTCCTGAGAATGAATGGACTCCAGTAGCAATCACCACTGCTTCTATTTCACCATGTTTACAAGTTGATCCAGCGAAGACACTATCCCCTGCGTTCTTCGTTACTGGTAAACATTCACCAGTAAGAGCACACTGTAACCACAAAACAGAATAGAACATCCAACAATTATAAACCAACATAATTCTATAGATTCAACTTCCATTCATAAACCAACAAGTTATGATCTGATTAACCATGGTACATTCATCACAATTCCACCATCAACTTCCCCACCACCACCAACACCATCCACCCACCATCATCATCCAGTAATTAGAAAAATTAGGAGAACCCCAAGATGCTAAACCAGTAGTAATAAACACCCCCCACCCTACCAACACCACCAGGTACCCTCACCACCCACAACAATCATCCATCAATTAGAAAAATATAGAAACCCCCAAGATACTAAACAAGTAATAAACACAATCAACACCATATAAAACCTAAAAAATAAGAGAGGCAGAAGTGGGTTTCACCTTAGCTTTAGGAGCAAGATGAGCCATCAAACTAGCAGCAGAATTTCCTACGCTATTCTCTTCAATAAAACTGATAGTTGAGTTGATTAAAAGAAGTACAATAATCCCTAAGAAATCTTGCCAATCTGGTGGTTTACCCTGCAACAAAACCCAAGTGGTAGAAATTAACACACAAGACAAACCCAAACCCAAATCTGTACACAGAAAGAAAGTAGTACCAATGAAAAAACATATACATAGTTGATTAAATCTTGCTAATCTGGTGGTTTACCCTGCAACAAAACCCAAGTGGTAGAAATTAACACACAATACAAACCCAAACCCAAATCTGTACACAGAAAGAAAGTAGTACCAATGGAAAAACATATACAGAGTACTTACTCCAATTACACAAGACATATAGTAGATGGACCTATCGAAAAGGGAACTGAAACCCCCAAAAAATAGCTTAAAAATATAAAGAATTTATCTCCCCAGCAAGCATACATACTTAGTCCGGGACCATTATGTTTCACAAGATATTTAACCACATCACAAGTTTGATTTAAAATGTCCAAAATTTCAATCGACTTCTGACTGGGTAACAGTCCAGAGCCATGACTGAATAAGATTTACACCTGAAGATGGTACTCTAGTTTGAAACTAGGATGTGAATCATCTTTGTGGAATCCCAAAAGTGATATGAAGGATAAAAAAAAAAGGGGTTTAACTGTTTAAGAAGTACACCACCTTCAGCAAGGACTTGAACATACATATAAAGTCATAGAACTTCTTTATATTATAACATCGCTCCAAAATTATAGAGCTGATGCTGTCCCAATGAACACACGTTTGAGGAATCTTATCCCAGCAAAAACCATAACATAGATACATAAAAACAAAAGAGGAAAGCCAAAAACCACTAGAAAACATGGGAAAGTAGCATCTAAAAGATCAAAAGTTTGATGAAGTTGTGCAAAAAAAGCAGGCATCTCAAATACTTCCATTTTAAAACACTTGCAGAAAAATAAATGCACTCAACACTTCTAGAACTGCAAGAACATGTTAAAGATCAAAAATGCAAAACTCACAGACCCACAATGAAAAATCAAACACATAACCCTCAAATGAAAATCAATTCATAAATACATAAATCAAACACACAACTTGCAAAACATAGAGAGAAACAAACAAACAAATAGGTTTAAAGGGTTATACCTGAATCTTCAAGGATTTTACTTCAATCTTCTTCTGCGAATTTCAGACACAAAAATTAGAAATCTCAAATTTTTAGGGTTTATCAATCAAAATCGATTTCTGTAAAAAGGATATTTGTTACCTGAGGATAAATATTTCTAGGCTTTCTACTTCTCAATTGAATCTTCTTCTGAGAGTTTCAATCCAAAAGCAAAACTCAGTTTACAAAATAAAAAATTTTGATTTGTAAATTAGGGTTTTTTAAATGAGATTTTAGGTTTAGAAAATCAAAAATCAGTTAAGAATATTGGTTCAGTTTCTGTTTTAGATTGTTAATAGTGTTCTCTCGATTTCTCTAACTCGATTTCTCTTACTCGATTTCTCTTACTCGATTCTCTTACTCGATTTCTCTCATTCTTACTCTGGTTTCTTTTGAGCGGAATAGAAAGAACGGAGTCGAGAGGAGAAAATAAAAGAAAAAAACATAGTGAGAGAGATGAGTTGTTGCACCGAGTGGTTTTATTAATTGGGCAAGGACCGGACTTTTATATAAACATTAAATATTGTCCAAATTTTTTTAGAGAGCCAAAAAATAAAGGTGGGAACTAAAAATAAATGGTGGGAATAAATGAAAATCATGTTTCAAAATGATTTGGTGTGAGACATAGATTTAGGGGGGAAATTTTAAGGGGAAAAAATGTTGGGGGGGAAATTTGAGATGGAAAATAATGTGAGAGATTTAGAAAATTGGAAAGGGAGGGAATTTTGGGGAAAGTTTGGAATTTTGGAGGGAAATAAAATAGAATTATAATGAAGAAAAAAAATGACAAATTAGATATATATTATAATTATAAAATTTGTAGAGACACATTTTAAGACACTTATAAGAGTAGTTGAAAAATCAGAATTAAAGCTACTCATATTTTTTATTTGAGACTCTTATATGAGTGGAAACACTAAAGACATATATATGTGTCTCAAACCCAAAAATCAATATGTCTCAAAATGGGCCATATGGTGTAGTGAAGACCTGATGGACGTTGCTGGTTTTTCATATGATGAATTCTGATTGGGTTCCATCTTTTAGAGATGGCATGTTTCAATGTAGAGAAATCAACGTTACCTCCCAGGACTTTGATTTCCAAACAGTGTTCATTGTGTTGTTGTAGTAAATCCTTCATTCTCTCAGTTAGCTGGAAAATTGGGGTGTTTAGGTCTTTCTTTTTTGGTTGGAAAGTTTTTTTTTTGTGTTTTAGGGAAAAAGGTGATGAGGGTGATTGATGAGAAAATATTTCTGGATTCTCTCTTTCGGTGTTATGATGCTGTGGATGATCCTTTTGTAAAGGTTTATCAGTTTTTGCTGAATTCTTTAAATAAGAAGAGGCAGAACACGAAGAGGATTTTGCTGAGGCAAAGGAATATGTGGAGTCTGAGTTGAATTCTTTATTATTTGTTGCATCAGCTTTGAGTGTATTAGGGGATGAAGTTTCTGTGATCGTTGGAGAATGTTCTTTACACTTCTTCTCATGCTTGCTTTTTGTTGATAAATAGTGTATGGAACCCAGACGTTTCAGTTGCTCAGGCGATATCTTCGAAATATTGGAGAGGCGTGGCGGTGAAGTTGATTCCATTGGTTGTTGGAGGAGGTGATGGCAGATGTAGTGGGGGATTAAAAAAAGAGAATCAGAAATTCTAAAAACATAACTCAGACCTGGCCAGATAAACCCACGTCTTTGTGTTTCCCAAACTATTAGAGAATCGAAGGATTCAAGGGGGAAAGACGAAGATGATTGGAAGTTTGATCTTCATTCCAGTGAACCAAAATTATGCAGATATGCAAACTGTTTTTTTTAAATCTTGACTATAGTCAATGCCCGACGGCCCTCAAACTAGTGTGATTTTGTGATAAAAAATTTCAGGTTGGTAATTCTTGAATACATCAACTATAAACAAAAAAGAGAAAACCTGTTATAGGGCACTATTTATTATTTCAGTTCTTGAAAAAAGAAATAGATGAAGAACCTTGATATTTAGCTTGTTTGCTTGACGATTGCCTAGATTTTTTACACTAGTTTTTTCTGTGTGCAGCAACACTGGAGAAGAAGAGGAAGAAGCTAGTGTTGATGGTTGGAGATGAGTGAAAGAAGATCAGAGTTATTAAGAAACACAAGGAAATGGAGGTAGAAGCTTTCATTTTTTTGAAACACAAATGAAAGCATGTTAGTTTACCTCCTACATGAAGTGTAGAGTCTAAATAAATAGAATAATTTTAGTTTCATCTAATTTTGTTTCACTTTTTTTAGCTTTCGTCAACGAAACCAGTCTTGTCGGTGATAGAATAATTTTATGTTGCAACAAATTTTGGTTTCATCTGAATTTGTTTCATTTTTGTACACATAACCAAATTTTTTATGAAACCAATTTTTGTTAGTGATACAAAGATGGATTGTTTTTTTTTGTTGAAACTAGTTTTGCATTCACCAAATTTTCGTTGCGGAGGTGATGCTAGTGGTAGTAGTGGCGGCAATGGTGGTGGTGTTGTTGGCTGTGGCGATGGTGGTTGGTGCTGGTGTCGGTTGCTAGTGGTGTAAGTTGCTGCTGGTGGTGGTGGTAGAAGTGAATCAAACTAACTGATTCATATTGATGCTAACAGTAATTTTTGTTGGTGGTTGGTGGTGGTGGTAGTTGGTGGTGGTGCTGGTGGTTAGAAGTGCTGGTTGGTGCTGGTGTCAGTTGCTGGAGTCGGTTTTGGTTTTAATGACGCCTTAAAATCAGTAACTTCTGGAAATCTGTATTCTAACAATAATCAGATTACATGGTAATATGATTCCAGTAATTGGATTACAGGGAATCCATTCCCTGACTTGTTCGTTTCAAGTTTTCCAACAAAAGAATCAAGATATGGGAATCTACTATATAAAATGACTTTAACATCCTCCGATAAGTTTAAAAATCAGCTCTGGGTTATTGATCTTTAATCTCCTCAAAAGAGTTTCAATAGATTACAATCTAACAGATATAAGGGAAGGGTTTCAAAACATCCTATCGATCATTAAATCCAATCTGATTGGATCAAATCACAAATTCAATCGAATATTTATCGACCGTTAATTAGTCTTTTACAGCTGTTTTTCCTTTTAATCGGATTCCATTGCATCCGATCAACGATGCAATCCAATTTTGGTTTTTGGAGGTAATCCAATTCCTAAAGAATCATATTCCAGGATTTTAGGGCGTGTTCGTTTGGGAGAATTAGTCTGATTACCTCGTAATCGGATTACTAGATTTTATATTCTCCCAAACGAACACGTTGTAAAAGTGAATGCCCATTTAAAAGACTAACCAACTCATATGGATGCTAACATGTTTGCCTTGCATTTTGCATATCTAATCATGTAGCAGACACACAATTAAAATTAACTAATCTTTTAGGCGGTTTTTTGGAAAAAATCTTGTGAACTAAAATACTAGATGACCGCCGCCACGGTGGGGAGGGTCGACCGAAGAAAAATTAAACACTGTTGCAATTGGACTGTAAAAGAAAATTTGTGCCTAAAGTGAAAGTATCACTTTTCTTGAAACAGAGAGAGTACATCGTTTTATTAGTTGCAAAAGAAAATTAGTTGATGCATAAAACCAAAATATGGTTACATAAAGTATTATGTATCTTTGTGGTAGTTTGTATAATGGATCTAAATTTATTTTCAAAATTGTGCCTAAAATGATAAATACCTCCGATATTTTCTTAGAAGCTCTAAATTTGATATTGTTGTTTGTACTCATTGCGTAGATTTTTTCAAAACCTTTCCAACGAGATAAAATTTTTAAAATTCGAAGGCACGGATTTTTAGGTATGTTATATTAAAGTTTGGTTATCAATTATACCCCTAAAGAAATAGGATACATAAGGAATTTTAATAAAATTTGGCTCTTATATCTAGTTGCCATTTTTCTTTGGTTTATTTACGAAAATATATAATACCTTAATGCCCTTCCTCTTTGGTTTATTTACGAAAATGCCTAATACCTTACTGCCATTCCTCTTGGGTTTATTTACGAAAATGTCTAAAGGAAAAAAATAAAAATGTTATTTAGAGGGGCAGTGTCGTCCTTTCATCGTTGAACCAAATCCAATCTTTTGTGTCTAATTGGAAAAAAATATCACGCTTCACATTGACACAAAGTCACCATATATAGAGTCCTCCCTCGCTTTGCTCGGTCGGCCTAACTAGATATTCATATCACATTTGTCTGCTTCATCTGTTCAATGGACTTGTACAATACTTCTTGTAATTTCTCTTGCAGGTACACAACGAGTCCATATTTGATCAATAGAGATGTTGAAGAGGCACTTGCACGAAACCAGTTTTGGTTTCATCTTTTTTTCTTTCTTGAAACCAATTTTGGTTTTATCTAATTTTTGCTAATTTTTTGTTAGTTTTCGTTGACAAAAACAATTTATCGGTGATAATTTTTATGATGAAACCAGTTCTCTTTCATCTAATTTTGTTCTATTTTTCTAGAATTTATATCGATGAAACTAATTTTGTTGGTGATACGATAAGTTTATGTTGAAATGAGCTTTGGTTTCATCTAATTTTATTTTACTTTCTTTTAGTTATTATCGATGAAACCAATCTTACCGGTGATACGATAATTTTATGTTGAAAGTTTTTTGGTTTCATCTCAACTTGTTTTATTTTTGTCGTCAAAACCAAATTTTGTTGGTGATATGATAACTTATGGTTGGAACCTTTTTTTTTTTTTCCCTTTTTGTTGAATATTAATCTCTATGAAACCAATTTTTGTTAGTGATATAGAGATGGATTTTGTTTTATTTTTAACCGATTTGGTTTCGTCAAGTTATAGTTACGGAGATGATGTGAGTGGTGGTGGTGGTCGACGACGAAGGTGGTGCAGAAATTGAAAACTTGTTGGTGGTGGAGGTGATGGTCGGTGGTGGTGGTCGTCGTCGGCAGCGGTCAGTGATGGTGGTCGGAGGAGGTGGTCGGCGACGACATAAGTGGTGGTCGGCGGTGTTGTTGGTTGGTGGTGGTTCTAGTAGGTGGTGGTGAGAAGAGAATATAAATTAAGGGAGGGGTTGGTTTTTTTTTTGTTGCGGTGGTTTAAACTAAAAGGGTAATATAGAAAACTAATATTAAATTGGGTTTTTGTGAACAATTTGTGTTCTTGGATGTTTTTATGGATGGATGGTGACACTTTTGGGGTTATAACCCATGGAATATTAGTTAAAAGAAATACATATTTTGAATAACTTTCTTTCATGGCGAAGAACAAGAGGAGCGATCTGTTGACAAGCTCGCATTTAACAGGATTTGATAGGGTTGTCTCAACCATTGGATGAAGAAAAAATCACGGTCAAGATTTTTCTATCCAAACCCGGGTTACTGGATATCCACAAGGAAATTAGATCGTTTTTAACTTCCTTAGATTATTTTTTTCTCCTCTCTCTTTCATAGACTCGACTAACCTTTTGTCTTTCCATTTTTTTCTATTTATCCATGGAAGATTTCGTAAAACCT
Organism: Papaver bracteatum; assembly: GCA_023529315.1. Classification (NCBI taxonomy): domain Eukaryota; kingdom Viridiplantae; phylum Streptophyta; class Magnoliopsida; order Ranunculales; family Papaveraceae; genus Papaver; species Papaver bracteatum. The sequence continues at coordinate 874,040 of JAJJWX010003760.1, forward strand.
AAGATATGACTAATGTTATGAGTTCATCATGATACATATGGTGCTCAAAATCCTAATCAATGTTAAATTATTTTAGTTGATCAAGTATTTGTAGTTGATTCACTACACAAAAGTACTACATTCATAAATAACAAATAAATAACATCGACATTTTAAGATTAGTTGTGTTTGATTCACCATTCTTCCTTTCAGAATCTGGCACAACAATACAATTAAATTGATTGATTATGTCACCATATTTTAACGTGTCTTTTTATTTCTTTTTCCATTCAAATCAATATGTACTAGACTGGACATGAATTTTACCAAGAAAAATAAGAGGGTCTAATGTATGTGGTTACGACAAATAAGATTTATTTTTCCAAGAAATTCAAATCTTCTCGACTTCTCCAAATAAAAATAAAATCAACAGATCAAATCTTCGTTGGTCGACGTAGAAAAAAATCTGTTTAAACACCATAAAAGAAGATGATAAGCAAACAAACCCTTTACTCCTGGCAATATTTTTAGAAACCAGGATGAATGATCATCACTGTATGACCATATTTCACCATAACATGATAACTATACAATTAGTCTTGATGATCGACCATCATTTAATTCTACATAAAATTTTCATCTTAATGGATCCTCAATCTTTTTTTGTGTGTTTGTGGATAGGATTAGAAATGATTTGATAAGGTTATCTCAACTATTGGATGAAGAAAGAATCACGGTCAAGATCTTTCTATCCAAACTTGGGTTACCGGATATTTACCAGGAAATTAGATCATTTTTAACTTCTTTGGATTATTTTTATCTCCCCTCTCTTTCATAGATTCGACCGACCTTTTGTTTTTCCCTTCCTTTTATTTATCCATGGAAGATTTTGTAAAACCTAAGATACGGCTAATGTTATGAGTTCATCATGATACATATGGTGCTCGAAAGCCTAATCAATGTCAAATAATTTTAGTTAATCAAGTATTTGTAGTTGATTCACTACATACAAGTACTACATTTATTGCTAACTAATAAGTGACAGCGGCATTTCAAGATTAGTTGGGCTTGATTCACCATTCTTCCATTTGGAATCTGGCACAATAATACAGACAAAATGATAGATTATGTCACCATATTTTAAGTGTCTATTTGTTTCTTTTTTACCATTCAAATCAATATGTACTGAACTGGACACAAATTTTACCAAGAAAAATAAGAGGGTCTAACGGATGTGGTTATGACAACTAAGATTCATTTTTCCGAAGAACTTCAAATCTTCTCGACTTCTCCAAATAAAAATAAAATCAACTGATCAAATCTCGGTTGATCGATGTTAAAAACAATCTGTTGAAATACCATATAAGAAGATGATAATAAAACAAATCATTTACTTCTGACAATATTTTTAGCAACCAGGATGAATGATCATCACTCTATAACCTTATTTCACTACAACTGATAATTATACAATCGATCTTGATGATCGATATCATTTAGTCGTACATAGATTTTTCATCTTAATAGATCCTAAGTCTTTTCTGTTCTTATTCAGAGAAACCATTTAATTTCGTTGATGGTTATCATGTAATCCGAGTTTCCAAGAGATCTAGACCGTGATTATTTTCTCATCCAACGGTCAACACTAGCCTTTCAAATCTTGTGAAGTGGAAGCCTTTCAACGGATCCCTCCTCAAGAAAAAAATACTTCACAGGTAAAAAAAAATATATCTTGAGTAAAAGAAAATATATCTTTCTTTTACGAGTAAAAAAAATACTTCACCCAGTATGTTACTTTTACAAGTAAAAAAATAATGCCCTTAGTAACAACAGAAAAATACTTCACAAGTAAAAAAAATCTATCTTTAGTAAAAAATCTATCTTTCTTTTACGGGTATAGTAAAACTTATACCCGTAAAAGAGGTTGGTAGTGTTCTCTGTATATCGGCTTAATGAGAGTATTCAATACTGGACTAGGTCCCAAAGTTTTTCTGCATTTGCGGTTTCCTCTAAGAAAATTGTTGTGTTTGTGTGCTTTTACTTTTTCCGCATTAAAAGTTATTTAATTGTAAAATCATTCCTCTACCCGTATGCTTGAAATCCATTAGATTTAAAAACATTGTGGTGTACTTGGTACCCTCGTCATTTCAAATGGGTTCCTCTAAGTGAACCTTCACAGTGCTGGAATCAGACACATCTAGTAGTGGATAATTAGAAGAAAAATACTAAATAATTTCAATTGTATATATACCCAACTTTAAGTGAGGTAGTTTCTTAAAAACCGGATTAATGACTCTTTGGAAAACTATTTCGATTAATGGAAGATGATTAAGAAAACTATGTAAAGGATTAGACAAACCTTGTACGAGATCCTCATCATTCATAAATATCTTCAATGAATTTTTTATCTCATTTTTATCTCAATCCTCTATCAAACTCTTTAAAACTTATTTTTGTAAATGTCCGTTGAACCAAAATCTCAACATTATTATAATCCATGGAAAGCTCAATCAGGTCTTCCACTAAATCAAAAAATTTGTATATCAACCAAACTTTATCAAGTGTTGTTACCAAAACCCTTACTTCACAAAAGACCTATTTCGGCTAATAGGAAGTGAGAATTCCATCATTTTCAACTAGGAGCTTATACTGTCTAGGACTTTTAAGTATTTTGACAATCATTCGTAACCCTATCCAATACTAAGCCTTAGTTCTGCGGCTATTTTTAACTGTAGATTACCGCCATAAAATTCGATCATGTTCGGAAGCCATTCCTTATAACACATCTAGTTAAAATGTGCAAAAATAAAAATGTCTCTAAATTTTAGGACGGTTAGGAATAACACTAAAAGAATACCAATTTTTTTACATAAGTAACACGAATCAGCATAATCGAGGAACATGTCCTATAAAGCCAGTTTGGAATTTACTAGGTTTCTTCATGTGTATATATTTCAACTGACATGGGATAACTACTGTAAGCGTCGAAGACACAAAGTTTGTCGTTTTAGCTTCCAATGGCATGTTGTCAATGCCGTTGGGTTGAACTGGTCGTTGTTATATAAGAGCAAAGTTTGATATGTGTAAGCTACAAGAAGTTTCAAATTTTTACGACGCATATGGGGACCCATTAACTATGAAGATGTGGTTGAAAAATACTTAACACAATCACACAAGAAGGGTGGGAGTTTTGCTATAGGGAGGAATAAAAAATCTTATGGGAGGAAAAAACAGTTTATCCAATGGTCCACAACATTTAATCCAAGAAAAGCTTCCTTCCATGAGATGTTTTTTTCCTCCCTATAACAAATCGAAGGGGGTGCTAATACTCTTGATCAACTAAAAGATGCCTTGAAAAACAAAATAACAGTGAGTTTTGCTACTTTTTGGCGGCCTTAGTAAGGTAAGTTGTGTCACATAACATCATCTATAACAATTCAGCTTTATTGCAAACTTGAAGTTTTTCTTGTGTTTTCTTGTGTTTTCTTTTTGTTTTTTGATACAATTGAAGTTTTTCTTCCTTTCACAACACGAAGGAGAAATGAAAGCTGAAATTCGATATATTGCAAGGTTGGAGCAAGTAAGTGCATCATATCATATCCTTAAAAAAAAAAAAAAAAAAAAAAAAAAAATTTGGACTAAAAAGGTCAAAGGTCAATGTTACAGCACGAGATTTTTTATTTTTAATAGGATATATTTACATCGCTTGCCTAGTATGTAATTTTTATCTTTTAAAGAAATGACAAATTAAGGATTCATGTCATGTATCAATAGCACCCATGCTATCAATAGCCCAGATGGGTATAAAAATAACTCTATTGTTCATTATTAACCAAACTAACAATAATTTTTACTGAGAATCTATTCTTTCATGGATAAAAAATATATTTTGAGTAAAAAAATATATCTTTTTTATGGGTAAAAAGAAAATACTTCACCCAAAATGTTACTTTCACATGTAAAAAAGTATTACTTTGGGGGTAAAAATAAAAAGTACTTCACAAGTAAAAAACATATATCTTGAGTAAAAACAAATATATCTATCTTTTACGAGTAAAAAAAATATACTTCGCACAGTATGTTACTTTCAAAAGTATAAAATTAATGCCTTGAGTAACAACAGAAAAATACTTCACAGGTAAAAAAAAAATCTTTCTTGAGTAAAAAAATAATCTATCTTTCTTTTACGGGTATAAATAAACTTATTTTTCATAATTTATACGGTAAAACCACTTATAGATTAAGTAATTTTATATAATTAACTTTATTTTTGTTTGATTCTTTATGTACGGCATGTTTGACTCATTATTTTTTCATTCAAATTTTGTTGTCTATTTTTTTCAGAAAAAATTATCACTTCGGATGGTATTAGAAAATGTGGGAGTGACAGACGGTTGACTATGATGGATGCAATAAAGTTAGGTGAAATAATTTTACCTACAATGTGGGAAGTATAGGAAAACGACATTCTCAGAGGTATAGTGACAAATTTTGGTAAGTTGTCAAAAAACAAAAACATTGATTGGATCTATGGTCGCAAAATGCCTAAATGTCACTGGCTTAAGTGGCCCGCTGAAAGTGGAAATGAGTCAGACACTTCCTTTGATTTTTAGTGAGGATCGATTAACGTAAGTGTTGAAAGATGCAAATGATTATAAAGATATCTGAAAAAAGATGTTTAAGAAAGACAACTCACCTATTGAAGAGGTGGATTTCGATCCACATATGACATGGAAAACGTTTTTAATATATGTGAAGAACAAGAAATGGGAAGGTACAACATAGCTGACTTGATCTTTGTTGGAGAGTTATTCTAATAAGATTTGAGCATGATGGAAATATCAAGTCATCTTATTTAACAGAAGTACATCAAGATATCAATCAAATTATAACCCGAGCAAGTTTATGTGTCTGTTATTATGTTGTTATTATTATATTTGTGCCCATGATATGTTGGGAGCCCGTAACTTTTTTTTAATGTATCTTTACTTAGTAGTAGTAGCTTTTTGTTATACCCTCCGGTGATAGTATCCCACATCTTCTACCTTATTGTTACCCTCCAACCGCAGTCTTTTTCTTCCTTACAAAATGATGATAAAAATTAAAAGGGACGATATGCTCGTCAACTTCAAGTAAATTAATTCTCTTTCTATAATTTGTAAGATGAGGTAACTGATTTAGGAGATGTCATGATAACAATCTCTATAAAGTAAAGAACACCCATAGACACTCAACACTTGAATAAGGATTCCAATTAGGCAGTCGTATCTCCATTAAAACCGAGGCATAAAATATATAGCAACAAAAATAAGTTGGCGAAAAAGAACTGTATGAAACAGTATAACACAAAAGATTATAACAGACTTGAGTAACCTTGACATTAGTGAATATTTTGTTAGGAAATATGTATGGACTAAGTCCAATATAATTCCAAGAGAATCAACTAGACAGTCAAACTCAATCAAGGAAATATATCCAAGAGTTATATCTCTGTTTCTCAATGTAATCAGCAAATCAAACAAATAAAAATCCGCGAGCCTGATTATTATGAGAAACAACTTGAACGGTACCAAATACCAATATTCAAGTGTCAATAAATTTCAATCAACAACCAAAGGTTGGATTTACCAATTGATTGAACTACGCACAACCTGTGATATTTCAATTATATAAAAAATATAATGCGGAAAAGAAATAACACATACACCAGAAGTTTTATTAACGAGGAAACCGAAAATGTAGAAAAACCCCGGGACCTAGTTCAGATTTGAACACTACATTGTATTAAGCCTCTATAGACTCTAGCCTACTACAAGTTAGCTTCAGACTGGAATGTAGTTGAGCCCTAACTAGTCTCACACTGATCAAGGTACATTCATGTTCCTTACATCTCTGAATCCCATCAGAACTCTATGCACTTGATTCCCTTAGATGATCTCACCCACAACTAAGAGTTGCTACGACCCAAAGTCGAATAAACAAATCTATATCCCACATAAAAGTCTATTCTGATAGATAAATTTGTCTCTCACATAAATACCTACGAAGTTTTTGTTTTGTATTTTGATAAATCAAGGTGAACAGGAACCAATTGATAATCTGGTCTTATATTCCCGAAGAACAGCTTAGAAATATCAATCACCTCACAATAACTTAACTATATGGTACTAGAACAAGTTATTGTGGAATCATAAAGAATGAGACGAAGAGCTTTGTGATTACTTTATATATCTTACCTATCGGAGATAAATCTTGAGAAAATCTTAGAGAAAATAGTACTCAATACGATATAACAAGTAAGATCATAACACGCAACTACATAGAAAACAGTTGGGTCTGGCTTCAGATTCCCAATGAAGTCTTTAAGTCGTTAACCTATTATGGTTTTAGGAAAAAACCTAGGTTAAAGGAGAATCAACTCTAGTCTCAACTAGCATCACACAGAAGGTGTGGAGATTAGGTTTCCCAGTTGCTAGAGTTCTCCCTTATATAGTCTTCAAATCAGGGTTTGATATCTTTGAAACAAAGCAATCAATATTCACCGCACGTTAGATGAAAACCTGATTTAAGATTCAAGCTAAGTTTGCTTAAAACTATCGTAATATATCTCTACCATTAGATGGTCTTAGCTTGTTACACACAAATGAAATATACCTTCATTTAGATATGGGTAACCGTACCTAAACGTGTATATTGCGTTGGCTCAATAACAGTTAACCGAAGTTAGCCATATGAACACTTCTAGATCAAATGATAATCAAATGAATCTAATTGTGTTACTCATAGGGTTGTTCAATTGTTTATATTTTCATAGAAGTGTACAAAATACAATTGAAGCAAAAACTGATTGATTCAAAAGAATCGGTTCATGAAAACTTTAGACACGGTTTGCAAAGATTGCATTCCTTAATATGTAAATGTATTTGTTCATGAGTATGAAGTCATACTTAACTTATTTTAGAACTTAACCACATAAGTTTACAAACGGGTACACAAACTTAAGTTTCGGACTTTGATCTTTTCCGACAGTTCGCAAACGAGTACGCATACTATCGTTCCGGACCGAACTCAGGTGAAACATTTTTCAAACGGGTACGCAAACTTAGTTCCCGGACTTTAATAGTTAAAATCGTTCGCATACGGGTATGCATACTTGGTTCCCGGACCTGAATTATTCTTACAACAGTTTGCATACGGGTATGCATAGTGTGCTATATCCAGACAATGATTAATTTTTCTAAACTCCCATTTCAATCATTGAAATATTCTTAGAAGACGATAATAGCCGTCTCACACAAACTATTAGCTTATAAGTAATTTTCAAATGATTGAATGATCAATACAAAACATTTCGAGTCTACATCAAATGACTGTCTCACACAAATCATATAAGATGTTACAAGGCGATTTTCACATGATCATCTTTTGACTTTCGTCAAGAATAATGATGAACGTAGTTAAAGCAAAAATCTTTCCAACATATATTTCGAGAAAGATATAAGCGAGTTAAACTCATATCGAAATATCAAATGTGTATAATATAAAGTATATATAGATATACAACTTAGTCTCAATAGGAAATATAATATAATAGACTTCTGAGTGATAGATGAGTTCAAGTATCCACATACCTTTTGTTGATGAAGATACCTTAGTAGATCTTCATCTTCAATTGATGAACGCCGTGAAGTCTAAATCTTAACTACGCATTCTATTCTAATTCGAGACATAGCTATAAGTAGACTAGAAATCAAGACTTATAGTTTTGACAGCTAAACTTGACAAACAAGCTTGAGATACAATGCTTGCGAGTTCGACTGAGCAGTGCTCAAACAATTATAAAACATGGTTCTTCTCTTGATGTTATTTTGTACAGACCTTTTCAAGATAATATTATGAGGTTGTACTCATCACTAAAATTAAGTAATGGCGGGGTGGGCTTGAAACTCAACGAGGTTAGTTGAGTTTTTCTTACCGTTTCAGGGATTCCTTTTTCTTTCATCTCGTTGAGACTCTGAAGAATTTGTAAGATTTTTAAAGAAAGATTAATTCTTTCCATATCATTATATAGTTTTGAAAAAGTGGGGGTCTAACAACCACACCCAATATTTCGATTAGCAATCTGTATGGACAACTCCGAGTTGTTATCTAGAGAATCAAATAGACTCAATCAATAGAAAATATTCAAGGAGTTATTATCTCAATATTCCAATTTTATTTACTCAAGAAAATGTGATTCGCGAGTCTAATCAAATAGAGATAACTTGGATGGTACCAAAGACCAATATCCAAGTGTCAATCAATTTAAATCAACAACCAATAAGGTCGTATATTCTAATTGATTGAACAACGCACCACCTGTATTATTTCAATTATATAACAAAATATAATACGGAAAAGAAATAAAACATACACCAGAATTTTGTTAACGAGGAAACCGCAAATGCAGAAAAACCCCGGGACCTAGTCCAGATTAAACATACACTGTATTAAGCCGCTATAGACACTAGTTACGATCCAAATTAGCTTCGGTCTGGACTGTAGTTGAACCCCAATCAATCTCACACTGATCCAAGTTATAGTTATGATACTACGCCTCTGGTCCCAGCAGGATACTGCGCACTTGATTCCCTTAGATAATCTCACCCACAACCAAGAGTTGATACGACCCAAAGTCGAAGAATTTAGCAAACAAATATGTCCGTCTCACACAGAAAAGTCTACAAGATAGATAAATTCATCTCCCACGAACAAACCGATGAGTTTTGTTCCGTCTTTTGATAAATCAAGGTGAACAAGAAACAATCAATAAAACCAGACTTATATTCCCGAAGAACAGCTCAGTTTTATCAATCACCTCACAATAGTCTTAATCGACGCAGCGAAAAAATATATTGTGGAATCACAAACGATGAGACGAAGATGTTTGTGATTAATTTTATATCTTGCCTATCGGAGATAGAAATCTCAAGACAATTATTACAATTGTACTCGTATAATAGAAACAGCAAGATCAGATCACACAACTACAAGAAAAGTAGTATCGGTCTGGCTTCACAATCCCAATGAAGTCTTGAAGTCGTTAACCTGGTTTTAGAAGAAGAAACCAAAGGTTAAAGGAGAATCGACTCTAGCTTAGCACAACTACTATCATACAAAATGTATGGGGATTAGGTTTCCCAGTTGCTAGAGTTATCCCTTATATATTCTTTCAAATCATGGTTTGCAATCAATGGTAGCTTAATAACAAAGCATTCAATATTCACCGTTAGATGAAAACTTAATTAGATACAAGCTAATATCTCTCAACCGTTAGATCGAAAACTTATCTTGCCATACACACATGTACTTTATGATTTTGGGTTTGTGTAACCGTACCCAAACGTGTACAATCGTTGGTTCAATATTAGTCAACCAAATGGTTAGCCAAATGATAACTTCCATATCAACCATATTCTTCTTCACCATAACTAGTCCAAATGACTCAAATGAACTAGTTAGAGAGTTGTTCAATTTCTATGAGATCTTATGTACTACACAAGACACAATTGAAGCAAAAACGATGTGATTCACTCGAATCGATTCATGAACTATAAAGCCACGGTTTGCAATAGCATTCCTTAGATAATTTAGATAAGTTCACGAACATCATTTTTAGACATAACCACTCAAGTTCGCGGACTGGGTTTGCGGACTTAAGTTAATCGGTTGGAGTTCACAAACTCCAGCATAAGTTCTCGGGTTCGAGAACTTCCGTCAGTTCGCGGACTGAAACCGAGCTACAAATCCAGCAGAAATTCTCGGGTTCGAGAACTACACACGTTCGCAGACTGAGTTCGCGGACTGGGTTGACTGCTCAAGTTCCTGTTTTCACTTGATCAACAAAGTTCGGAAACTTCACTTCAAGTTCTAAGGACTTATAAATATAAGTGTTCCCACAACAATATTTATATCCCCCAGTGGTTATATTGTCTAAACTCACATTTCAATCATTGAAACATTCTCAGAGGACGTCATATAGTTGTTATTCACAAACTAGTTTTCGTCAGAGCAATTTCCGAAGTGATTGAAACATAACATGACTTTCGTCACTAGGCAAATATGAACTTGGTTAAAGCGAAAGCTTTACCAACACACATTTCGAGAAATAGATAAGCGAGATATACTCAGCTCGAAATGTCACATGTGTATATTCTTAGTGTATATAGTAATACGACTTTTGTCTCAAGATAGGAGGTAGTGTAGATAGATTTTTGAGTGATAGATAAGTTCAAGTCTCCACATACCTTTTAGTCGATGAAGATCCACTGGTTATTTGAGTAGTCCTTCATCTTGTATGATGATTTCCATGGAGTTGTTGAGCTCAACTACACTTTCTATCCTAGTCAGAGACCTTAGCTATAGTAGACTAGAAATCAATACTTTATAGTTTTGATCACTAACATTGACAAACATGTTTGAGATAGCAACGCATGCGAGTTCGACCGAGCAATGCTCTAAAAAGTTTGAAAAGAATCTTGTCATTTTCTTCGACTTGTGACACTTCCCTTTAGAATGACCACAACTGCCACAAAAAGTGTAGTTTAAGGTGAGATAAATTCCATGAGGAACGAACTCACTTCTACTACCATGAACACTTTTACTCTCCTTAGAACCTGCAAGAATGAAGGTATTGTTCTTGGTGAAGGAAGTGTTGCTCTTAAACTCAATTCCACTAGTATTACCAAAGCATAGATCCTATGTGAGCCATATTTAAGTAGATCAATCTCTTATTCATTAAGAGACATGGTTTTTGTGAAATTTTTATTGATTTTTTCAAACTCTTAAATTTTACATGATGAGATGTTTCAAGTTTTTCTAAGTTTTTTCACGAAATATAAGAATTCAATAATCTTCTTATCAGATTCATCATATGAGTATGTCCATATCCGCGAAGGCAGAATTCTCTGTCGAATCTTCATAGGGAAGCTCATAAAGCACATCATCAAGTGAAACTATGAGAGTATTATTTCCTTGATAGTACTCCTCACTTGGGCATTCCTTTTGCGTATGTCCATATCCGCGACATTTAAAGCACTGAAGTGAATTTTCATCATGACAAGAAGATTCATCTTTAAAGTTAAATCTAAGGGACCTTTTTTTTAGAACATATTTCTATTCGATTATCAGATATCTATCTTGAGGAATCACAAAATCTGAGACGAAGAGAACTTTGCGATTACTATCTATCTTGCCTGAAAGAGATTACGAAAAACTCTATAGAATAAAAGCAAGATCAGTATACACGAACTTTGAGTTAGACCCGGATTCACAAATCCCTAAAGCAAAGTATTTTCATCATAGGCCTAATTATGTTTCTTAGAGGAAAGCTAGGTCAATAAAGGACGACTCTAGAATCAACTAGAGCAGAAAGTGTCAGGGAGTAATTTTCCCAGTTGAAAGAGCATCTTTATTTACAGTTTTTTTAAGATCAGGGGTTGTTTAGAATTCAAGCTAAGATAACTTGAGAATCAAGCAAACTGTATTCTTGAAAAATATGTTATGGATCAACAACAATTTCTGATAGATGCATAACAATAACCTACTTTATAAAAAATGATCTTAATAATTGCTTATTTTCTTCTAACCAGATTAGGTTGCAATGATTGCCTTAAATACATACACTTATTTTCACTCATAATCCAATCTGACCACAACTGGTCGTTGGATCAACCAATACCCTAATCTGTATTTATAACTAATTCTGATTAAAATCCAAACTAATTCAATTAATGACAGTACAGTACATGACATTACAAAACTAACAAGTACATAATTCTTGGTCTAGCCCACTATCCATGAACCGTGGACTCACGGGTACATAACAATACCCCATTTTTTAAACATCTTTGTCATCAAGGATGAAATCTGAGAACTGAGCTTGAATGTGAGTCTTGTCCTCCCAAGTAGCATCCTATAGCTAAGAATAATGAATAAGACTTATGGGCCAATAAAAACAGCACACGGATTATCTCGAGTATCCAACACAACAACAGGTGCAACAATAAATGTACCATATGTATCAACTAGTGGCAGAGAAGGAGGAATAACTAGATCCTGACCAATCTTATTTTTCAACTAAGAAACGTGAAAAACAGGGTGTATTCTGGACCTAACTAGAAGCTTTCATATGTAAGAAACAATAACAACTTTCTATATAACCTCAAAAGGGCCATAATAATTGGATGATAACTAGAATTTTTTTCTCAAAGCAACAAAGGACTTCTATAAGGTTGCAGTTTCAGAAATACCATGTCACCCATGTTAAAATATCTGTCACATCTGGATTTATCTGCAAAGTATTTCATTCTGTCTTGAGCTTTAGTTAAGTCTTCCTTGAGTAGTTGTAATATGTGATCTCTCTCTTGTAAATATTCTTGCAAGGAAGCTACAAAAGTAGTAGTATGGATATGGAAAACTACATGGGGAGGGATGTGCCATACAAGGCCTGAAATAAAGTCATTTTAAGAATGGTCTGGTAATTGGTGTTGAACCACCGTTCAACAAGTGAAAAATAATTAGACCATAGTTTTGGAGTTGTACCTGTCATGCACCTCAAGTATTGTTCCAAGCAAGCATTAGTTCGTTTTGTTTGGCCATCAGTCTAAGGGTGATAAAATGTGCTATGATTTAATGTAGTACCCAATGATTTGATCCTTTGTCAGTTACTACATAAGAAGGAAGTTCATGTAATTTAAAAATGTGATCAATAAATTCCTTAGCTACAAAGATGAATGTAAAGGGATGGTGGAGCGCAATGAAGTGACTATATTTGGTCAACATGTGCACAACTACCAGAATGACGTATTTCCTATTAAAAAATGGGAACCCTTCAATAAAGTCCATGGAGATATATTGCCATGCAGTGTCAGGAATATGTAGAGGTTGGAGAAGACTAGCTGGAGCAGTATGTTCATTTTTGTTGCACTGACACACATCACAAGTAGCTATCAATTATAGAATATATTGCTTCATTTTAGGACAATAAAAATATAACTTAGCTCTATAGTAAGTACCCAACATGCCAGAGTGACCCCTAATAGCTAAAGAATGCACAAAATGCATTGTGGGTTCTAAGAGAAGTCTTGTAGATATCTTCAACATGCATTCTGATTTGATGATAACCGGATTTAAAATCCAATTTGGTGAACATAATAACTTCATTAATTTCATACAATAATTCATCAATGAGAGGAATTGAAAACTTGTCTTTAACATTCAACTCATTAAGTTTCCTATAGTCTACACAAAACCTCAATGAATCATCTTTTTTCTTAACCAGCAATATAGGCGCATCAAATGGATTGTGACTTTCCTGAATAAGACCTGCATATAGCATTTCTTGGACTATTTTTTCTACCACATCCTTGTGAATATAAGGACATCTTTAAGGCCATTGGGAGGTAGGAGTGGCATTGGGTTTGAAGGGTATTGTTAGAGCATAGCTCGGTTGAACCCACTAAGCGTTGGTATGTAAAGTTTGGTTGTCATATTTTAGTGAGCCAAAACTCATTTAAGAGTCGCTTGATTTAAATGTACTAGATTCAACTTCGTATAGGTTAGCTTGAAAGTCTTAGGATAAGCCATTATAAGTATTGCGAAGACTTGAAGAAGTAAAGAAGCACGGATCTACAACCACACCATCATCCTTCCACTTGAGGTTAGTGATATTTGACTTGAACTGTTTCATTCCCTAACGTATCTTTCAAGTCGTGCATATTAAAAACACAAAACTGCGAAGCATGAACACTTTAGATAGACATAGTATTAAGGAATACAATATGAAGTTTTTTGCTTAACCATTAAACTTTGTATATAAGACATCAAGATAATCGTATGAATGCTATTGTGATTATGTATGGTTATGAGGTGAGGATTTAATCATAGGGAATAATATTTACATGTGTTTAAAGGAAGTGTTTTGAACCGAAAATGAAATCGCAAGGCGTTATTGGGGCTGTTCTTCATTGCATATCTTATGAACGACCAATATGTGTGATTAGTATAACCGCTCATGACTTGTTTGTATTCTTGGTAAAACTATTCACATGAGGCCTGACTTATGTATTGGTATGACTTTTATTAGTGAAACTGATCTTAAGTAATCACCTGGGGTATGATCTGGTTTGTGTGTGTATGACCAAATTTGGGAGAGGGGAACCGATCCTAGTAAGAGGTGCAGTACATCACAATGGGAACCGATCCTTGTATGAGGTGCATCAAGGTTTATAGAATAAAGGAGAACCGATCCTATGAACATGTGCAACACGTTTTTAGGCAAGGGGGATCCGACCCTATGGACATGTGTAGTGCATACAAGTTAGATACCAAATATATATGGGGAACCGATCCTAGTACATAGTCAGCCGTATCTTTGGTAAGCTAGTGTGACTATGCACAGTACTCACATGAAGGTAGAACCGAAACTTGTTTTGGTAGAATCGTTACACCCATGGTTTGTGATTTAGTGGTACTTGATCAATCACATAGTTCTTGAAAGTCAAATGAACCAATTCTAAACTTGTTTAGAAGTGTGGTAAATCGGTTTCAAGTGATCAAGTATGAAAAAGAACTTGCAAGAGAAAGATGTCAACACACTTTGAACACGCTCATTAATGTGTATTCTTTTATTGTTCAAAGATATTCCTTAACAGCTAAAAAGGAAGTAAATCCCAAGATCGAATTTAAATAAGTTAAGAATCTTTTAATTAAGGTTTTAATTATATATGGAAAATAAGAATTAGTAATGTGCATTTGCTAGTTAAAGATTTTCCAAGAAGATTTCGATCATAAATTTGGACAGTGCATTCTCAGGAATTATCAAAACCGAATTTGGGTTAATATGGAAAAATATCTTGAGAATATTTTCGGTTTTGGAAATTCCTTGGTGTCCAAATTTTCTTGTCTATAAATACTTTGAGTTTGCATTTCTAGCAAACTAATCCTTCGTGACAGTAAACTTCCTATGTTGTATTATTACTGGTGAAGCCGCCTATCAGAGAGGATAGTAGTCTAATTATGTGAAATCTCTTACGACCGCTCAATTTAAAGTCTTCTTTGGGATTGAGAAGATCTAGTGTGTACCGTTGGTGGTAAACTAGATAATTGCGTTTTATCTTTAGTTTTCATATTGATTTAATTGACTAACGGTGGTTGAACTTTGATTGCACCTAGTTTGTTTATGCTTGAGAATCTTCTCTTCTGATATAAGATTCACTCAAACTAGTTCAAGGTTTCGACATGGATCTTTAGACTGTTGTTAGATCTAAATAAGATCTTGTGATAATCCATTATTAACAGACCCCATTCTGTGTGAGTGATTGTGTGCAGGTGTTTATTGAAGATCTTAGAAGATATTGAAGATTTCTTACTTGGTGTTTTTATAATCTTTGGTGTGCACAATACTTGTTTGGGAAAAAGAGGATCCAATTAATAATCGGTTTATCCTTATGGTAGATTGGATTGATTAGTTGAGGAAGATCGGCATCAACATAATTCTTTGGATTGAGAGTGTTGTTGGCTTAATCTTAACGATTAACTTTTGCTTATTGAACGTAAGATAGATCTTGGAACCTGGAGAAGGAGTTTATGTTAAGATAAATAGAAGAGCCTTTGCGCAACTTATATCACTTGGTTGAAGAGAGTTGATACCAAACAGATTTGTTGTTCCTTTACTGTTTGGAATACGAACCAAAGGAATTGGTCCAAGTACGTAACTTGTTTACAGGTTGGAGGCGCGGGAATACAGGCGGAACTAGGTAAACTATAGGTTTAGTTGCTTGGTCTCAACTATACAAAGTTGGTTTATTTTGTATAGCGGCTTAATCCTGAGAGTATTCAATTCTGGACTAGGTCCCGGGGTTTTTATGCATTTGCGGTTTCCTCGTTAACAAAATATTACCGTGTCATTTACTTTATATTTCCACATTATAATTGTTTTATTATAATTAAAGTAAATTGCACAAACGTTAATTCCTATTTACTTGATACGTGAATCCTATTGAGTTTGGTTAAGTCCGAACCTTTGTATCAAGTAAACATACTTCGTTGTTGTATTATCTCGCTTTCGTATCCATAAACAATCACATGAAGTGTGAACCGATTAGTTGCATTGTACCGACTTAGTCCATAGACAATCACTTTCAGAGAAAGGACTTATAGGAAGGAAAAGTTTTATCTTGAGGTATATTTGGGTACCCTCGCCTTTTCAATTAGTATCAGAGCAGGCAAACACGAAAAGATCTAACAATCTGTGTTTGGTGCGATCCATCCTATAAGTTATGGTCCAAAGTAAATTTAAGCAAGAGCGAAAACTTAAGAAAGGCTTAACTAACTAATTGCAAGACATATGCTCAAAAGAAGAATGCTCTTCAGACTATTTAATTGATAAGTTCTCTAACGAGACATTTTTGAAATCTATGATTGAGATTTTGAATAAAAGATCAAGTGTGAAAACTTCTGAACTAAAGGAATTAAGCAAATAATTTCTCTATATCTCTGAAGAACTACTCTCTACACTTAAAAGTGAACGAGAGTTATCCTTTAAGGTTGAAGTTCTCTATAAGGAGAATGATATTCTAAAGGAAGAAATCACATATCAAGCAAGTGATCATGAGGAAATGATGAATACTGAACGTCATCATGTTGAAACTTGTAAAAATGATATGGAGAAAACTCAAGAAACGATTTGTTGTTTAGAAAAAGAGCTTGATAACTCTAAAGCAAAATTGAACTCTCAACAGGAGCTCCACAAAAAAGAAGAAGAAGGCTTTCTTTCCAATATAAAATGTTTAGTGGAAACTCTTAACTCCACTCTTGATGAAAATATTTCATTAAAATAAGAAGTCTCTATGTTAAGAAAACTTAATGAAAGTTCAAATAACCTATTGTTGATGGTGGATTTTCATTTAAGGGTAAAATTGTAAAACCTAAAAATTATGTGCCAACATCTTGTAAAAGATAAGGCCATTAATGAGAGTGATTGATACTCCTTCACTTTATCAATTCACCTAGAATAGAGCATGTGGCAACAATCCCATTCTGTGAATAAAATATGACATTCATCCAGGTTGGAGCATGTAGCAACAATCCCATATACCCTGTGAATTTCCAGCATTATTAATTAATGCGCAACCAGCCTTGTATTTCCTGTACTCATTATCAGTGCGGCATGACGACTGAGTGTTGCTCTCAGCAGAGAAACACGAATCTCCAAGCATTATAATGAAAGCATGTACGAAATACCCGTACATGCTAAACTCTCGGTGTGTTATACTAGCCCGATTGAGCCACTCTCAGTATGTTATACTAGCCCGATTGAGCATCCGGATTGACCGTATCAGTCTGGATATGATCACGACCATCCAACTCCACCAGCATGATTGGATGGCCCAGATCGATTCCATAACCCCCAAGCAGGTATGGAATATCTGCCGAACCAACGCGGATCCCGCATGGTTGGCCTCCCCTTGGCCTAGCTTTCCAAAACGTCTAAACCATAGTAGTATGGATGGAAAACCCTAAATTAGGGTTTGCGGCACATTACATGTGTCGCAAAACAGTCTCAACCATCCATCTTCGCAGGAATAGATGGAGGGTGCGGATATAGATTCAAAGGGCATGGAGTATGTCAACACAATCACCGTGGGCCCACCTACATACCTGACCAATCGGTCAGGACCAACCATGATTGGTAATTCCAAATCGTACGCCTGAATGGAGCATGACGCACGGCCTTGAAGCCCAAAATTAGGGTTTGGAATCACGAGCGTCCATTTTCTCCGGCACGAATGGAGGGTCCAAGATCAGATCAAAGCAGGTCCGGTCATACCAACATGACCACCGTGGACCCGTCTTTCCCTTCACCTGATCGGACAAGTCCGAACTTGGCAATATTCCTCGGTTCGCGCGCCTCCAACATGCATGGTCGCTCCTTCCAAACTGCAAACTAATCTCAACCGCTCGATTTCGCCGGAAAAATTGAGCGGCTTAGATCATGTTTTCATGGGATGATAAGGCATAGGCGTGAACATCAGCCTGCCATCTACATGATGGATCCATCAATTAAACTTTCAGAAGTATATATTTAATGTCCCCATGCCTAAAGGGTTGAGACCCACCTTAGTGATGCACCATATTGTCTCTCATCATCCTGCACAACTTGAGGTGTACCATCAATTGCTTCAACACATATTTATGTTGTGTTGATACTCCCTAAAGTCAAATTGCCTTCTCCAATCCATCAAATGGAACCAGAAGGTCGATGTGTAGTTCTGCCTCCTAGAAACAACAAAGATATTATAACGCCCATTATAACAACTAGTTTTGTGCCCGGTGCGCAGGGACGTCTTACAAATTTGTGGTGCTCTAGGCGAATTTGAAATACGAGGCTTTCTATAGGTTACTAAATCAGGGATAAACCTGAAATTTTAGTTTAGTGGGAGACGATATATATATATATATATATATAGAGATAACTTGAAACCAGGCCGCCCAAAGTTTTTCAATTTTTTCCCGTTAGAATTTGGGTTATAAGGTTGTAATTTGCCATATAATGCCACGAAACTGGTTGCTTATTTCAAAATATGTCAAATTTTGGGACGCTTATAGCGGTTACAAAATATTTAGTCATAATTATATACTGTCAGAATTGTCTATTAAGCAAAAATAGCTGTGGCAAAATAATTTTGTAACACTTAAAGTGTCACAAATTGACTACAGCACAATACAACAATAATAAAAATAATAATAATTGGGCCCCTAGTGATTTGGGGCTCTAGGCCACTGGATATACTGCTTCTATCATAAGCCGACCCTGCCGGTGCGTAGTAACTTGGTTAGCGCGGGGTTTTTCCCCTCCCAATGACAACACATTTTTGATATGGTGTGCGCGGGACTTCGCCCCGTCTGCTGGTGATGCACTTTTAATTTGGTGTTCGCGGGGCTTTGCCCAGCCCCGTGGCAATGTATTTTTTGTTTTGGATGGCAGGGCAAATACATTAAATATGTAGAGAATATGTGCAAATTTTATTTATTTTTTCTTTTATTTTCGCAGAAAAAAAATGGATTTTTCTCCGTTTATATATTAATTTAGAAAAAAGTTCCCAAATTGAATTTGGACTACCATAAAAATCTAAGCATAGTAATTTAGGTTTCACTTTTGAGTTTGTAATTTTTAAACCAATCATACGTTGCCAAGTGTCCTCACCTAAATATTGTCACGTCATGAAATTCCAATTTGAATTTAGTTTGAATCTTTAATTGGGGGATAGTAAAACTAATTGGGGGATACAAATTACTTCCCCCAACCCATAGTGTCCGCTAAGGGGTGACTTTTGGGTATGAAAATACTAAAATACCCTTTGGTTAATTAAAAAACATTATGAAAAGACTATACTACCCTTTCCCCTAAAACATAAAATCAAAAACCAAATCATTTATCCTCCATTTACACTATCAATTCTGGCACTCAATAGATTTAGGTTTTGATTTTTTTTCCTTCCATGTTCTTCTTCATCGTTCTTCATCCGTTCTTCGTCGAAGATTAATTGTCCATTCAAAAATTTCTTCGTCGCATAACCTAACCGAATCATAACCATGCTTCCAATAAAGAAATCAAATGCCCAAGCGAAGTCAAAATCGGTTGCTCAACAAAAATTGCAACAAAGGCTTGCTTTGATTGCTCAAGAGCAAGAAGAAGAAGAACAAGAGGCTTCGAACGATCAACTTAGTACCGTCATTGATTTTTGTTTGAATACAATGCCGGTATTAGGTTACGACATTCAAAATAGAATGAAGACAATGCCGGTATTAAGTTACGGCAATGATTTTGGTATGAATAAAATGTCGTTTTCAAACCCAAAGTCATCTGAAAACTGATAGTTATGTACCGATATTGAAATTAGGTGGAATACTATGCCGGTAGAAGGTTATGGCATTGGTTTACATTTATTCAAGTATGCCGGTAGTGATTATTTTGTATCCATAAAACCCCTAGAATTTGTTATCAGTACCGGCATGAATGTTAGGTTGCCTTGAGT
Organism: Papaver bracteatum; assembly: GCA_023529315.1. NCBI lineage: Eukaryota > Viridiplantae > Streptophyta > Magnoliopsida > Ranunculales > Papaveraceae > Papaver > Papaver bracteatum. The sequence goes on from JAJJWX010003760.1 coordinate 894,097, forward strand.
GTCGGTACTTAGTTACGGCATAGATTTGATTTATTTTGTCTGTGCCGGTAGTTCTCTTTTAGTATCCAGGAACATCCTAGGAGTTACCGGAAGTGATGAATACCATGTCGGAAGTGATGAAGACCATGACGGTATAGATGAATACCATGACGGTAGTGATGAATACCATGCCGGTAGTGATGAATACCATGTCGAAAATATATTTTTTACTTCGCCGGAAGTGATGAAGACCATGCCGGAATTGATGAAGACCATGCCGGAAAATGGTGCCGGCATGCTTGGTAATTAACATTCAATTCCGTAACTAAGTGCCGGCGTGCTCGATAGAAATATATCAATGCCGGTAGTCAATTAAATTATTTTTTAAGTTTCCGGATACTTTACATCATATGCCGGCATAGAAATTCAAGCAACATACCATGCCGGTAGCAGTACCGGCATGCTCGAGAATTAAATGACTGTGCCGGTAGTGGACTGAAAACCAGAAAAAAATATTCAAGGTCGAACTCGAACAAAACTTGGAGGGACTACGCCCCATACCCCTGGGTAAAAAAATAACTTTTGTACTGGCATAGTATTTTGGTTGAATACTATGCTGGCTTGAATTTCAAAATGGAGGATAAGCTCGGTGCCGGCATGGAAGTGGTATGAATACCATGCCTGTATCGCTGCTTCCGGCATTGTATTCATACCACGTCCATGCCGACACCAAGCTTTTTCAGCTGCAAAAATGGTGGATTCAAAGAAAAAAAAATCAACTTTTCAACCTCTTAGCAGCAATTCTCTCTTCATAATCATCCTCCATTTTCACCAAAAATAATTCCCTCTCAATTTTTCCCTCCTTCTACTCTCACCTCACTCACCCAAATACAAATAAAAATACACACTAATCTTTTAACAAATACTTAAGAATTTTCCAAATTATAATTAAACACTAAACCAGATTAGCGAGGGGTAGATTAGGAATTAAAAAAATACTTAGATAAGGGGTGACCTTGATTTGATATTTGGATCCAGTTTTTTTCCTTTTCCTATATCCCCCAATTAGTTTTTCTATTCCCCAATTTAATTTCCTTTTTTTTTCATCTTTTTCATATTCTTTTTAAACCAATCATACATTACCATGTGGCCTCATCAAAACGCTCATTTCACAAAACTCAAATAGGCATGTTCGGCCAATAGGAAGTGAGGGATTCTCACCATTCAATATGGGAGATTTAAATGTGGTTACTTTGGTTCATTATTCAAGCTTTTCCCGTTTGATGGTCTGGGTTATGCCGGCAATCGCACTGCAACACTTAATCAAAAAGAGAAGAAAAAAATGTTCAAAATGAATTTATATTTTTGACCGTTATCGTCTTTCTTAAAACAATTATGTTTTGACATTATTTAAAAGAATTTTCTACAAAGAAAAGAAAGATGGAGATCTAATTATTGATGTGTTAAAAGAATTTTCTACAAAGAAAAGAAAGATGGAGGATCTAATTATTGATGTGAAAATTAGGTGTTATTACCAAAAAGAAAAGGGCAAAAATTCTGGCTTTTCATGAACGTGCAATTGGGGATACCAAAACTAATTGGGGGATATGTGCTGGCATGGTTTTTCAATGAAATCGATATGATTGATGGACTATCGGCATTGAAAAACCATGCCGACACATATCCCCCAATTAGTTTTAGTATCCCCCAATTAATCCTTCCTTTTCATTGGCCTACTTTTTCCATTGAAGGCGGATATTTGCCTAGATGATTATATTATAAAATGGAAAGGATTATTTTTTTGAGCTTCAAATAGTTTTTTTTTCTTTCTCTCTTCTAGTTTCTTTATATCCAAATTGTTTCTTCGGTTCTTTTCGGAAAATGGGTTTAGAAAAATTTAAAATATGATTCAAATGGACGAGTAAAAATTAGTGCGGGTGAAATGGATAAAAAAATAATAGCAAGGATGAAACTAGATTCATCCTGGCTTAAAATTCAAAAATAGCGAGGATGAAACTGGATGCATCCTGATGTACATTAAAAATAAGAAAAAGTATTTGAAAATTGGTAAGATGAAAATGGTTACATCCTGGCTATTTTTATATTTTTGTCCATTTAAACAGTATCAAAATCTAGATGTCTTTTTCACCAAGGAATTGTTGATTTTGGTTTTGTTAACCAATTTTGTGAAAGATGAATCCTTCGGTTTCATTTCAAACATGATTTCCTTAATTAAGTTTGAAAAAAAAGTATGAAACAAAAAGTTTCACGATTTCCATAACAAATTTTAAATGGAAAAATTTATCAAAAGTTTAAGGTAACTATTGTCCACCTTAAACGATGTTACTAACGTACAATTAAGTGTTGGTGTAGATACAGTGTAACAAAATTATTTAAGTTAAAAACTTTGATAGAAGTGTTGTCCACCTACTTTTTTGTCGACATCGTTACTAACGAATAGTTAAGTACTTAATGTAAATAAAGTGTAACCAAAATTTAATTATTATAACCAATAGAGTTATGCCAATGGTCCTCACCATAACTTCTACATTAGAAAAGGCCTATTTCAGCCAATAGGAAACAAGGGTTTCATCGCCGTTTAACGTGAGAGATTATTTTATAAAGGGAGAAGATGTGAGATTCCAAGTCATGTAAGGTATGGCAAAAGTCCTTCATAAGTCTGCCAATGATGAATACAAGTGCCAAGATTAAGAAGACTAAGAACATATAAATTAAGTCAAGAACAAGGTTGCTACTAAGAGCAGATTGTGCCAAGGTAATATTCATTGCTATGAGCTTTCTTTTGTCGTATTTAGTGTCTTAGAGAAACTGCAGTGGTGCGACCATACTATAACTAAACTAAAGACTAAAAACTTAAAAAATTAGGTTATACTCGGGGTTACACGCTACGGTGATGGAGTAAAATTTAGTCAAACGTAACTTCAAGTTACACCACAATCCAGACGCACTTTAAAGTTGCGCCCCAATTAATTCAGGCGTAACTTCAAGTTACTCCCCAATTCAAACGTAATTTTAATTTGCGCCCCAGCTCAAACGTAATTTTAATTTCCGCCCGGTACCAGGCGTACTTTGAAGTTGCGCTCGACTATAAACCAAACTAAAGACCAAATATGGTTTGGTTTTTTATTTTAGTCTAGTTTTTGATCTTTACTCTATTCGACTGTGTCTGGTGTCTGGATTAAAATTTTAGTTTTGGTCGACCATCGTGGTTGCTCTTAGCACCACAACATGGTCCAAGGAGCATCAATAAGCCCTTATTGAAGGTTTTACTAGAGGGTCTAAGTGACGAGTCTACTTATCCTTCGTCAATAAAGAGATAAATAGAAGAGTTTGCAGCCTCAGCAAGGGCAACCGATCCAACTAAAAACTTCAATCCATAAAGGATGTTCTGCTATTATCCTATTGCAACGGATGCAAGCCTGCAACATGAAAATCAATAACGAAGTTGCACATGTTCTAGCTCAGATGTATCTAGAGATTTGTTTTGATCCATCCTCTAGCACCTCTCATTGATTCTAAGGTACCCAATCTTCCCAAGAGAACACAACTCTTCACGTAATCACCGCACAGTTCCACTAAATCCATGATTACAAATATACCATCTAGTCATCTACCTCAACTCATATGTCAATTATTTTTTTTAATAGGAAAGATGACTTTATTGATAGATTTAAGAAGTTACAATACTGTGTTGTTCACTTAAGATCAAGGTATTGATCCAAGTAGGCCAGTTAGAATAATAATCAACCAAACTATTTTGAGTCTTGGTAAATTTAGCTAAAGAATCAGCTAAGCTATTTGCATCTCTATGAGCATAGCTACAATCCCATTGTTCAAAATCAGATAATAAAAAGTGAATATCTCTAATGATATTATTTGTTGTCCACTTGACTGAGGTATGATGTCCTTGGATTGCTCTAACAAGATTCACACAATCCCCTTCTAGGTGATTCCTTTGAAACCCTCTTTCCTTTGCCCATAGAACTGCTTCCATTGCTCCTAATGCCTCAGCTTGTTCCGAATCTACTGATTTGAGAGGGATACATCGCACTTCATCGCAGTACCCTGCAGAATTCCTTAAAGTTAGTCCAATACCAGATGGAACAGAGTTACTAATAAAGGAAGCATCAAAATTAATTTTCTCTACACTAGGCATTGCTGGTTTCCATAAATGCCTGGTGCGCGTCGTTTACACTAAATTAATTATTCCTTTTCACACAATTAATTGGTAATATAATGATAAGGAGTTCGTTCCCACGAAGAACAGGGAGTTTCTAGTTGTTTCAAAGTAACCGTAACCGAAATGGGGGTTTTTAGATTTTAATAAAAACAAAATTAACTTATAAAAACAAAACAATAAAGATTGATTTAGATAATATGAGAAGGATGACTAGGGAATCATTCGCCGTCACTGAACCGAAGCCTAATAAAATGTAAATTTATTTCTTGTTTAATTTATATTATTACCAACCGTAGAATAACAATAAGCTCTGTTATCCCCTAGAATTCCTATTGCCACTGGATACGGAAGCGCTCGACTACCAGATTCTATCCATATGAGCCACCATGAATAAGCTCTCAAGGTGTAACCCAAGCTAATGCACTATGTTTTGTGAATTAGGTTGATCCTAGCATCGACGATAAGCTCGGTCACCAACACTAGTGTTATCTTTACACACACAATTACTTAATAAATCTTTATCAGCTCTTGCGATTTACTACCTGTGTAAAGGGCTAATGTGGATTACACGTATCACACAGCCCCTAAACTAGTAGAAGAAATATTGATTGGTTAATTTAATTGATCATTTTAAATAACCCCTCAATATTCTTAGACATTAAAAATAATAAAGATACTCAACAATTAAATAAAACTTGAAATAAACATGATTAAAGAAAATATGCTTCATGGTTCAGGACTTTGAAATCACCCCTAATCAATTAAAAGTTTAGCTACTCATAATTTAAAACACTAACAAATAAATAAAGAAGAAGGAATTAAACTAAAAACGGAAGCTATGTTTCTCGCACTAAAAGAGAACCGAAGAAGAATTAAAATTAGAAGAAGAAGAGAAGACAAATGGTCTTGGTGTATTTGAAGAAGATGTTTTCGAGTCGGTTTATAGACAAAAATACCCTAATAACATTTTACCTTCACTAAGAGGCAGTACCCATTTTTTGGCCTTGCCACTGATCACAATTCTTCTTTCTTTTTCATTTCTTTTTCTCACAGATCTCCATGGGGTGCTGCTCGTCATCACCGTGAACAATATCTTCCCTGTGAACTCGAGTTCTCTCAGCCAATCAACGAACTCAATCTCTGTCATATCCATCACCCGAGCTGGCGAGCTCCATGAACTCTCGATGTAACTCCAAATTCATTCTTTCTATTCCTCGACCATGCATACTCCTTCCATCCAAACACCGTAACAACAACCACTGCCTGGCTATCCTTCTCATCACCATTATCTCCTCAGCACCGACGAGTTCTTCTCTGAATTTGCTCTTCTTCCGGCTATGCATGCAACGACTGCCAACACTCCAACGTCTTCACATTCAACAGCAGCCACGAGCTTCTCCTTCCCTTCTCTACCAAGAACAACGTGCCAGCAAGCTTGAGAAGCACCATCTTCTCGTCTCAGGAAAACACCATGAACTCTCATCTGCAAGTTCATCACGATCAACTCCATTCAACCTCATTCCAAACAGTCGGAGCTTCTCGTCTCAGTTAAACACCGGCATTACTGCCATGCAACAAACCCGAGCAACTTCATTCCCTGTCTTGGTTCATCAGCAGCTCCATCACTCACGGCTATGACAACAACAACATCCAACAGTTGTTACCACTCTCTCTCGACAGCAACCAACCTCTACTCTTCACGTTCAACTCGAGCTCCAACAGTATCTCGATAATGGCAGCTTCATTCTCCTCATCACCGATGACCACAGCCTTCCAACATCTTGTTTCAGATATCATTGTCACGTCCGGTTAATGGCAGCGACACTACTGAGTTGTCTTCATTAACTGCTCCCAACCATGGCAGCAATGAACAACACAGCACACCCGAACACCACCATCACCTGAACTTCCCTGAACTCGTCGGACATGCAGGGTTGATGATGGAAGTGGTGCCCTGATTAATAAGACGGGTGCCTTTAGAAATTCCCTTTGAACCAGGGTGCCCTTTAACGAACGACGGGATGTCAATAGTAGTGGCACTTAACAAAATTGGTTTAACTGTCAGTTCTGGAAGCCTGACAGTTTAGTTCCAACTTCATTCTTGTTTCGCCCATAACTTCTTCATACGAAATCCGAATGACTCCTTTATTTCGCCGTTGGCTTCGCCTTCTTGTCCTCTACACAATGAAAACTAGAAATCTTGTATTTGAACAGGATACATTTGGTCTTTGGCCCTTCTCCACTCTTAGCTAGCTTCTTTTATTGCACAACTAAGCTCAAATTCACTTCTTTTTAAATTACTCACTTAATAACACACAACTAAGAGAAAACAAGCGTAACACACAATGATTTGTAAGAAAACCAACAATTACTAGCATGGAATTAACACAAAATATATGTGCAAAGTGCACTTATCAATGCCTCAC
>JAJJWX010003761.1:0-61243 GCA_023529315.1 Papaver bracteatum
AAGCTACTCAAGTGTTCTACTCGAAGGATCTTGCGAAGAGGGATGGTGAAATTACGTGCACTGTTGCGGCGGTTAACGTCTTGAGAGATAAATTTGAAGTTACTACATCTTTTAATTGGTTCTTACTGATAATGAGAATTTGAAAAAGCTACTCATTACTGATATTATAGTTTGAACTGAAATAGTTGCAATTTGTTTTACCTTACCGTCAATATATACCATGACCGCGCTACCTTTTCGTGAATTGTTTGGTTTTATTTGTTTGATCACTTATTTTAAGGCCGAGCACTATGGTTGGACATTTTGAATTGGTTTATTATGTTAACGTGGATGCTCTATTTTATCTATGTTAGGTTTTCCATATTTTGATGTTTGAATTTCACAGGGTATGGCAGCAGTAGAGGTCAATGAATATGGACAACCAATTTCCGAGCAACAACATTAGGTCACCGGAGAGGCGCCTTGGCTCGTACACATGTGCCTATTTCATACAAAGCTGGGATGTTGTGCTCCAAAGTATAAGGAGGATATTTGGAAACCCTTAAGGTACAATACTTACCCGAGACATGATTTTGTTCACTCGTCATTTAACTTCTTTTATCATTGTTGCAAATCAGCAAGGCATTAATTTGTTTTGTCTTCGAGGAGGAATTTGATGTACCCGAGACATCAAAAGGAAAATATTCGAAGGCCGGTGCTGGGTCCAGGAGGAGATTCAAGTCCGAGTTACACTGTGCATACTATGATTTGATCCCTACTCATGAAGAAAGGATTTTAAATGTTCCACCAAGTGTCAAATCATAGGATTGGATTAAATTTTAAGAAAATGAAAGAGAAGAAAAGGCAAAGTTCAGTAGAATTGACCATAAGAGGAAAAGAGAACAATTAGAGTACACACATTGCTTGGTCGCAAAACTCATGATTTGGTGAGAGATGAACTGGTACGTATATTGCAACTTCCTCAAACTTTGTTATATTCACTACTTACACAGAATCGAGTATATTCACAACTTACCTCAACCTCTTATGGACAACTATGTGATTCACATTATATTTCTAAATTAGGAGGCCGCAAATCCCGACGCAGTGATCACTCGAGGATGTGTGGGTTAGAGCTCATACTCAAGAAGGTGGTTTCTATTTTACCTAGCGGTGCATTCGCTGTGAGTCAGTTTACTTTACAGTTATTTCAACTCTTTTAACACTATGTACTAGGTAGTTAATATGTTAGAATTTAATCGGTTGTTATGCTCAACACCGCAGGAGAAGCTCAAGAAATCCCAAGATGAGATCAAAGAAAAACAGGATGCAGGTCTACCAGTAGAAGAACCTTGTGCGATGACTAAAGATTTTGGGCGGGATTCTAGAGGACGGGTTCGTTCGGTTGGTCCTATATCTCGTATGCAAGTCAATCTTTCAGCTCAGCTCGTCCACAAGGTAAATGAACTGAAGGCGAAGGATGGTGGTATTGGTGTGATGGTGGAAGAAATAGGTGGCAAGGTGGGGTGTTCTGATTGATGGCTTTGTGAAATTGTGTCCGTAGTGGATGAAATTAAATCTTGCACTTCCGGTGTCCAGGTTGGCTCGAACGTACCTAGCATCTCAAGAGATGTAGCCTCGCATCCTCCATGCGGTGTTTCTGCTTCACCTCAAACAGGTTCATGCCACGACAAGTTCACCTCCTGAGGAATAATGCATCACCAGCTTCATCAAGAGCACCTGCTGAGAATACTACATCACCAGCTTCATCAAGAGAACCCGTTCGGGAATCTTTGCATCTGACTTCATCAAGAGCACCGTGGACCACTTTGTTCACCATCGAACTTCGAGAATGAAGTAATTGCAACTGGTGAGCTCTGTACTGGTGATTTATCAGATAAGTTTCACGGAGATCCATACATATACATCTTTCCAAGGTATGTATGGATGAGTATTCTCATGCCAGGATGAAATCAGCTGCGGAAGCTAACATGAAGAACCTTCCGGAGAAAGTTGGAATTGGAGGATATGTGCTTCATCCAAAGATGTGCCTCTCAAACAAAGACTCATATCTCTTACTTTTTGAGCTAATAGATCTCTTTTTTTAGCATCACGTAATATCTGCCTTGACTTGGATCTTTTTGTTATACTTGTGAGTTCAAACTTTTGTCGTGTCTTTGACCGATCATACTCTTGTGCAGTTGTGCATAAAAAGTATTTAGGTTTTTTTTTTTTTTTTTGATTTTTTTGGTAGTTCACACTTTTGTGTGTATGCTGACTGATGCACATACTCTTATGCAGCTGTGCATAAAAAGTATTTAGGATCCATTTTGATCTCTTTAGGTTCACTTTTGTGTGTGGTGGTGATATGGATACTTTTATGCGAGTTGTATAAGAATAGCTTTACCTGAAGCAACTTTTTTGGTCAAATGTAACTTTTTGGTATATATGTGAACACAAAGCGGCTTATGAATGGATATTTTCTTTCAGTTCATGATTTTTTGTGTATATATATGTACCTGGTTGTTGTTATGTTATATGTGAATGCACATGTAATTCATACAAGGTCAGTTGAAGTAGTAGTAGCCAGCCGGGGAAATATCAATCCCTGGTAAGTACTTCACTAGGTTATTCTTGTATTATTAAGCTTAAATTTGTGGATTTGACACTTAGTTTATACTTGCGAGGTATTGTGATGGTGGGAAGTGAACTGCAGCGGTTGGATGATGCTCTCAAGGCGTGCACTTTCAAAGTAACTCACTAAGTTTGCAATTGCAAGTGGTCCTGAGAACTGACTTTGTATGCAATTGGTAGATTTTTGTTTTTCAGTGTCTTCCTAATGTTTTGTTTCTGTTTGTGTTTGCAGAAACCTAAGATTCAAATCTGGTTGTTTGATCAAAAGGATATAAGGATCGGTGGGACGAAGGACGAGTTATTGTAAGTTATTGTCACGATATATACTTTAATGTTTGCATTCTTAGTTGTTTCGGATAGAATTTGGATGCTTAATTTTCGATTCAGTGACTGAATTTGTACTTTTTATAGTCTTGCAATTGGGGTTCCCCCATGGGAGTTTCCATCATAAGGGGCATTGTCTTGTGTAAACCAAAACTAGGGTAACAAATATATATACACTTTAATGATTGCATATTTGGGAATGCAGTCACATGAAAACATTTTGAGTTGGATACCTAGCTGTTTATGGTGCAAAATTAAAGGGTTCTCTTCGTTTCTATAACTAGTGTAATGGGCATGATCCCAATAGATATATTATGATTTGTTATTGAATGATTTTAATGTAGTAACGCATACTCTGGTCAGCTCCTGAGATCAATGTTTTGGTATTTACTTGTTATATTTTTTCACATTTATATCTTTTGAGTTCCTTGATTCTGTGTCACTGAATAGTCGAGTTTAATGGTCCAAATTCCTGAGATGGCATTTTTTTTATTTGATATTTGAATATGAAAATAAATTCATATTTTCATTTGCTTTTAGTCTTATGGATTTCTGATTATTTTTTTTTGGCGGATTTTGTAGATGCAACTTCATGCTTTGGTCAGGCGGTGAATCAGTACATGGAAATTGGCAGCTTTGGTTGGGCTACTATATATTGCGAGGTGAACTATTTTGATATGTTAAATAATGTATGCACTTTGTAGAAAAGAGTATGTTTGCATGGTGTTCATAATATCATTAATATGCCATTTTTCTCTGGGATAGTGGTTAACTGAATCAGCGTACAATACACACCTTTGAAAACTTCAGGACAGTTTTAGGACTTGTATTTTCAAAAGAAAGTAGATAAATATTGTCTATTGGCTGACTTAACTGACCTCATATATTCAACTCTAAACTATGCAGGTCTGGATTCTTCTCTTTCTCACTGACCCAAGATTCCAACAAAAGCAAGCATGCAAAGGATATAAAGCTTAGCTGCAAGGGTGGAGAACAAAGCATCTTCAAGATTTGTAAGTTACGGTTATTCAAGTTTTGTTTTGTAGGCAGTTAGTAATTTTATGTGTTCCCTTAGAAGTTTGGAACCCTTCCATGTATTTCCTTAGAAATTTTTATACTTAGAAGAAAAAAAAATGTTGGGTACTTAGTGAAATTTCAAAAAGTTTGGTCCTTCAACAAATTTTAGTTCTTTTGTAATATAAATCTCATATGAGTTGAATGAATGTGATATGAATATATTGAAGTGTTGAGTGTGGATGATGAATGTATGAAGGTGTTGAATTAGGAATTCCGGCGAATTTACGGCAGAGAATGAACTGCCATCTAGGCTTGACGGATGGTTAGTTGATAGGGTAATTTTTTTTGTTACGAAAAAATTAGAAACGGCTATGAACCGTTTCAACCGCCACGTATAACTGGCTCGGCCTGTTACTAAATTGCCACGCAATAATGTGGCTCCGGGGATGTTACGACTAACCATTACGAATTTTTCCGTAACGGCTACAACATGTTACTACGTGGCAGGGTAGTAACAGGCCAAGGCCGTTACAAACAAATTAGTAACTGCTACAAAGCCGTTACAAAAAAACTGTAACGGCCATTAGCCGTTACAACCCGTTTTAGTAACGGCTCAAGTATGTTACTAATCCAGAAATTTGGTGTAGCGATAGGATGAATATGGAGGACCTTAGTCTTTTTATGAGAGATAGGAGAGGAAAGTTGATTTCCAAAGTGCCGATGACGGGGAATATGATGTTCTATATGAACATTCAAAATGACATCGCGAGATGTCTGACTGCTTGTGTGAAAGACTCATCATGGCTCTGGCATCTTAGGTATGGACATCTCAATTTTAGAGTATTAAAATTATTGTCCAAGAAAAAGATGGTTAAAGTTTTGCCTAGAATAGACCACCCGGATCAGTTGTGTGAAGGATGTTTACTTGGAAAATATTTCAGAAAACGTTTTCCTAAGGAAACATTGACGAGAGCCACAAAACCTTTGAGTTGGTTCACACAGATGTTTGTGGACCGACAAAGTCAAGTTCTTATGGTAGAAATAATTATTTCCTCATATTTGTGGATGATTTTAGTCGAAAAACATGGGTTTATTTCTTGAAACAAAAATCATAGGTCTCTTCTTTTTTCAAGAAATTTAAATCCCATGCGTTGAAAGAAAGCGGCTTTGAAATTGTGGCTATGAGATCAGACAGAGGAGGTGAATTTACCTCGAAGGAGTTCGAGTCTTACTGTGAAGACAATGGAATCCGTCGGCCTCCTATGGTTCCATATACACCTCAACAAAATGGAGTTGCCGAAAGGAAAAATAGGACAATTCTAAACATGTCCCGGAGTATGATGAAGACCAAGAAATTGCCCAATAAGTTTTTGGCTGAAGCGGTTGATTGTGTGGTCTATTTGATAAACCAGTGTCCCACGAAGAATGTGTGGAACATGACTCCTCAAGAATCATGAAGTGGAGTTAAACCCGGCCTCTCACACTTACGAGTATTTGGAAGTATCACATATCCTCATGTGCCGAGTTAGCTAAGAACAAAGATGGATGGCAGGAGTTCCAAGTACATATTTATCAGTTATGACTCTCAATCCAAGGGATACAAGTTATACGATCCAATCAATAGAAAGTCGTCATAAGCAGAGACATGGAGTTCGATGAAGAAGGCATCTGGGATTTCAGTCTTCAAGAAAAGATTATGATTTTCTTTCAATCTTAGAATAAGAAGAAGAGAAGCAAGCACCACCAGAATCAGTTGCTCAATAAATTTCACCACCTCCATTGCCTCCAAAAATGGAACATGTTGAACCGTCATCATCATAAGGAAGATCGAGAGAGAGACCTTTGCAGATAAGAAGTCTAGATGAGATCTACATAATAAGACCACAGGACTCAGAGTCATGAAAGATTACGAAGGCAAGAAAAGTGCCAAGAATAAAAAAGGACAGAAGATGATATCAGAAGTGAAAGTCCACAAACAACGACCAGATTGCGAACACATCTATGGAAACACCGATACACTAAAATTTTGGCAACATAAAGATGCAATTTGGAGCTTTAAACAAATGAAATTTAAGGGGGGTATTGGAAAGATAAACTTGATTATGTTTGATTAATCAAGATAAAAAGATTGTGGAGAATTTGAGACTTGTCTATCCAAGTCGGTCACTAGATAAGCCGAGAGCTTTCTAGTAAAGTTGATTTCTAGAAACTAAGCCCAAAATATGTTTAGAAATATCTAGAATGTGTACGTCAACTAGAAATGTCTAGAAGAGTCAAAGTCTAGAAATGTTTAGATTAGTCAAAGTCAGTAAGAAAATGTAATAGAAATGTAAAGTCAAGAATCTAGAGTAGGTCGAACACTAGAGAGTTACAGAATGTTATGGACCTAATAAGGTCGGTCAAGTAATGAATACTCTAGACGGGGCTAGAGTAGTTGGAAGCTCCCTATAAATAGGGAAGTATAGATCGTGGAGAAGGTGTAATTGAGTGTAAACCCAAAGACTTAGGTAAGGTCAGTGAGATACCTAAGTGTCTTGTAAGAAAGATATGGTCTGTGTATGATCAAAGATTAAGAGCAATAAAATTTTGTTTTCTCCCAACCACAGTTGATTGATCAGTGAGTTCCTTGAGCGAGTCTTAAACATTTTCAATTCTTCTTCAATACCCATTTATCCATTAACCCCAAAATCATTTCCAACAATAATTTCATCAAATTAAGCCAACGATTGCTATTTCAGCTTCCATTTCTTATACATACTACACTAAGTGGTGACAAATTTAAGAAAAAATGATCAAATTCGATCAATTCCAATAGCAGAGAAAGAAATTGTGATGTCACAGTTGCAGAGATTCGGGTGAAGAGGATGACGGGTATGCAAACCCGACCGAGAAACCTAAAATTCGACCCTAAAGATGATAACTTATCTTCTGAGCATAAGTTTCTTACCCAAATCTTCAAATTAAACCTTTAATTATGAACACCATTATAAAAAGAAAAAATAATAACTGCACTAGCGAAAACAAATTTTCAGTATTTTGTTTAGGTATTGAATTTACAAATATGGTTTAGCTTAGTAAACGAAACAAAACTTAATTTCATTCACATATTGCTAAGCTCTTGCTAGTTAACCCTTAACTAAACTATCATTACACTACAATCTTATTAATTAACATCTTATTCCTTCGTTAGTTTCATTACATAGAGGAACCCTTCATATATATAGGTTCCTGGAAACAACCATCCAAGATAATCCCTTAGACAGTTCCAATACAAACAACTGAATAGTAACTGGTCATATAATACAAACTACATACACATATAAGACACACGTACAAGTTCGTAACATTTCAGTCCCCTTGAAATGCGACTTGTCCTCAAGGCGCTAATTTAGAATATGGAACAATGAATATATCATAGAACTCCCAAAGTAACATTATCAAAGGACTTCCCTTCTGGTTGAGTAAGATGCTTAATGGCAGCTTGGTTGTTGTTACTCTCACAAAGTATTGCAATATCTTGTCCCGCTCATAAGGTATAGAATCAGCATGCACATCAGTAGTACCTTGAATAGAAGAATCAATCTGAGGCGGATACCTGCAATAGGTGTACGAAAAGTTGTTTTTGGGATGTCCTCACTAATGACTCTAATCTGATGATATCCAGATCTAAGATCTAACTTGGAGAATACAACAGAACCATTTAACTCATCCAATAATTCAGCAATTACTGGAATCGTCGATCCTTCACAGTGATGTTGTTAAGTGCACGGAAGTTGCTTCCCTCACGTATATAGGAGCCAATGTTGGGTTTCCATTTAAAGTGATTGGTATTGTATCCACATCAAAACTCATTGTTAGTTGTCCAAAATCCCACTGAATAACACCAAGACTTTGAAGCCAACCGGCACCAAGAACAACAGTATAGCCAAGATCAACTTCATAACCACAAATAGGGAGAATATAAAGATCTAAAGTTAAAGTATATCCTTGGATGACTAATTCCACCTTGGAACAATGACCAGTAGAGTTCAATTTACTCCCATTTGCGATTGTAAAGCTGAGAGGACTGTAAATAATCCATATACCACACTGCAATGCTATTCTTGGATGAATAAAATTATGAGTAGAGCCAGAGTCTATCAATACAGTTACCTGGTGGGTAGAGATGTGTCCCAACAACATAGTTCCAGATCCTTGAGTTCCAACAATAACATTCAAAGAAATTTCCACAATAGAATCATCTTCTGAATTTGCTGGTGTTTAATTACCGTTGACATCCTCTATTTCCAACAGTAACAGTTGAGGTTGTTTACATCGATGACCCGGTTTGAATTGTTCATCACAGTTAAAACATAAATTTTTATCTCTTCTTTCAAGTTGCTCACCAGTACTCAAACGACGGGGGGCGTGGATGACAAATTTGATAATGTAGAATGGTTAGAAGTCCCCTTAAGAGGTGGTGCAGGAAATGAAAGGGCTGTTGGCTTAGGTAATGCTTCATTCGATTGGATGGGTGGTGAAGGAGAAGTACATTCTTTTGAAATTGCAGATACCAATGTACCAAGAGCTTCTTCTTGTCTCTCTGCCATAATATATACTTAACTTAGTGATTGAGGAGATAGCAAATTCACACCTGTTTTGATATCTTCCTGGAGACCAGATACAAAATAGCGGATTAGAAACTTTTCGGGTAGTGCACAACAACAATTTACAAGCCTCTCAAAAACCGTTTTGTAATCGCGCACAGTTCCAGTCTGATATAACTTCACTAGTGCACCTTCCGGATCATCATCTTCCTTGGAACCGAATCTAGAACAGTAATAACTACAAAATTCTTGCCAAGTTGGGAAGCCAATGGTTTTGATTAACCATTGATACCATGGAATCACATCCCTAATTAAGTGACCAGAAGTTTTTTCTTTTGATACCAAGAGTTAATTTTATTAAATAGTGACAGGCTCAATATGCCTGCCTAGGAAAGATTGAATACAAGAAGAGACATTATGAGTACTCTCTACAACTGACTTCTCACTTCTCACCTTCTTAGCTATGGCATCTGCCAAGTTATTGTTAACTCTCTTGACATGAAAGAAATGACAACTAACAAAGGAGTTTATAAGAATTTTGATATCTCTAACAAGCTTCCTATTCTCCCATCTAACCAAAGAATTATTGGACAAAATAGAATTAACTACATTTTCTGCATCTGCTGACCAGAAGTTAAATGCACCATATTTTCTTCTGGAATGCCATTTAGAATTTTGTACTGATCAGCCTTAAATACCGAACCCCGAGGGTCATTGCCATCACAATCTAGAAAATTCAGCCGAATTGAACGACCACGAAAACCAGGAAAATTGGGTTGATGCTGTGTATATGTAGGGTGCTGTGGTGGTGGATAAATCAGCGGACGTGGTGGTGGATAAATTTGTTATTGTTGCTGATGACAGAGCGGAAACTATGGTGGGTGTTGTGGTGGTGGTGGATAAAGTTACAGTTGTGGTGGAGGGTGATATTTCAGTTCTGGCGGTTGCGAAGGGGGGTAAACTGGTGGTTGTGGTTGTGTTCGAGGAGGGTACACTGATGTCTGAGTATGTGTAGGGAGGTAATATGGTGTTTGTGGTTGTGGAGGCGGGTAAGGAGGTGTTTGTGGTTGTGGATGCGGGTAAGGTGGGGTTTGTGGTTGTGTTGGGATGATAATTTGATCTAGCTTCGTTTAAATAGATAGTACAGCCGCTTCAAGAGAAGCCATGGAAGATTTAGGATTCTTTTCATCATCATCTTGTTTGGTTTCTTCTGTTTGAGATCGTGAATTTTCCACAGAACCAAACAATAAAGAATTCATGGTTGTGCTAGGAAAGTGCTCTGATACCAATTGCTAAGATCTTACTAGTTAACCCTTAACTAAACTACCATTACACTACAATCTGATTAATTAACATCTTATTCCTTCGTTAGTTTCATTACATAGAGGAACCCTTCATATATATAGGTTCCTGGAAACAACCATCCAAGATAATCCCTTAGACAGTTCCAATACAAACAACTGAATAGTAACTGGTCATATAATACAAACTACATACACATATAAGACACACGTACAACTATATTCGGTTCGTAACACAAATGAAGAAGTAGAAGAAAGTGGTTGTGTCGCAGTTGGAAAGGGGAGGCGGTACAGATGGAGAAGATGAAGTAGAATTAGGATTAGGGCTTCGGAATCTTGGATTGAAGAGATTTTATATTTTAATTTAATGGCTGTGATATAATGTATATATATCGACGGCAAAAATTTAGTAGGATCGATTTTGGTTCATTTCTACCCACTGAAGCCACCAGAACGTGTCTGTTCTAGGAAACCGACATTAGCTACATTATAACCAGTTTTTCACCCACGGCTTGCCGGCTTGGTTTTGTGCACGGTTGTGACGTCACGCTATATTCATAACGCCATTCATAAAATTGCACAACTGCTGGTCTAGGTAGCTCTATAATACTTCTAAGGAAAAAAAAAATTAACGATTCAGGTGATCTTTGAGAAACGCGGTGCACGTGTCAAGAAAGATACTCAATATGAAATGTAAAACAGGTCATGCAGGAGTCAGTGGCATTCTCACAATAATTGTCCTTTGTGATTAAATGGGTTTTTTAGTTTTCATTGGCCCCAACCGGTGAAGCAGTTATCTGACAAATTATGTATGCTTGATGAAACAATGTGGTCTAGGTGGATTTTAGCGTCATTGTGAAACAGTTGTAAGACATGTTGGTGATCAAACATAATATGATTATTTCTCTCACAAATCACAATCGTGATATATTATATACATACATCTTTCAGGCAGGGCCGTACCAAGATTTCTAGGGGCTCTAGGAGAAAACCGAAAATAGGGGCCATTTTCTTTTTCAAACGATTGTTTAAAGTAAAAAAGACTTATTGTGAATCAATTTTGTCTAAAAACGTTATTATTATGAAACGCTAACTAGCAAATAGCAATTAGTTAGTATTGTCTACTTCTGATCTTAAAAAATCTATGCCCATATATTGATGTCATGTAGATTTAAACATAAATAAAAACAAAATTGCAGAATCCTCTGTTGAAATAGGTCGAATCGATGAACTTACCGTATCGAGGTGAGTGTCGAGAGATGCAGAGACAACCGTTCTGTGAATGACGAAATCAAATTGTGTGAATGTATTTAGCCAGTTAGGTTTTTACTTTCGTATATACTAGAGTACAGTTGGATGGGATAAAAATACAATGTTCCACTGGGCCAAAATAGTTTAGAAATTGGCTGACAGTAGTTTCTTTCTTTTCTTTTTCTTCACTCTGGCGGGCGAATACATAGCTATTAGTAGTATACATATAAAAAAAAATGGGGGCCCTAGGCAATTGCCTATGTTTCCTTTAGGCTTGGTATGGCCCTGCTTTCAGGCACTGCCTCTGCTTTCAGGCAATGCCTCTGCTTTATCATAAATCCTAGAGAGTTTTGCCGGGAAAAAAAATATGGTAAATCCAAAAAAATAGAGTCTTCTTATATATACCCACAAAAATACTAACGGCACCCCATTTATCTTGGTACCCCTATGTTGATGGTGGTTTTTAGTTCAGGGTTAAATTTGTGAAACCTTGCATTTAATGTACCGCCACTCTGCAAAGAAACGGAGCCATGTAAAAGTGATGAGTGTCAACCTCTCCACTGGCACATATAAATATTGAGCCATTTAGTATATTTACTTGAAATTTATCTAGACTGGCGCATGTAGGAACAATCCCAGATACTCTGTAAATTTCAACACCTTGCTTATATTATCCCCTAATGTAAGACCCTCTGAGTACTTTTCATGTGTTATATTCCCCGGCAGAACCCTTAATATTGGTATGGAATGACGGATTTGTGTTCACTCGCAGCAGAGTAGCACAAATTTCCAAATTTCCAAGTATCAACGTTTAAGGTCCTTGTACGAAATACTCAGTCAGAAAGCATACTGCTCTTTGTAAATAAGAATTATGTTTCAAAACATAGAATTCAATCAATTTTGTGATAATCACAAAATTCATGAATCTAACTAATTTGCAAAAATTAGGATTTTGCTCCCCGCGCAGTACATTAGGCCCCGTTGGTCGAGATTATGCTTAAACAACTAAGCAATTATTCCGCCGTGGATTAGTAGGTGTAAAGTCCTACCCGAAATCAGAAAACAAAGAATAACGGAATCGCGGAATAGGAGCAACAATGAGAGGAAGCGTGGTCATGCCACAGGCCAGCCGGCGCCACTTGGCCACGCCCCATGCAACCCGACCATCCCTTACTCATTTGTCGACCAATCAGGTCGCTTTTAAGCCATACACACTCCCATGAGTTGTGGCTGGGCCCATACTTTCTGGCCCTATTACCCATCGACCAATCAAGTCGCTTAAACCTTCCACCCGCACCAAAAGGGTGGCAACACCCGTGTTTGGCCGGACCCCTACTTTTATTGACCAATCAAGTTGCTCCAAACCTTCCACAGCTTAAAAGAGGTGGAAATTGTGTCAAGAGGTCGCTATACTAAGTTGGCCTCCCAAAAACGACGCCAATATACTAACGGCATGCTAAACATGCCAAAATGAGCATGCCAGGCGCACATGCCAAATGTGCCACTTACCGCGACAACATGCCGAAACTTGCCAACCCACTCTCCGTTCGTGACCAGCATCACAACAGACTTCAATTTGTCTAGCCTAAACTGTAGGCGTGGCCATGCTCTAGTAGCGGTGAATGAAAACCTAATTTCTAATCGTGGCACAAAACTATGCCACCTCGGGCCCACAAGCCATGCGGGCTTTGGAAATCTTAACAAGGATCAACAACTTGGTTAACGGATACTATTTCGAAAAATAAATGTTGATACTGAAGCCAAAGAAATATTTTTGGACCAGATAAGAAGGAACGAGTTAATTGATTCTACTTTAAAAGGGGTAGCTAAGCATTTGGAAGACACACATGTTGTACTCGTGGAAGTCGTTATTGACATGATTTGCTTCACCAGCACTAATTACGTGGCTTTTGTGTTTGATCGTGAGAAATTTAAGTACAACTCTTGTAATGCTTTGAGACATATTTCTTGGATACTTTGTTTTATAATCTCTGGAGCTATGAAATTTGTATTTGATCGTGGTAAGCTGTTACATGTGGAATCTACAACTTCCATAGAGGAAAAGAACTCATTATGTGATCAGGGGCGGAGCCAATAATTTTGTTAAGGGGTGCAAAATAAATTTTTAGGGGTGTAAAAATGCAAAATTAGGCTTGGGTATTAAAAAAAAAAAATCGGTTGGGCCTAAATTAGGCTTTGGAGCAAGCTGGGCAGGGGGTGCAAGTGCACCCCATTGCAATGGGCTGGCTCCGCCCCTGTATGTGATGACAACTCGAAACTTTGAGCAATATAGGGAGAGAATCAAGTTTTTTTTACTAATTAACTCGAGGATGAGTGTCTTTCAAGAAGGGGGACTGATGCAGGACATCTTCCTATCTTCATTGTGTCGACTATACCAGCGGATCCCCTTCGTATGTATCAATTATTTTGTATCAACAATGGTTGTTAATCCCTAACGTCTGTTTTAGTTTACTTGCTTTGCAAGTCCTTTACTTTTCTAGTTTAGGTAGAATTCTTTTTTTTTTCTTTTAGTCAGTTTTTGAGAACCTATTTAAAGGCTATGCTTTCTTGTTTAGAGAACAACATCTTATTATTAATATCAATCAATATTATTCAATCATGCATGGTCATGGGTTGGGTAGGTTAACCCTACCCAAGTCCCGCTGCCCCTAGGATATGCGTTGTATTATGGATGGAAATATGAAAATCCAAAATTTAGTGCATAGATGATAAGGTTCGTGAATTTGCTTGGGGATAAATAAAAAGATAGTAACACTGTGTCTTATACACAGTGTCTTGTATGTTTATTACAGCTGTACTGTTTTATTACAGCTTTTCTTTCTGCTGTAGATGTGTGGCTAGGATCATCACACGTGTGGCTTTCTCTTTGGTCTTCCTTTATATACTGTAATTGGTCCTCATTGTTAAAAAATTGTTGTTCATCAATAGAACTATATTTTTTTCTTTCTTAGAGTGTAACTATGGTATCAGATGAGAAATCATAAAATCTTGATTTCTCAGGGTTTGATCTTCTGCTTCTGCTTACAGAATTAATTCCAGATCTTATAATTTTCATCATCTTCTTCTTCTTCTATTTCTTGTTCTTTGAGTAATCATCTCTTAATTCCAGATCTTAAAATTTTCTTGATCATCTCTTTTCAAGATTTCTACATCTACTCTCATGGAAAATCCAACAGCTCACTCGATTTCCAAGGTACCTTTTAATAAATTAAGCAGTATTGTTCAATTGAAACTTAGGGATGATAATTTTCTCATCTGGAAAGCTTTGATGTTACCTGTAATTCGAAAATTCAAGATAATGAAGTACCTTGATGGTTCTGCTGAGTGTCCTCCTCAATTCACAACTCGTACCAATGCTAATAATGGAGTGGAGAATCCCTTGTATGTTGACTGGATGGATGAAGATGCTACCATCATGATGTGGATTACTTCAACAATTTCTAATACAGTGATCTCTTATTTTTCTACTGCAACCTCTTCTTATGAACTTTGGAAAGGTATTTCTGATAGGTTTGCTCGAATTTATTCTACTCATTCTATTCAATTACGAACAAAACTTCTCAAATGTCAAGAAAGGGAATAAAACCATCACTGCTTATACTAGTAAAATCAAAGCAATTATTGATCAATTATCTGCTGCTGGTTCTGTTATATATGATGATGAAGTTGTAGTAGTTACTTTAGGAGGTTTAACTTCTGATTATGATTCTTTTGCAACTTCTGTGAGAATGAGAACTCCTTCTGTCTCTAGTCTTTAACTCCACAATTTACTATTGAGTGAAGAATTGGTTATTAATAACAAGATTGCAAGCACTTCTGTTGAGTATACAAATAGAGCTTTATATGCTTCTAATTAAAATACTGGTAGAGGACAATCAAGAGGTTTTCACAGGGGAGGTCTCAGTTCTTTCTCTGGTAGAGGTTTTGGTAGAGGTGCTAGAATTTTGCCTTCTCCACCAACATCAACAACAAATTCTTTCCCTACTTCAGTACCAAGGCCTACTGGTTTTCACTCTTCTACAATGTCTTCTGGGGAAAGACCTACTTGTCAAATCTGTCATAAGTATGGTCATGTTGCTGATGAATGTTGGAACATGATGAATTTTTCTTATCAGGGAAGAAATCCACCAAGAAACCTACAAGCAATGATTGCTTCTGCAAATGTTATGGGTCAAAATCCTTGGTATGTTGACTCAGGTGCAACACACCATCTTACTTCTGATGCTTATAATATTGCTTCCACTTCCACTTACAATGGTGGTGAGTTTATTACTACTGCTAATGGACAAGGTATGCCTATTATTACTTCTGGTTCTTCTCATATTTCAGTTCCTCATCAATAATTCAGATTACATAATATACTTCATGTTCCTTTGGCTTCACAAAACTTAATTTCAGTGCACAAATTCGCAAGTGATAATAATTGTTCACTTACTTTCACTGCTTCTGATTTTACTGTCAAGGATTTACAGTATCAGAAGATTCTATTTCAAGGGCCCAGTATAAATGGACTTTATCCTCTGACATGTGACATTTTACCTTCAACTGATTCTTTATCAGCTCTTACTTCCTGGCATTGTGCTAAAGCTACTACAACAACTTGGCATAGAAGATTAGCACATCCATCTTTTCAAACTTTTTCTAGACTCTCAAAAATTCTCAATGTATCTGATCTTACAAATAAACCATTACATTGTACTGAGTGTCAATTAGGGAGATGTCATAAGCAACCATTCACTATGTATCTATTTGTTTCTCAATCTCCTTTACAACTACTTCATATGGATGTATGGGGTCCTGCACCAGTTACTTCTGTAAATGGATTCAACTACTATGTTAATATAATTGATGATTTCACAAAGTTCTGTTGGGTATTTCCTTTAACTCTGAAATCAGATTTTAAGCATATTTTTGTTCAGGTCAAGGCTACTGTAGAGAATTTATTGAATCTTAAGATAAAAGTCATCAGAACAGATGGTGGTGGTGAATTTGTTAACAATAGCTTGAAAGCTATTTTAGTTAATACTGGTATCTCTCATGAAATCACTTGTCCACATACACCTAAGAAGAATGGTGTTGCAGAGTCAAAACACAGGCATTTATTGGATATTACAAGGACTTTCTTAATTCAGTCCAATTATCTTTTGAATATTGGTATGATGCTATCTCTACTGCTAATTACATTGTCAATAGATTTCCAACTTGATCTTTATCTTTTGACACTCCATACCACATTTTATTTCATAATGAACCAGATTATAGTTTTCTCAAAACCTTTGGTTGTCTATGTTTTCCATGGCTGAAACCTTATACTTCTAATAAACTTCAACCAAGAAGTGTTAAATGTATTTTTCTAGGCTACATCTCTCAGAACAAAGGTTACAGGTGTTTAGACCCTACCACTGGTAAAGTTTTTATATCCAGACATGTGGTTTTTCATGAAGATATTTTCCCTTTTTCACCACTGAAGCATACTTCTTCTAATGACACAGTTTTACTGGATTTTCCTCTTACACCTGCTACTTTGGACAATAACTACTCTACTACTTCTACTACATCTTATCCTTCTACTAATATTACTACAGAAGCATCTTTATTTGACAAGTGCATTTCTACTTCAACTGATTCTGCTTCTACTACAACAGCTGATGATTCTATACATTCTCACTCTATGCAAACTAGGGCTAAAAGTGGTATTTTTAAACCAAAATTATATTTAGCAACCAAGTATGCTTTATCTTCTAGTCATCTATCTCACTTAGCAGTTCATACTCCAACATGTTTTTCTCAAGCTGTCAAGATCCCAGTTTGGCTAACTGCTATGAATAAAGAACTTACTGCTTTGAAGAATTCAGATACTTGGACATATGTACCACCTTATCCATCTCAAAACTTGATTGGCTATAAGTGGGTCTTCAAGATCAAGTACAATCCAGATGGTAGTATTGAAAGACACAAATCAAGACTTGTTGCAAAGGGTTTTCACCAGTTAGAAGGCTTGGACTACACTGATACTTTCAGTCCAGTTGTCAAACCTGCTACAATAAGGTTAGTTTTATCTATTGCAGTTAATTTTGATTGGAAAATCAAACAACTTGATATCAGTAATGCATTTCTTCATGGGGATTTAAAAAAAGAAGTGTTTATGACACAACCTCCTTGTTTTCAAGATCCAGATCATCCCAATTTTGTATGCAAACTTAACAAATCCTTATATGGATTAAAGCAAGCTCCAAGAGCTTGGTATGAAAAACTCTCAGATGCTTTTATTTCCTTAAACTTCATACCATCTATTGTAGATTCTTCTCTCTTTGTTCAGAAGATTGGTAGTCAGCTAACAGTTATACTCGTTTATGTGGATGACATCATCATTACAGGAAACAATTCTTCTCATTGTTCTTATATTATCTCTCATCTTGCTACCCTTTTTCCAGTTAAGGACTTAGGAAATTTGCATTACTTCTTAGGTCTTGAGGTTAAAAGAAATGCAAGTGGGTTGTTTTTATCACAAACCAAGTATGCCTTAGACTTACTCAACAAAACAAACTTGACTGGGATTAAGCCTTTATCTACACCATATCCTGCTTCATTCAAGTTATCTGCTAATGAAGGTGAATTATTATCAAATCCTACAGAATATAGATCAATTGTTGGTTCTTTACAATATCTTACTTGGACAAGACCAGAAATATGCTTTGCAGTTAATCAAGTGTCTCAATTCATGCAATATCCAACATCTTCTCACTTAAGTGCAGCAAAGAGGATTCTAAGATATGTTAAGGGTACTTTAAATCATGGTCTTTTATTTACAAAGGGTCTTTCTGCTCTCCAAGGATGTTCTGATGCTGATTGGGCTGGCAATCCTGATGACAGGAGATCTACAAGTGGCTACTGTGTATTTTTTAGTTCAAATCCTGTTAGTTGGAGTGCTAAAAAGCAAGCCACTGTTGCCAGATCAAGCAATGAAGCTGAATACAGGGAATTAGCATCTACTGCATCTGAAGTTATTTGGCTTTGTCAGCTCCTCAAAGATCTTCATGTCTTCTTATTTACATCTCCAACTATTGCTTGTGATAATAAAAGTTCTATTGCTCTGGCCTCAAATCCAGTATTTCATAGCAGGATGAAACACTTGGCTCTAGACTTTCATTTTGTCAGAGAATTAGTACAGTCAAAATCCTTACAAGTTATTTACATCTCTACTTTGGAGCAAGCTGCAGACATCTTCACCAAAGGCCTTTCTACTCCTAGGTTTGAGTTTCTTAAAAACAAACTGAAAATTCTCACTAGTCCAGAAGAGGTTGTTTATCACGTTTTTAAATGACAGATTAGTTGCGTGATTAGGTTATTACAAACAAATCATGTCATACAATATAAAAATAGTGGGACCCATCATTTAACGCGAAAAAACTGTTATTCGTAAATGTGATAAATTTGTAGATGCGTGATTTTTTAAGAACCATTAAATCACGAAATAAATCTGTCGGATACCGTAAGTTTTAATATGCCCCGACTAGTATTCTGTTACGCACCATATAAACGGCTCACCACCGGCTTAGCACAGACACGGCTTACTTGCCATGAGTCTATAGAGCTACATCGGTTCCGTTATAGCAAACCCCAAAACCAAAAAAGATAAAACCCCATAACTAAAAGAGAAGTTCTGAGTTCATCTCTTCACCCCGCGGTCCCGCCGTCTGTTCTTTTCCCTCTGGAAACCTAACTACCCGAGGAGACTCTAACTTAGAATAAGAAGAAGAAGAAACGACGATATTGAGTAAGTTTAAATCCTTTGTATCTGGTTTTTGCTCAAGTTTATATCTGGTCCCTAAAAAATTGATTATGGAGACCAAAATTGAACATGTGATTTGATATATTGGTTAAGGTAGAAATTAGGAAGGAATAATTTTGATTAGTTTGATTGCATGGAAGTGGTTTCTGAATTCACTTCTTCAATCCTTTTCTCTTTGTTGTTTTGCAAGACAAACCTAAGAGGAGATCGAAGAAGAAGAAGAAGAAGATATCAAATTAAAGTAAGTTTCAAATCCCTTTTCATCTTTCATTCTGATTTTTTTTTTTTTTTTTTTGCTTAAGCTTCTGTAAAATTGATTTTTGGAGACCAAAATATTATCTAATAAGATCCAAAGATTTTGGTTAATTTGATAAATTGGTTAATGTAGAAATTGGAAAGGAATGAATTTGTTTAGTTTGTGAATTGGAAGGGAATGATTTGGGTTTTTAAATCTCTATTATGAATCGATAGTTGCTAAATTGGTTTGATTTTTACGGGAGAATTAGATACTTTGGAAATCTTAAGTCATTCCAGTTCTATTTTTCCATTGGTCATTAAGTGAATTTGTTTTCCTGTACTTCTCTTAATTTTGTTGATATGAGATGGTCAATTTTCTGAGGTTAGTTTATCAGTGAGCAATCAGTAAAAATCCTACATGAGAACTGGGGTTTTTGGGCTTGTTCTTGTGACACAACCTTTTGGCGAGGAGAGTGGGAACCGAAATGAGTACCCCCAAGATTCCCAGCGAGATCAGTAACAGCTTAATTGCACCAACATGAAGAGACCCCGCCCTTGTTCGCAATTAATTCTGTCCCTGACCCTCGTTGTAGCATTTTCAGCTCCACCTCCACCCCTGGAGTTTCGAGCAAGAGTCACAAGCCCCTTTTTCTCGCTAGTGTACAGGATTAGCTGTTCCCATGCTTTCTCTACCTATAATTGAATATTAAGAGAAGGAGATAGATAGATAATGGGAGCTAGTTGTTTTCACTAGTGATTAGGAAAGAATATAGCCATATAGGGATGGGAGCTCCTTCTTAGCTAGTGACTGGCAAAAGAAATTGGAATAGGAGCTAGTGGCATTGCTTTAAGATTTGTTGTTTTCTTAGCTAGCAATGAGCTGGGTTGTGCGGAATATTTGTTGGAAAATTATGGGTAAAAACAGAGGATGATAACACTAAAAGAAATTGTTGTACTCAAAAGATTTCAAGGATCGGGTGATTTCTTTTAGACGATTATTTCTACCCTCCCAATATAAATTGGCGATTGCAACAGGGATGCGAAATAATGCCTTCAGGATACAATGAAAGCCCTACAACAGGAAATTGGATTCAAGGTTTGCACCCCTTGACCCAACCAAGAACACATGAGAGAGATTTCTGATGATGCTTTAAATGGAGAGAAAACAGGTTGAATTCATACTCAAGAATGGGAGAATTCCTTCACTACTTATAGGGTTATTCATGCCTATTGGAGATGCCTCTTCACTTCCAAAAGACACATAAAGTGTCTGTTGGGAATGGTTGTGTCCTTTATGAACCATCACACCTATTAGAGGTGTCCCTTCATCTCCAACTAACATCCATTGTGTTTATCCAACACAGAACACCTCCCCATCATAGTGACAAACCAAAAACGAAAACAGTTTTATTTTCTAAGTTATTGAAAATATCCAACAATCTCCCCCTATTTTCAAAAACCAAAAACATAAAATAAAATAAAACTTATAAAATCGGAGTGGCTGCATCACTCAAGTGACTGCCTACGTACCCGAGTGGGATCAAGCCAACGTAGTTCAAGCACAATTGGAGACTAAGCATCATCGCTGAAATCAATACATAAATGATAGGTACCTTCTGGGTTTGAACCTTCACTTAGTGTAAGAAACTCAAAGCCTTATCGAGATTCTATGGTGAAACCAGTCTTGAACCAAGTATCCCTTATGATAAAACCGGAGTCTCCACACATATTGATTCCATAAATCATGTGTTCTGTAGCCAAGCACTATAAAGGCCTTGTGCTTATATCCTTATTCATGAGTCTTCTTTAGAGAACGGTCTTCTTCTCTTAGGAAACGGCCCACATTTCCATACTCATATAGGTAAGTCTCGAAGGTGTTTCTGCGAGACACCTTTTACTAATCACAGACTCATTAAGGATTTACATCCATCCTATTTTCTTGCAGAAAAACCAGCACTAACTTGAAATGGGAAGTTTTATGTTAGTGCTCCATAATCTACAGCCATAACTTGTTGGTACCACATTGAACCTTGTTTATCTTTTTCAAAACATAGGTTGGGTTTCTGTTATGGGAGATCAACCTTCCTTCACAGACCTTAGTCCCATTTCTATATACTTCATTGAAATTAATTCCTTTGGGAGACTCTTCATAAGTAGGTCTACCAAGCTTTTCTCCGTTTCAATGGTTAACTGCAATTACTCCTTTCTTGAGTAATTGACTTACCGTTCCTTGTCTAAGACTGTATGTCTTGACTTTTCATTATAAGTCTTGTTAAAGACGTAATAGATCATATCCTGATTCACAATTAATCAAGACCGCTTGAGATGGCTTCTTCCAAAAATGGGATCTCTACAAATTAAGTTCTAAGCCATTCCTCCTCATTTAATTGCATCTACTCATGCAATCAATTCTGAAAACATTATTAAAAAATGTTCCTATTTGATTTTACAAAATAATTGTAACTTCTCTAGTGATCCTAATTAACATTAACGGTTAATTCACAAGAAGTCATTACAGACTTGCATACATTAGAGGCATAGGAAATTTGTAGGCAACTTACTTGCTGTTTCAACAAGCACATTATCACGATGAGTAACTCCTCTACTCATGCCCAATCTTCTACAAATTTATACCCAAAAACATAGACAATGTCTATTTAACATTTTACATTATGTAATGCAAATGTTCATAATTTATGCATCGGTAATATCATAACATCGCTGGATATTTGGTCGTCCGCCCAATCTTCCAATATGTTACATATTGACCGGTATTCCACTTTGCTTTCGATATCATTTAAGACATCCCATTTTCCAAATTTTGGAACCAATAATTCTTATTGCAAGAATTATACCCGTACCAGAAATTGTAGTCTCAACAATCATTGGTGATCTGTTATTGGTTCTCTAATCTCAGAGCATTCATGACAATACCAATGTCACGCGACCAAAAGTGTTATTCAACACTTCTTTTATTTGCGTCAAGTATAATTACCAGGTCTTGCCAAATACCTAACAATTTCTCGAAAGAAATCTTCAAATCCTGTGAAACGTTTACAATTCCTCGGATTTGGCTATCTTTTGGTCATTAGTGGAGAGGCTACAGGAGAACTTGTCCTACCACTATACTTCAACCAAAATCATAAACTTAAGCACCCGATCAAAAAAAAACATTGCAACAACACTATATGATGTTCATAAGAGACTCAACATTGTGACCATTCCAAATATACAACCGATGGTGGAAACCGTCATGTTGCCAGTTCGCAGCAAAATTCTATTAATACATGAAACAGTATAACTGATCATCTAAAGAATGGTTCAACCACCCATCTCTTGTTTCCTTATTCACAAATCCAAAATGACACAGTGAATAGATTAAAATTCTCAAGCAAATGGTTTTATCCCGGTGCCCATACACTAGAATTTCAAATTAATTGTGTCTAAAGAGTGCATGCCAAAACATAACGAGATATCTATGTAATGAAAACAGGAGGCATCAATCTCATAAAAATATTCCGTAGAATTTTTTATTTTATTTTTTGATTCAGGATCACCCCCTAACAGATCAGTATATCCTTCCAGATAAAATAGAATGACTAATCTATGGATGCATCGTTTCAGAAGCATAACAATTAATGCCAAGACAAAATAATCAAAATGAGACTCTTTATATTCATCTGGTTTGGCATCCAAGATTCCAAAGAAATGACCAAATTATGCAAACAGGTTATATGCATGGATTATTATGCGACCGCTTAAATTACGATGGAAGCAAATGACTACAATCATAAGCATTTGTTCTGACCACCACTGATCAGAGATTTATTAACCAAACTAATGGCCAATCCACAAATGCATGAATCACAATATAAGCACTAAAGCATATATTAACCAACATAGTATAAGAATAAGACAGAGAATTTTAATACTTATCTCATACTTGTCATAAAGATTCTCCACCAATCATTCTTTATCATCATCTTTTCAATTGATGTACCCATATATCAATCCATTATAGTTTCTCCTCTTCCGCAAACAAAACCCCAAATGACCAAAATTCAGTGACAACTGATCATTGATCATGTTGTTGGTCTCTATATAAAGCCCAATTTCTGGAAGTACGATACAAGCCCAAACTGGTACTTATTCACGCCTCTTAACGTATTCAGAGTACTGTTCCAGAAGAAAAAGAAAAGAAATAATCCCAACTCTCCAATTTTCCTTGATGACTCTTCTCGGAGGATGTTCTTAATTTTCAAAATGTTCACCCTCAACTGTCGTGAAATTAATCGTCTAAAACTGTTGGAAAATTATGGGTAAAAACTGAGGATGATAACACTAAAAGAAATTGTTGTACTCAAAAGCTTTCAAGGCTCGGGTGATTTCTTTTAGACGATTATTTCTACCCTCCCAATATAAATTGGCGATTGCAACAGGTATGCGAAATAATGCCTTCAGGATACAATGAAAGCCCTACAACAGGAAATTGGATTCAAGGTTTGCACCCCTTGACCCAACCAAGAACACATGAGAGAGATTTCTGATGATGCTTTAAATGGAGAGAAAACAGGTTGAATTCATACTCAAGAATGGGAGAATTCCTTCACTACTTATAGGGTTATTCATGCCTATTGGAGATGCCTCTTCACTTCCAAAAGACACATAAAGTGTCTGTTGGGAATGGTTGTGTCCTTTATGAACCATCACACCTATTAGAGGTGTCCCTTCATCTCCAACTAACATCCATTGTGTTTATCCAACACAGAACACCTCCCCATCATAGTGACAAACCAAAAACGAAAACAGTTTTATTTTCTAAGTTATTGAAAATATCCAACAATATTTAGAAGACAACTCGTACCCCGTGGTCTTAGGTGTGCACATGGGTACTCATACTGGCACTGGTTGGCATGCTTAGTTTTCCAAGAAAGAGCATTTCAAAGATACATATTTAATATATTAGTGCTCTTTTCACATGATACGTGCTAGAGATCTGATTTAAGGTGCGAAAGAAACTCGTCTATATATACACAACTCAAAGTCTGGATTGTCTACTTATGCATAGAAGTGATTATCTTGTGTAACTAAAGTCAGAGTCCCTAACCCATTCTACATGAACAGACTTTGGGGAAGAGTAAGTGTGTCCAGTAGTTCAAGTCCACATGTATGGACATAAGATACAAGCTATGTTCCAAAATATCTGCGTAACCCACTAATCAGGATAGGAAATGGGAAAGATGATGTATGATTTTCTGACTTTATTGGTGAAAATTGGTATTTGTAATGATCTGACACCTCCGAATGTTTTAACTCGGGGTCTCTGCATTCTAAAACCGCTCTGAGATAGTTTCAAGGTTGAGCACAGACGTGTTTTCATGAGTATGTAATCTGAGTTCCTTTGTTGTTCTTTGGATTTCCCTTCCCTTGTTCCTTTGCTTCCCTAGTGGTCTGAAAGCTAAGAGTATGTTATTTGGTTTTCTTAGACAATAGTTGTTGCAATCTGTTTGCTACTTAATGAACCACCTTGTTGCTTTGCCTTGAGATTTGGTTAGTAATAGGTATCTAGGCGAGCTTGCAAAAGTTATGAACGGAATTTTACTATTCGGAGATCCCCCTATTTTATTCCCTTTAAATGTGATATGGTCCCACCCGTAATTGATAATAACTTAATCTCATTTACATATATTTGAATTAACATCAATAGACCTATTTTATTTCCATGTAAATGCTTCTGTATACTTTCTCGTGTTTCTGAATCAGCCCTATTCCTTCAGACAATTTAATGGTTATTTCTTAGCAAAAATCTGCTTAGGGATCCATATTAAAAGTTTTGCATATTTTCATATACTGTTTTGATACTGCTTATGTTAATGTTTTAGTTACTAGTATCAATTTAAATTTTATTGGGAAACTGCACTATTATTTTCTCTGTGATAACTAATATGATGTAAGTTTTTCTGTTCTGTCACTAACCCCAACCAACCTACGATCAATTAGCAAGTCACAGCTGACTGCAGTGTATTTTTATTTTGGATTAATGTGGCTAGTGATGACTAGAACTTACACCATTCTCATCGACGGTTATTCTAGATGGGGAGTATCACATAATGCATATGTCATTCATCTATTCTTCTCAAGCTACTTCAGTTTTTTATTGCAAGGATGAGAGTTGGCCCGATTGGAAGTGGCATATTGTTTTAGAATCTCCAAAACGACGAGGTCCTTATGTGAATGCTTTTGAGGATCCTTTTGTATTTAATGGCATAGCTAAAGAATCTTCCCTAATGGTAGCGAACTTAGATGATAACAGTAATTCGGAAGAAGATACATTTGTAAGTTTAAGTTTTTTGAATTGAATTGTTGCTTCATTTTATCGAAGTGTTGTGCTGATTATTAATTATGATATTATGGGAAAGTTAGGAGAGAAGGAATTTCAACACCAATAAGCGTCCCAACAATGGCTCGGAATAAAATTTATCAGTACCGGATTTTGAGCGGAATTTTTCATCATAATAAAAATGTTACTTATAAATTTTTCCTGATGTACTTCTTGAATTTCTTACCTTGGTCTTAGTTGAAATTAATCCTTTTTATTCAGATATTTCAATTATGACAAAAATACTTAGTTGCAATTACAATTGTGTAAGGGATTTTTTATTACAATTACACAATGCTGATGCAAATTGCAAACCCTCTTCAATCCGAAAATCGTCTCAATTTGAAATGATGAAATTTAGTTTCTTCAGTTTTGCTCGAACTTGTTCAAATTCGATCAAATTTTCAACTGAAGTGTCAACTCTTGATTGTGTAACTAAATTTTGACATAAATCGTCTCAATTCGAAATGATGAAGTCCAGTTTCTTCAGTTTTGTTCGAATTCGTTCTAAGTCGATCAAATCTTCAACTGAAGTGTCAAGTCTTGATTATGAAACTAAATTTTGACATAAATTGTCTCAATCGTTTTTTTTCCGGTTTTGCTCGAACTCATTTAAACTCGGTTAAATTCAACTGAAGTGTCGAGTCTTGATTATGTAACTAAATTTTGACATAAATCGTCTCAAGAAATGACGAAGTTCCGGTTTTTTCATTTTTGCTCGAACTTGTTCCAGCTCGGTCAAATTTTCAGGTGAAATGTCGAGTCTTGATTATGTAACTAAATTTTGACATAAATCGTCTCACTTCGAAATGATGAAATTCCATTTGCTTCATTTTTTCTCGAAATCGTTCCAACTCAATCAAATTTTCAATTGAAGTATCGACTATTGATTGTGCAACTAAATTTTGAAGCAAATTGTCTCAATTCGAAAGGATGAAGTTATGGTTCTTTAGTTTTCCTCGAACTCATTCCAACTCGATCAAATTTTCAATTGAAGTGTCTAATCTTGCTTGTATAACCAAGAATTGACATAACTCGTCTCAATTCGAAATGATGAAATTTTGGTTTCTTTAGTTTTTCTCAAACTCATTCCAAGTTGATCAAATTTTCAACTAAGGTGTCAAGTCTTGATTATGTAACTAAGTTTTGACATAGACCGTCATACTTCAAAATGATGAAGTTTTGGTTTATTCAGTTTTGCTCGAACTCGTGCCAACTCGATCAAATTTTCAATTGAAGTGTCAACTATTGATTGTGCAACTAAATTTTGACGCGAATCGTCTCAATGCGAAATGATAAAATTCTTGTTCTTCAATTTTGCTCGAACTCATTCCAACTCGATCAAATTTTTAATTGAAGTGTCGACCCTTGATTATGTAACTAAGAATTGACATAAATCGTCTCAATTCGAAATGATGAAGTTCTGGTTTCTTCAGTTTTACTAGAACTCGTTCCAAGTCGATCAAATTTTCAACTGAAGTGTCAAGTCTTAATTAATCGCCTCAATTCGAAATGATGAAGTTTAGCTTCTTCAGTTTTGCTCGAACTCATTCCAATTCGATAAATTTTCAATCGAAGTGTCGAGTCTTGATTAGGCTACTAATTTTTGACTCAAATCGTCTCAATTTGAAAGGATGAACCTCCAGTTTCTTCAGTTCTGCTCAAATTCGTTCCAACTCGATTAAATTTCAACTGAAGTGTCAAGGGTTGATTATGTAACTAAATTTTGATGCAAATCGTCTGCATTCGAAATGATGAGGTTCTATCTTCTTCATAATTATGAGCGAAACTCGAAAATTACCCCTATAACTGAAACACGCCATGTAACTAAAAATCGACCTGATTACGAACGAGACAGAGAATTATCGCAACAACTAAAAAATATTTATAACACTAATTACTAATTTTAATTAAATTTGTGTGTGTGGCGATATAATTTTATTTTATCATACTCACAAAATAATTTTAACAAAAAACTTAATGTAATACACAAGAAAACTTAATGTGTGGCGATATAATTTTAAAATCCGTTTAGGCTCCATTGGCTAGGTTACCCATGAAGCTCGCTGGTAGGCTAGGATAACAACCTGTTCAACAATCCGCTTGTTGGAGTTTAGCTTGTTAGGCTTTCAACTAGTTAACGTAATACTCTTTAAAAAAAAATGAAAAAAAAAAATTTACATTTTTTTATTATTTTGGGTTCACCCATTAGTCATTAGTGTAAGTCAATCCTAGTCAAAGATGCCTAAAAGTAGCGACGTGTACGCCTAGTAAAAATGGAAAAAAAAAAAAGGGGAAAGACGTGTTTCGATGTAAAAAAGGGAGTTTTCTGCCTAGTATCCAGCGATTCTTCATCGTCATCCCTATATCTATCTTAAAGTGAAAAATTCCTCCTTCATCTGATATTTTGGCAGAAAAGTAGGGGTTATTCCTAGAAGATTCGGTCTGCAATTTTGGAAATATTTCTGCATCGCCGTAAGATGAAAATCTATGTAAACAAAAATCTATTGAGAAGGAATGGAAGAAGAACATCTAGCGGTAATAATCTCGGTCAATTTTTTTTTTTCCGATTTGAACCCTAAAATTTCATTTTGGGCGGCATGAAATCAAAAGAAAATCCTTTTGGGCGGGATTATTCCCGGTTGATGTTTTGGAACAACTATTATTTCAACCCTAAAACCAATTCAGAGATGTGAAGGTATATATTTTTTATTCTTTTCTATAACTAAACAACTTATGATTTTTTATTGGAAAGAT
This sequence comes from Papaver bracteatum, assembly GCA_023529315.1. NCBI lineage: Eukaryota > Viridiplantae > Streptophyta > Magnoliopsida > Ranunculales > Papaveraceae > Papaver > Papaver bracteatum. The sequence goes on from JAJJWX010003761.1 coordinate 28,279, forward strand.
CCATGATTTCATACTCTTTGATTCAGTCTGAACTTGGGTTACATAGGATTGTATTAGTGTCGTAATGATACAATCTTATGATGGTTTATTGCGAAGTAACTTATGTCTTTTGATTGAAAAGATGCATGGGTTTCAAATCATACCATCTTTGAATGAATCTGAAATTAGGTTACACAGGATTGTTATAGTTTGATAATAACATAATCCTATGCTTGTCTCTAGATTAATAACTTTTGAATTTTGATTGAAAGGAAGCTTTGTTTCAATTCAAGCCATACTTGATTGAATCTGAACTTGGGTTACATAGATTGTTATAGTTTTGCAATATCAAGTGGTATTTAGATTTGATTAGATTTGATTATCGTGTATACTGGGTGTTTGTGTGTTTAAAACCTTTGATAGAGTTTTTGTTTGTTGATGAATATGAAAGGGTACTGTATAGTGTATACCATGTAAATTATGTAATCTTTGTGTATGTAATGCAATTATTACGTACTATGCATGCATAGCTACATCTCTACAAGTTCTACTGGTGTACTAATTCTTACATAATTTAACATATAGGCATCCATCGATTTTCACTCCCTGTTATTCATGTGATGAAGGTAGAAGATGTATAGACTTTTATAGGTCATCTTTGTAACTTCTCCAGTAGCTTTAACTCCCATTATTAACCCCATAGTTGTAGACTTGTAGTTTCAAGTTATGCACATTTTTAGTTAGCGTTTGCTTTATGTTTGTCTTTTTTTTTTTTTAAACTTGGTTTCTTTGACTGTCTTCATATGCTAGTTTTTTTCTTTTTCTTTTTGTGTATTTGTGTGATTACAAGGTCACAAATAGGATTGGGGTAAAAGAAGTGGGAAGAGGTTCCTGAAGATTACAAAGAAGACATTTGGAACTCTATTCAAGTGAGTCCAGTTGGTTTTATTTGCCCTAAGCTTTATGTTCTTATGTGATTACATATTTTCTTGGCTTTCTATAACCTTACCAAGTGCTGAAGAATGCTTACACTGCATTATGTCGATATCACTTCTGAGAGTATCCCTTTTTTTTTTTGTAATTATGTTTTAGCAAAAGCAAACAGTATATCGAGAACAGAAAAATCAAAACAATGGCGATTGGTCAATGATGCTACAACTGCGCAAGAAAAGAAAATGAAGTTGCCAACATACTATAAGAAAGAAGATTGGTAGAAGTTCATTGATAACAGAACTTCTGAAAAATTGCAGATAAAATCTGAACAGGCAGCTAAAGCACGTCGGAAGTGAAGGATCAGTATATAGGTGGTAGTAAAGGTGTACGTAGAAGGTGGCTTGAAATATTAAATTCTTAACACCGTATATCATTTTTGAGCCATTATTCTTAACACTATCACTGGCAGCTGCAAAACTAGTAAGTTCTCCTGTTTTTTTTTAATGTTATTTATTGATATTGATGATTTCAGTTAGTCTCCGAATTTAGTTGGCTTCTGTTGATGTATATGCATTGGTGAAGGAGGCATATGATAAAGATCCTTTAGCACAAAAGTGTTTGAGCACCGACGCTGATACCAAGGTTAGTGGTCAATTTGTTGTCAAATGAATTTTTTTGCTTCTTGAATTTTCATATTGGATGGTGATAGTGATTACGTTGCTCTCTTGTAATCACATTGCCATACTCTACTACTGCTGCATATGTAGAACTGTCTTATTTATGTTTTAGTAGTAATTGCTGCCTTAAGTAGCCAGCACCAGAACCAGCGGCACTATATAGATATCATTAGCTTTAAAGTAGTAAGTCTTGGAACTCATGATAGCATATGCTTGAAGACATAGGTGTTAAACCGTATTGGAAAAATTTGTTAATAACTGAAGTTTCCCTTTATGTGTATATTGTTACTGCCGCCTTGTTAATTGTCGGTGACTTTCCAACTGCACAGTAGCCTAAAAAATTCCCTTGTGTTACATCAATTGTTTAACTGAGTTTTAATGAATTTGAATTGCTTCAATATATGGCTAGATATTTGGGCGCCGATCGAAAGGGTTTACAAATGCGGACTGGGTGCAGGTGTTTCTAAATCTCAATTCTTGCTCTTGAGTTTATGAGGGCCAAGTTGCTGGAAGAGAAGCACAATGTGGTGAAAGACAGAAAAATAATACTGGAGTACATTATCAGATATATAATAGTGCTCTAATTACTAGCAGGTGACTTCTAATAGCTCTTAGTAATGTGAAGTTAGATGTATACAATGCTGCTATCATAATTTCTTAAACTAACTTGGTCGTGTTTGTTACATATACAGGACATTAGGATGCCAGTAGTTCCCTCGTCGTTTGGACTTTGCTTTTTGACGAACTTAAGGAAAAAGCCGGTTGCAGTTGCATATGTCGACACTAAGGTGTTGACTGATGACATATGATACTGTACTTCGGGATGTTTCAATAGGTGAGTGTATTAAGTGGCCAGAGCGATCAAGCTAGAGTGGTAGTGACAATAGTTTTTTTTTTTCCTCAATATGTAAGGATTGCTGGGATGTCTTCCAATTTCTATTCGAATATTCTATTTCTTAAAAATATAATAATAAAGTTAATTTTAAATTTACAATCTTGTTTCACGTCTTATTAATTTCTATTTTATATTCTATTTTCTGACACACCAAAATGAGTCTGAATGGATTTCAAACACAAAATTTGAATACCAAAATCTGAATTAGTAGCCAAAAAATGACCGAATATTCTCGTTAGGATTTGTAATATTTTTTAGTGAAAATACCTCAACAACTGATATAAACCGTTACTTAATTTATCATATGCATGAACCGTTATTATATTTCACATATAATAACCATGATTTTTTTATGGCATAAATCAGCCGTTATTGTATGTAACACACAATAACTGTGATATTGAACAACAGATCCTGTACGTAATTTTAAATCACAAATTTTAGTCGTCGTACTTAATAACGTTCTCTATTTGTCATTTATAAAGAGTCACACCAAATAAATAACGGCTCAAATAATATATGAAAACCGTGATAAATCATGTTTTATAACAGACTTCATTCGTAATTTATTGCCCATTCTGGACTAGTGTCTAACACCTCTTCAGTTTGAGGGGGGCTAGTAACACTGTGTCTTATACACAGTGTCTTGTCTGTTTATTACAGCTGTACTATTTTATTACAGCTTTTCTTTCTGCTATAGATGTGTGGCTAGGATCATCACACGTGTGGCTTTCTCTTTGGTCTTCCTTTATATACTGTAATTGGTCATCATTGTTAAGCAACTGTTGTTCATCAATAGAACTTTTTTCTTTTCTTTCTTAGAGTGTAACTAAAAGATAGCAACAAATCTTTTGATATAAATGCATTTGTAATCTTGGTAAGAAAATAATGTAGCTCGAATTAGTCCACAATCAAAGAATATACTGTAGTAATTTTTTTTAATGTATATATAGATACAGATTGGTAGCTTTAATACTGTAGATTGTTGATTTTGGTAAGAAAATAATGTAGCTCGAATTAATCCACAATCAAAGAATATACTGTAGTTTTTTTTTTTAATGCTTTAATTCTGTAGATTGTTGATTTTGGTAAGAAAATAATGTAGCTCGAATTAATCCACAATCAAAGAATATACTGTAGTAAATTTTTTTTAATGTATAATATTATAGATTGAGAGAACCCATTGTTTAGAACAAAATATACAGTCATGTTGCTTCACCCAATCGTGCTTTCATCCTTAAGTCTTCTCTTTTCATGTTTGATTTTCTTCTGTATACTAAGGAAAACTGGGTCAAACAGAAAGCTCAATTTGCCACCTTCCCCGCCAAAGATTCCAATCATTGGGAATTTTCATCAAATAACTCCCATGTTTCACCAATTTTTCCATCAAATGGCTTTGAAGTATGGTCCAGTGGTGCTCTTCCAATTTGGCAACAAGCGTGCACTTGTTGTTTCATCTGCAGAGATAGCAGCTGAAATTCTAAAGTCCCACGACTTTATTTTCGCAGATAGGTTCCCTACAAATTCTTTTATGATTCTATTTTGTGGCGGAAATGATATACTTATGTCTCCATATAATGAGCAATGGAGACAACTAAAGAAGTTTTGTGTTTCTGAACTATTGAGTACGAAGAGGGTACAATCTTTCAAGTATATAAGAGAAGAGGAAGTTGATGGCATGATTGAAAAGATATCTCGCTCGTCAAGAGAGCGGGGCATGGTCAATCTAACCGAGACAGTGTTGACTGTGCTAAATGCCATTATATTTAGGTGTTCACTTGGGGATAATTATAAAAAGGAATATATCGACAGATTTATTGGGTTGATACAAAAAGCGAATTCATTGGTAGCTTTAATAAGTTCGGGGGATTTCTTTCCGTGGCTCAAATTGTTGGATTATGTCAATGGACATGATATGAAGATGAGAAATACAGCTCAAGAATTAAATATTTTATTTAGTCAAATTATAGATGATCGTATCTATAAGAATTCACAAGGAGATAACAGTGATCAAGGTAAAGATGAAAAGAAAAACTTCATAGATATACTTGTTCTTCATGCCGGAAAGAATAACCCCAGTCTCACTAGAGAGTGTATGAAAGGAGTAATTATGGTAGGTGAACTTCTTTTTATGCATCTATATCTATATGTCTCAAAAAATATCATTATTTTCCCTTGAACTTCATAATTTAATTTCAAATTTGATGCAGGACATGTTTGTCGCTGGAACTGATTCATCTGCAACGGTCTTGGATTGGGCTATGGCAGAGCTAATAAAGAATCCAGATGTGATGAAGAAAGCAAAGGAAGAGGTAAGAAGGGTGGCTGGTAACAAAACTAAAGTGGAAGAGCACGACCTTAACCAAATGGCCTATTTGAAATGCATTGTTAGAGAGACAATGCGAATCCATCCCCCTATACCGAATTTTTCAAGGAAATCCTCGGAAAATTCAAAAATAGGAGGTTATGATATCCCACCAAACATAGAAGTTTTCCTCAATGTGTTTACAATTCAAAGAGACCCTAAATTTTGGGATAAACCGGAGGAGTTCCGTCCAGAGAGATTCATAGGCAACCCCGTCAGTTTTAAAGGTCAAGATTTTCAATTCATCCCATTCGGGTCCGGAAGAAGAGGGTGTCCTGGCATGTCATTTGGACTTGCAGTGGTGGAACTTGTTCTTGCTAACCTATTGTACACGTTCGACTGGGAATTGCCCGGTGGTGTTAGCTGTGAGGAACTAGACATGGCTGAAAAATATGGTATCACTACTAGGAGGAAGGCACCTCTACATGTTCTTCCAATACCATCCCGTGAAGCTTAAGTTCGGAGGTATTTTTAAGCAAAATTTTGAGAATGAAGACACAAAACGTTAGTAAAACAATGCAATGCAAAATGATCATGATTGCTAAAGGGTGTTAACGATTTGCTAGGAGAGGATACCAATTCATATAGAACAAAATAATTCCAGTTGTTGGATCCCGTATTGGTACCCGCCCTTAGCAGAAGTAAAATTTGGCATCACACATTTTGCATATTAGTGTTTACACGGAAATTTTTTTCAAATTAGTGTTTACACGTTTTTTGTAGGTAATAATGTATTTAAGATCAAATACAAGGGTATTTTAGTTTTCTCTATAATTTAGTTTTCCAATTTCAGTCTTATACCAAATCTGTCGATTTTTCCATTCTACTTTAATTTTTAAGATCAGTTTCATTAGCTTCCTTGTTTGTAGGTAAATTGGTCATATATTTATCCAATTAGGTTCCCATTTTGTAGTGTCCAACTTTGTGCACCCCCTTAAAACCGGGGTGCACGTTACGCTCCTCTAACTTGTTAACAAAACCCTCACAAAACTGCTTCGTCTTTTTTTACTCTATTTTTATTTTTATAATTCCTTTTTATTTTCACATTTTTTTCTCGTCTTCTTTGTCTAGTATCGGGAACAGAGGATATCCACTAATGCCTCCTGCATTAATACATTCTCTTTCTTATAGCTCTCTTCACCATCTCGCTCTCTCTATTTCTACTAGAATCAAAATCAATTGGATGTACTTGATTAGTTGATTTTGAGAATTTTGACATCTGATAAATCAGATTTTAATATTTGATAATCGTTCATTCATCCTAACCTCATTCATCTGCAGAAATTAAACTGGCGGGGATATTACAAAACAATGAAATAAGTTGTGAAGGGTATTATTCATTTAGCACCTGCAATCATCTCCAACGAAATCAGCCTACAATATTTAATTTTCAGGGGCTACTATGTTCCTGAAATTCTAACTATTCCCCTTCCTTTTCTCTTCGTATTCGTTTTCAGCTTGTTAAAATATTCAATTTTTACGTAAAGTACAGTGAGGATGATACAATTTACCAACAGAAATTGAATCAAATGACGATGATTAGTGTAAATCAGATTCGGCTTATAGCTAAGGATGGTAAACTTGAAATGTCACGACAAAGAAATTCCTATAACTTGTTTTCACAAACGGAAAATAAAAATTTAATGGTGAGTTTGATTTTAGAGTACTCTTGATTTTTATCAAACATATAGATATAGATCTCGAGATGTTTTGAAAGGGAAGATTGCAAAACTTGCAAGGCAGAGTGTTATGCATATGATATGAAAAGATTTTATTTTCTAAAATATTGAAAAAATATATAAAAAAGAGGTGGTTTTGGGAGGTTTAGTCAACAAATTAGAGGAGCGGTAATGTGCACCCCGGTTTTAAGGGGGTGCAAAAAGTTGGACTCCATTTTGTAGATAGATACTAAGTATTAGAGCAACTGCAGTGGGGCGATCATAACTAGAGAGCAAAGAGCAAAAAAAAGACCTAAATTTGGGTTTAGTCTGTGTTGCAACGCAGTGGAGGGAGAGTAAAATTTGGTCAGGCGCAACTTTAAGTTACGCCTGAATCAGGCGTAAGAGGGAGGTTCCGCCCCATTTTCATTTTTTTTTTCTTTTGTAGGGCGTAACTCCATTCTCATTTTAAATTATTTTTTTTAATCGGGCGAAACTTTGAGTTACGCCTGATTCAGGCGCAAGTTTAAGTTGCGCCCCATTTTTTGTTTTTTAGTGTCAGGCGGAGTTCTAAATTACGCCTGTTCGGGCGTAATTTTAAATTACGCCCGACTAAAGACTAAATATGGTCAGGGTTTTGGTTATAGTATGGTCTTTGATCTTTACTCCTTCTCCACTGCGTCTGTTGTTTGATCTTTACTCTGATTTTTAGTCGCCCACTACGGATGCTCTTAATGAATACGAAATTATAGAAAATAACAGACTTCCATAAAATATTTTTGCAAATAGACTAAACTTTTTGTGTTTTCTAATAGTGTAAATGCAAATATGAACATAGATCTATTACAAGTCATATCATATTTGAGAAAAAGAAGAAAGAAGATTGTGATGCACTGATTTAAAAATTGAAGAAATCTGGTTCACATGTCTACAAAACTGTGCGAATTCGTTTTTGCTCAAATACATTCATATATACTGTTAAGATCGAATCTGCACCGATTCCCTTCCAACTATACCTTTCAGATCGATCTTCGGTTCCTGATCTTAAAAGAGGTAGCACATTCGCATATGCTTATGTGAAAAGGAAATCTGGGATAAACAAAAACGGATCCGATTTTGCTCGATTATAGAGTATGTATAGCAGATCCAAACCTCCCTAAATATTATCGGTCAAATTATATTTACTGAAATTAATCATCCTCGAAAATAGCTCGCAGAAGTAAATATTCACTATTTAATTTGGATTTTGCAAAATGGCAACATCTGTAAATTGATAAACAATTAGGATTTTTTGCATTTTTAAATATGCAAAACTGAATAAATTTTTTAAATAATGGGTAAACTGTTGCAGTGGAAAATATGGAGAAAGTAAAGAGACAAAGAGAGGTTTCTATTGATCAGGATAATATGGTTACATGGATACAATATACTTTATATATATGTAAAGGTAAACTCTAGGTAACTAGATGGACCGCACATCCATGGTCCATAGGCCCTATAATACCCCCCCCCCTTGTGCTGTTCAATAACAAAACTTTATACATAGTTCTTCACATATAGTTCTTTGAGTGTTGTTCTTCAAATGTCGTTCCCTCCTTGATGATTTGTGCCGAAATCAATTGCCTCATTAAAACTTTGATAAGGAAAAAATCCAGTGGGACAAAACCTTGGTATAACTCTTCACATGTTGTCTCATACTTTACATGTAGTTCGTCACATGCAATATGATCTTAAAAGATCGACGAGTCTAAGTTAATTGCATCGTTAAACCTTCTCCAGGGAAACCCAGAGGGACAAAACCTGAACTAAATAGAAAGAGTACAATATTAAGCAAACTTAGAACATAGTTGGACTCGAATATGTTGCCTCATTAAAACCTTGACAAGGAAAACCCAATGGGATGAAACCTTGACGAAGGGAAAAGAGTACAACATAATAGATGCAAGTAAATGTGATCTGTTGCAGATGATCACTTTGTTCCGTTGAAGTTGACTAGTTTCTTCACAATTCCCAACGCAGAAAATTCTTGTGGGAAAGACAGTAGCCTTAGTTGGGAAATTACTTCCTGGTGTTTGTTGTTGTCTCATTAAAAACCTTGCCAAGCAACAAAACCTTGTGGGAAAAATCAACCTCGGTGAAGGAAAAGAATTCAACACACCATTAGATGCTCCCCCTGATGTCAGACAATTTTTATTAGTCTAATGCATTCAAAAGGAGTTTATCACACTTTACTTTGGTGACTTGAATGTTTATAAGACCATGTTGTTGATTCTGGAAGTTACGTTGCTTAATAGAATATCGCGTTTCATTTCTTCGATTAAGATATTTTCAGTAATATCAACGCCATCTTTATGTCTTCAACGTTCAACATACTTGATGTTTTTAGTATTGTCTCGCTAAAAACCTTGTTGAGTAACAAAACCCTTTGGGAAAAACTATTCTCGGTCGAAGGGAAAAAGAGTACAACACAACTTCAATTTCGAAGTAAATTATGTCGACATCATATCCTTGGATCCTCTCCCTGATGTCGGCATCTCCCCTGATTACTTCAGAGTTGTTCCAGACTGTTCCTATAGCCATGTACTTTTAGAAACTGAATATCGGTAATGACTTAGAAAATAGTCTACCGTATCTCTCCCTGATTACTTTCGTTGGAGAAGAGATTATTGCTCCTTCATAATCAACAAATTTTGGATTGCACTTTCATTAGCATTCCTTTTACTGTCTTTGTAGGGATAAAACCAATTTATGTCAATGGTTACTTTTAAGTACATGATTGCATTCACCATACCATTCCAATGACGTTGTGTTGGCGCGGAGCTATATCTAGCTAATAAGTTTCCTGAGGATGTAAAATTTAATCGAGTACATTATTATACTAAGTACAACAATGCGTATATTGTACTTAGATATGGGAATTTCATCTCCCCACACATATTCGTCATCTTCCTTTAGACGAAATGGTCACTTACTTATATTTGAAACTCGACTAATCATGGGAGTGCTATCAGGATGGATGTCTTTGTTAAATTGCCTGACAACTTTAGACATATGCAAACTGGTGGAATAATATCCCAAAAGCTCGGTACTCTGTCGAGCTTTCCCTAGATTTTTCATCTCAAATTCGGATTTTAAATAGCTTTTAAAGTCTCTTATTACATCAAGAGTACATATCATGTATGTAACATCAACATAAATAGCTATAATTCCAAATCAGGAACTTTCTAATGAATACGCAAGGAAAAATAACTTACTTGTCTATCAAGTACTTTTGTAAATATCTTATATCTCTTGATTCTTTCAGAGATACGTAACAACCACATACATATACTGCATTTCAAGTCCTTTTGAAATTACCAAGTTAACTAAGTAGCAGAACTCTATAACGTTCATTACAAGAGAACAATTCCAGGGCTTTGTGAGAAACCTCGCACCACAAGGCGAGTCTTTGTACTTTAAGACTACTTTCTTCTCATTATGATTTATAACAAATTAATTATGTATGTCCAATAGGCTTTACACTTGGTTGGTTAGCAGTACCACACCAAATACCCGTATATTTGCCAAAGAACTAAGTTCTACCTGGATTGTGTAGGCCAAATATGCTATTTATTTGAAATTAATCAAAATAAAGCATGGTTCAATCTCATTGTTCTCTACTTCTGGAGAAACTATTTATGGATTATATCATTACTATGCACGCATGATCCTTCCATTGACTCATGTGCAGTCTCATAATCCGTCAGGATTCCATTGTTCTCTAGAATCATTTAAAACTTCGGAGCGTTCTCCAGTTTGATCCATGGACATATTCCGAGACAATATTATGAGATGATTTCTGATGATATAATTAAGTTGTGCCTTACTCACCTACTTCCTTTCTAGGTGAGGATTGATCGAACCAAGCGGTCTCTCTAACTTCCTTTATGGAGCCACGGCCTCAACCACACTTCCACTGAGTGTAGTTGCAACATCTTAGTCTATGGTGTATATCCCGTATTGAGGATTTATAACTTTGCAGGTAGGTTTGCAGCTGGTATGTGTGATCTCATCACTTTAACAATATCAGTGTATATTTTGAAAATCGAATATTCTTTATCACTTCACATTTACATTTGTGGAGTACAAGAAATAATAGGAGACCCAATGGGAACACACCACAACAATTCCTGTCGTTTCATTAGAAAATACTTTTTCTTATCTCCCCCTAACGATGGGAAGACTGTCTCATTAAAGTGATAACCAGCAAATCTAGCGGTAAGAGATCTCCTGCCAAAAGTTTTAAAATGCGGATAATTGTTGGGAACTCATTTCCAACATAACTACTTAACAGTTTTGAAGAACCATTATAGTACGATGTGGAGTCGTAATTGCACATATATAGTGCAACCAAAAATGCGTAAGAACACGAATGTCAGGCTTAAATCCAATTACCAACTGGTACGCATAAAAGTTTGACTAATATTGGGTTCTAAAACGAATTAAGTAAAGATGCATCAATATTGCATATTCCCCAAGCAGTTAAAGGTAGGTTTGTACGCATAACCATGCCTTAGGAACCATCTATAACCTTTAATGATAGCCTTTGCGAGACCTTGGGGTATATGATACTCTGCATTTGATCCTATTAAACATGCAATAACCATCAAGTCCTTTTGATGTACACTCGCTAGCATTTACAAGGGGTGGTGAGTCCTTACATGTAAAATATGTGCTAGTAGTTTTCCAAACGCAAATTTCTTTGGAGCTATAATTAGTCCAAAATGTCAAAATATTCATCTGATCCATCAGTCATATCAATGGTCCGCATTCTGCATGAATATTTTTCTAAATTTTACCTTGTTATCTTTGTAATATGGATTGGTTACCATTTGTATCTTAGGATGGTCTCGATCCTGTTTTACTGAATACTTTGTAAAATAAGTGATATGCTCTCTTACTTAAAAGCATAATGGGAGGTAGAAGGAGGTTGTGCATCTGGTAGTTTAGAAAACACTTATTGAGAGATATGCCGTGACTTCGCATTCTGTCAATCTTTCTTCCGTTTTTGTTCACTCAAATAAATTGATGTTCGTATGAGTCATTTCAAAACAATCATCATGTCACAACCAAAGTGGATTTATGGTTATGTCAAAGCCTTTATGAGTCAATTCCGAATATTTCATCGTCGGTGTCAATATGGAGTCAATAATCCAAATACTATAGTGATTTACACTTCACTAGATTGACTCATTAGTTTCTCTAATGTCCTTCCAAATATATTAGAGACTAAAAAGATGCAATCAAATTACATTCTCATCACTGTGAGTTACCACATGATATCCACTTGCATGGGTTTCTTTGGAAATTAACAAGGTGTGATTATCTCTTAGTTCTTATAGAGCTTATGTAACTTTTAATCGTTATACCAATTAGGAAACAAAGATTGAGCATTCCTTCGCTCGGCTATTACATGTAATGATCCAATCATCACATGGTATTATATAAGGAAACAATTCAATAAGCAGTTTAATATATTTCCTTAAGATCTTCGTGTAATAAGTGGTGTGGCCTTATTACGTAACAAAAGAAAAATTATCTCATTTACTTTAAAGTGTTACAGTTCATGAAGATGATATACTTTTCATCATAATGTACGAATGATCCTTTTAACTCAAGTACTTTTGAGTATATCTCAAGTGCTTTAGAGAATTTCAGTCTCATGGAAATGATATACTATTCATTCCGTAAGAGCATACAATGGATATAATTATTCGCCAAAAAAAAAAAAACTTTAATTAGCTAATATAATATCGGTCAAACTATCATGTAGACAATAGTTTAAGATCAAATCATGCAAAATATCGAATCTAACCATACGAATTCGATTGAATAAAGATAAACAATAATAAAAATTGGCAAAGTTCTTGTTGCCATTAATGTTGACGTCTAACTATGATATGACCTTCTCCAAGAATACAGTGAGTTCGTTTTCCTTTAAAGTCCCTATAACTCTTATAGTTTACTACTAATATATGAAGATTTTTATGATGAAAGTATTGTACTTGTGCACACATACTTCCACATCATAGACTCTTTAATGGTGCTCAAGTACTTCTGAGTTCAAACAGTCAAATTAGAGCCAAATTGGCTTAGTCAAAGTCTGGTCAACTATTTGGTCAAGACCCGGTCCATTAGGTTGACAAGGTCATGGATAATGAATATAAACATATATGGTTCATTATATATGAAATATTCAGGCACATTGATAATAAGTTTGAAACTATTAGTATATGAGCCCAAAACATATCGTTAACCCTAAAAGTTGACAAAATTGTTCTTTCAACTGTTCTGATCGACAGACAAATGCTTCATCGTCCGATCATGATATAGTTTTTACATTAGATTTATCACAATGTTTCTACAAACATAATAAAATTTCAAAGACATCCAATGGCTCGATAAAAATATATTTATGACGCCGTATGACTATTCCGATTCACGTTTCTATGGACACGGCAGAAAATATCACGTACTTTGGAGTACTTTGCATGGTTGGATCTTTAAGAACGTTTTACAGTGATTTAAGGAGAACAATATCTAACACATAACAAAACTACAGCATAATCTAACGGTTATAATTTCTAAAACATACGTTTTTATACGCTGCTATAAATTAGGGTTTTCCTGAACGTACACAGATTCATTAAAATCCAGTTTTGGAGATTGCATCTTATTCCGATTTGATTTATATTGTAACACAGATAGTAATGACTGATCGGGTTAAACATATTTAAATTTCATGAAAATCTAACGGTGAAATCTATAGGTTTTATAATCATACGTTTGTGGAACCCTAATATATACTACGAAAACGAAATTTCTTTGTTCAAAAGAAATACATGGTAACGCATCCATGATGATAAACAAATAGGATCAGAACCACGCTAATCTTCAAGTAATAATCCATAACCAATCTTGAACGAAAAAAAAAATTGCACCAGTTGGTAGAGTCGTGCATGATAACGTGTTGCAGTGGAAAATATGGAGAATGTAAAGAGACAAAAAGAGGTTTCTATTGATCAGGATAATATGGTTACATGGATACAATATACTTTATATATATGTAAAGGTAAACTCTAGGTAACTAGATGGACCGCACATCCATGGGCCATAGGCCCTATAACATAAACTACTATTTTAAAAAGATTGATGTGTAAACACTAATTTGAAGAATTTTTATCTGTGTAAACAACTATTCCCTCAAAAGGGGTATCAGCGAGCCATCGTGAAAATGATGAATGAGTTTGAATATTATTTTTCATTTCATAAAAAAAAAAGATTCTCATTCTTTTTTATTACTCCCTCTGTCCATTTTTATCTTTCCTAATTTCTACTTTGATCTGTCCATTTTTATATGTTCGCTCTTTACATACTTTTCCCTTCAACTTCAAATATACTCCTTCTTTTTTATAAATACCCCTTCTATACATACTTTTCCCTTGAGTTTTTTTAATAAAAACTTAATTCAAAATATAAATATCATCACCATATATATAAAGAAAAAATCCATTCAATATTTTTTATATTAATTGCCATTCCTTTTTTAAATAAAAACATTTATGGTAGTTACAAAATTTCTAATACTTCTATTTATTCTCTTACATGGCAAAGAATCAAAAAAAATTATGACAAAATCTCAAATTCATGGTAGAGTATATCTAAAGAGGAAATAATCTACAACTTCAATTTTTTTCTCTCTCAAATAAAAATTCCAAAAGCTCCAAAGTTTTAGTGCGGGAAACCAAAATCAAATGGAGGAAATAAAAAATTCTTAAATTTTGGAGTATAAGTTTGCTTTTATTTCTTTGCAATATTTCCTAAAACAATAATACTATCCAAATTAGAATTTTTAACACTAATAATTTTAAATAGGCTGGTCAAGGGATAGTCATGACATTTTATATGTTTTCCTTAATATATCTTGACAAAGTCAAAAACGGACTCTTAAAAATGGATGGAGGGGGTATTTTTTTTATTACAAAAGATTCCCATAGAATATATCTCAATTGTGTACAAAAGCAAAAACCAAAAAACACTAATTCCATTCCTGATCATGAAAATATATATTAATCGTTTTTTTTTTGTAAAAAATATAGACTTTTCTTAAATATAGCCCATGTTTTTATTAATCATAGCCCATTTTATTTTATTTTTTAATTTATTAACCATAGCCCAAATCATAACCCAAATTATATATATTGAGTTAGTAGGGGTACATACCTAGTTAGGCCTGAGATATAACCGATCCAAACAGATCAACATGATTAACTTATTTTAATAGATTCTAAAAATTTAAATGTTTTAATCAATCAAAACCAGAATATTTTCCCCATATTCTTCCTCTAGTCCCGAACCCTAAAATTCTATTTTTCAAAAAAACCAGTCTAACCTAATCATCTCCCAGATTTAATTAGTGTATCATGGGATGAAAAAAAAAAAGAGAAAAAAAATAATAATCCTAGAACAAACAATTAAAGAAAAAGGAATCCTTGTTTTCTTTTCTTCACTACACCACATGTGCCACTCATGTGTGTGGGTGGGCACAATTTAAGATGACTCAGTATTCAGCCGGCCTATTCAACTTGAAAACTGACTCGAATGTATCTTATCTTATCGACCAGACAACTCATTCAGTCATTTTCTATCATTTTCTCCTCTCTTTCTCTCTTTACATATCAGTTTCAAAGGAAACCTTCTTTCTTCATCACTGTCCTGCATCTTTTCAATGGAAAATTAATATCTAATTCCTAGTCCTAGATTTACTTCAAACAGATTTGATATTCCTACTATAGAAATTGAAATTTAGGGTTCGAGGTGATGTCGTGAGATGAATCGAAATTTTGCTGCAAGAATCAAAAGTTGTGAGTTGAAAGTTAGGGTTTGAGATTGAAAGTTATGGTGGATATCTGAACATGAGAACCAGTAAAGAGCTCCATGAAAGAGCACCCCACTATATCCATCGTAAAAAAGATGGTAAGGTATGGTTTGAGTTTTTTTCCACGAATTTGAGGTTAATGTATAGACATGAATATGAGAACACTGCAAATCCTTGTGGACAAGGTCCCTTGTTAATATATAATCGTCTGTCATGTAACTATAACAAAATCCGTATCCAACTTTGCCATATCCGTTGTTTACAATTACATGAGGTGCCGCGAGTATGTGTTTGAATACTTTTTTGACGGATTCCAAGTATAAAATTCTCTTTCTCTATCCCAACTTTTTGTAATACGCCGTATCCAAACCAAGCCATTACACGAAGACAAAAACGCAACGCTATAGTCTTTAAATATACCAGGGTAATCTATCTGATTCATAAATTCTTTATGACCCGTTGTAGTTGAATATTTTGACAATGGCAATACAGATGATACTGACACGTAATCTATCATGTAGATAAAAATTTTGTGGTTAGTAACCTTAATAAACATAATACTAGTGTTGTTGTCATTTTTTATGCTGCTAAGCTCACGATGCTTACTTCGAAAACTAGGTGCATCAATTAAGGTATTAAAAGACTTACTCAGGCACGTGAATCGCAAAAGAAACCTCCCTGGTAACCTTAAGAAGATTTCATGGAGAATATCTTTCGGAAGGTAATTTGACGATGTGATTTCCTCTATCTTCTTCTTGAACTTCAGGTCGAGGAGGATCACCGGGAAGAAGAATGGGTTAGTGGAACCATAGCTAACAAGAAAAAGGCTAGTTATAATAGGAGTATGTTGTTTCTAAAAATAATCTTGTTTGCTTGGGTAGGTGGTCTAGCTTAAATTTTGAACCCTAATTTGGGGCATACAAGAAAATTTAGGGGCATACACACTTAAAAGGCACCCAATGCAAAATTATAAGGGATGTCCTAATGATGGTTAAGTTACTATAATACCCCAGCCTAGTTTAAATTACATTACTACCCTTTCACTTAATTAAATTCTAATCTTAAAACAATCCCAATAATTAACCCATCCCACTAATTAACCAACCACCCACTAATTAACTCACTAACCATTACTAATTAACCCTTGTCTCTCACTCTTCTTCTCATATTCTTCTCCAAAAACACAACAAAATTCTGAAAATTTCTTTGTTCGATTAAGTTCTCGATTAAACACATTAATGGCACCTCGTGTTAAGCGATTCCCTAGAAATATGGTGCCGAATCCTGGTATTGCTTCTGTAGCATCTCAATCTAGGGTTTTTGGAAAATATGGTGATGAAGAGGATAGTGGATTGATTGGTGTTGAAGAGTGAGAAATAGAGCCTGATTCTTTAAAATTACACATAGAAAGGTATTTCCCACAAACCCATTGCTTGGTTTTTCGTATTTCGTTGATTTGTGACATGTAATAATCGATGATTCCTCTGGGTTTTGGAAGTTCTAGAGTAGTGCTCGGCTAAAATGTAGCTGCCGAACTTTTTTTTTTTTTATAGACGAAGAACAGTTCGGCTTATGTTTTGAAAATCGATTGCGCCGAACCTTTGTTTTCGGCTAATACCTTGCCAACCTTTCCCGTCCGAACCTGACAAATGAAATTTACCCTAGGTGGTTGTCAGGTTCGGCTGACTCGATTAGATTACTTTTAAGCCGAACTTATCTCTGTAAACACTTCGAAAATCTTGCTTTGTATGCTCCAGGTTCGGCTAACTCGTGATGATGAGTTATCAGCCGAACTTATCTATGTACTCTCAAGTTTTTAGATTTTATTTTGGCCATAACTTCTTCGTCCGATGTCGGAATGGCCTCATTCTTTTTAAGTTGTTTTGGCCTTTTCATTCTCTTGAAGATGATGATAATATATCATTGATTTGAATGAGTTTAATTTGGACGTTGATGTTCTCCATTAGTAGACTTCACTATCGTTTGGGGTTAGGTTCAGCTCATTCGCAATACTATTTGAAAGACGATCTTTGAAGTTCGTCTCATTAGCACATCCTCTTTAAGCCGAACCATGGAATTTATTTGGTGCGAAAATAATTCTATGACAGTTCGGCTTATAAAGAATTCAATCGTATAAACCGAATTGTTCTTATTTATCAAGGTTCGACATACAAATTATCTGCCGAACCTAACTCTGTTGCGCCGAATTACATACAAAAATCAAAACTTTTGGTGAATTCAAGCTACAAAACGGACATTAAACAACGTCTACAACCATACCTATGTATTATTAGCATTGGGTTCCTCACTCGAATTTGGATCAGACATCTCTCAATAATCACAAAGATCTCAAAGAAAAAAAAGATTTTTTTCCTCTTCTTCTTCTTTTACTAAAAAAACTCACTAACTCTCATTAAAAAGTCAATTATTATCCTAAATAAACACTAAACTAACTACAATCATTAACAACTAATCAATCAAATTAACACTGATTTAAAACTAATCAATGAAGGGTATTTTCGCATTTTTGAAAAGAGGGGATAAGAGCTACCCTAAAAATATTATTGGCCCCCCTTTTTTTTCTTATCCATATGCCCCCAAATTTTCTTGTATACCCCAAATTAGGGTTCTAAATTTTGAGTCCAGGGTCCAACTCAATTTAGTTCAAAGGTTAGAGTTTCTTTTTTTCCCTGTTAATTAATGACATGTTGGGCATTGAATCCAAGGAAATTTTTAAGTTTAAGTACAGAAAAAACAGGTTTATTATAGGTGCCATGTACAAGCCTTGTTGTGTAGATGAGCGGTATCGGCCATATCAGAAGTACAAGTAGTATATCTACCACTAGAAAGGTGTAGAGGTTAATATGCTCACATTTTAGGCAGAATATAAATGGACAGTGACCGCATCTTTGTTTGCATTTCATTTGAAATCTAGATCAGCATCAATTCGTGATCGCATGTTTATTTGTATCTGACTTGAAATCTATAACTTAGTAGATTCTTAACTTGGCATGGGTTAGATGTCAAAACATTTTAGGCGCAGACCCAAAAAAATAATATTCTTATTGTCAGGTCCACAATTAATTTTAGATACCGTGACACCCAAAATTATCCGAAATTATTAAGAATCAATACATAACTCGTTATGCATACTATGTTTTCAGGCATAACTCTTTATGCAGTCTAATTTTTCAGGGGTATAATTGGCAACGCAACTTGGATATAACATATCTAAAAATCCGCGCCTTGGAATTTTACAAATTTTATATCGTTGGAAGTCTTTTTAAGAGAGCTACGCAACGAGTATAAACAAGAATATCAAATTTTTGTTTTTAACGAAAAAATCGGAGGTGATCATCATTTTAGGCAAAATTTTCGAAAACTTGTTATGCAACCACTAAAAAAGATGCGTAACACATTCTGCAGACGCATAACGAATTATGCAACCATTTTCTCAACTGCATAACAAAGTTATGCATTTGGATAACAAAGGTATGCATCTATAACAAGTTATGTAACCATTGTTTTGGTTGATTTTAGTACGTACATAAAAAAATTGATGCATAATGCAATATGCATCCATATTTACGGATGCATATCAGGTTATGCATCTATTTTCTTGATACATAAAAAATTGTGCAACAATTTTCTCGATGCATAATGCATTATGCAATCATATTTTCGGATGCATAATAGGTTATGCATCCATTTTCACAATTGCATAACATGTTATGCAGATATTATGTTAGGTGCATGACAAGTTATGCAGTCTTTGTTTTTGTTGGTTTCAGTAATAACAAAAAAGTTGATGCCTAACGTGTTACGCAACCGTTTTCTGGACTGCATAACAAGCTATGCAACAACTTTTGTAAATGCATAACAAGCTATGTATTCATTTTCTCGATTGCATAACATGTTATGCAGACATTTTATGAAGCTCCATGGAAGATTATGCAATAATGCAACCACTAAAAAAATCACATGCAACATTAATATTACATTAACAAGTGTCTTAAATGCTAGAAGTGGTTACGTTTCTTATATATGTTCTAGGACTTTCAAATGTGTCACCTACGGATACGAAATGGCCAACATTTCCTATCATCGGGTTACATTGGAACTTTCAAAGATATCTTGTCTACTTACAAAAACATTAGTAATAAATTAGTATTAAGACGTACGGGGGAGAAAACAACCTCATTCTTGAGAGCAACATTTCCCTTTTTCTTGCTGGCGGCATCTGCTTCTCGAGAGCAACATCATTGATTCTTGCATCCACGGAAATGTTCACAATTTCGTTTGCCCAATTTCCGTTGTCGATTGCAGCACATGCTTTTGTTGTTGAAGACCCCAGCTTCTCAAGAGAAGCAGTGTTGGGTGGTCTTTCATCCACTGCATCAGTCACCATGTCATTTTCCCTCCGGCCACAGCATCAGACACAACTTCTTTTACCTTTCCGCCGCTGTTGACAGATTGGTTTTCTTGTTGACAGCCTCTTGTTCTGGAGATCTTCTCGTTGTCTTTCTGTTGATGGATTCTGCTTCTTGAAGTTCCAGTCTTTTCGACGTCATATTTCAAAATCATCTACTAAAAACAAAAATACACAAAACGATTGAGAAATCTGCATACTACATACACTATAAATTCAATCAAAATCCAAAAACAAGTGTCTAAATTTATATCAAAACTTCTAAGTTCAAACACAGCCATATTTTTAAAGTTGATGCACGAAAGAAAGAAAAAAATCCCCAATAATTTCTAAGTTCAAACACCACTGGAACACCAAATTTCCGCAGAAGTAGCATAATTTCAGTAAGTATTACCTTATACTGTTGAAGTGTTGGGAGGAAATTTATTCCACTACAACGAGAAATTCTTTCAACTCTAGCAATTTGGTTAAAAACCCAAAATAAATTCACAGCGAAACTCCAATCGTATTTGGTTACAAATGAATAATTTCAGAAACCCATGATTCTCTTTAGTCTTTAGAAGAGATTCATACAAACTAGCATGAAACTATGTTACATGATGGGATTGATGGATTTCAATGTTTGGATTGTAAACCTAATAAACAGATATAGAAAAAACCTAGAAAAATGTTAAAATTGAATATACAAAATTGAAACTGTAAGAAACGATGAAAATAAAGAATAATGATGAAAGATCTCGATATCCCAGTCGGGTTTCTCCTCTTAGCTCCCGGTCTCTAAATTCTTTCCTCTCTACCTTACGAGGAAAAAAAAAAAACAAAGACAGAATTTTCAAAAATATGGGCGTGTGAGAAATTTGTTGAACAAAAATGGGTGTACGCATGAGTTTTTCCGTACGTGGGTTTAAGGGTGGAAAAAAATTGAAAATTACGTGGGTTTAAGAGAAATCTGCATACTACATACCTCAATGACTTCTATGGATTTCTGTTGATTTTCCTTACCTTAAATGTTGTGAATGTTATCACTGAGATAGAGAATGTGAGGATTCTCAAAGTGGGCATCATAATATCAGCTTTGTCCAATTTATCCTCCTGCTGTCCTAGTTTATCAATGTAAAGCAATTGGAACCTTTTATAATGGTAGTATTAGGTTTTCAGTTTTCTAGACATGCATGAAGTTGGGTTTCCATCGATTTTGATCAGTGTTAAAATTCCATTTTTGCAGCACATTTGAATCATTTTCTGGAGCTATATTTTCAGCAAAATTATAGTACGTTTCTCAAAGCCTCCTTGATCGTGGGTATGTTTTTCCATCATTTTGTCTATGCAATTGAATGATGCATTTTGATGGTGTAGCACTACGATGCTACTAGATAAGTCTGCTATTGTAGTGTTATGGTGCTTTCTCAAGTAACTATATGTCGGTCCAGTTTTAATGATGAATCAACCGAATGAGCTATTGTTTATTCATGTTTGTTAATGTACTTTTTGGTTCATATGCATCTTTTCTCTTCATTCGAACATGTTTGACATATTTATCCCATAGTTTTGATTGCAAATGGGCATTTTCTTAGCTACTGCGTGTGTGTCAAATAATGGCTCATTTGAACCATGTCTAAGGCTGTTTGGATCTGTGTGTACATGACGTCTGATAGCTCCTGTTGTCGCTCATGTCTTTTTTAACATAATGGGATTGCCGATGCTATCACCACAAAGAAAAAGGTACCCACATAATATTTACTGTTAAATCAATTGTTACCTTCAGTCTCATAAGTGACTTTATTGAATCCATTAATGGGAACATTTTACTCATTCAATGGGAGAATAGAAACATCTCAATCTAAAGGAGATCAAACATCTTGATCTCTAGTTTTTCTTTTTGTGAGTCTTTATTTATGCCTTGGCAAAGGGAGCAATGGAAATTGATGACAATGGAATGTATGGCAGTTAGAGAAGCGCTCTCTTGGGCTAAAGAAATGAAGTATTTAAAAATCCAGATTGAAGCTGATGCCAAACTAGTTATTGAATCCATTAATGAGAACATTTTACTCATTCAATGGGAGAATAGAAACTTAATAAAGGAGATCAAACACTTGATCTCTAGTTTTTCTTTTTGTGAGAAACTTTAATGGCAGATATTTAGCAGCAAAACATGTTAGGCAGACAACATTGCCAATTTCATCTGTTGGAAACTTTAATCCTGAAATCGGTAGCCTGCTGGCAAGGGATCTCAATCCTGGTCATTCTTAATAATATTTTTTCTCTTTATAAAACAAAAAAAAAAAAGAAGTACAAGTAGTATATCTACCACTAAAAGGGTGTAGAGGTTAATATGCTCACATTTTAGGCAGAATATAAATGGACAGTGACCGCATGATTGTTTGCATCTCATTTGAAATCTAGATCTACACCAATTCCTGATCGCATGTTTGTTTGTATCTGACTCGAAATCTGATTCTTAACTTGGCATGGGTTAGATGTCAAAACATTTACTTTTTATTTTGAGTTAAATTCGACTTGGAATTCGTTTGAGACTGAGCAAGCTACTAACACGAATATACTGTCCTTCCAGAAAAACCTGTAAAGAATTACATTCAATCATGGCTGCGCCGATTCATTTGGACCCATGGGTTCTGGTTACACATGTCATGTGCGGTGAACTCCCGAATCAACACAAAAAAATGGTCATGCATACAAAAACATAGGCACCGTCACACGTGTCATAAAGCCAATAAACCTGGTCCCACAAATCCTGGTGGACCTGGTACCAAAATTCTTACCCGAAGTTCCCGTACATTCCTTTCCCTTTACCAAAGTCTCCGAGTCAAAGGTCAGACCAAAAGAAAGAAAACCCAAGAACACGAAAAAAAGAGAAGAAATTCTCCTGTGTTTCTTCCGTCTCTGAGAAACCGGAGAAGATGAAGATGAAATCAGAAACATTAACATTGATGTTAGTAAATCTAGCAGGTCAGGGATAATGGAAAGGGCAGATGAATCGTTATTACCAGGTGTTTATAAAGAAGTTGGAGCAGCTTTACATACTGATCCAACTGGTTTAGGTTCATTAACTCTTTTCCGTTCAATTGTACAGTCTCTGTGTTATCCATTAGCTACTTATCTTGCTGTTCGTCATAACCGTGCTCATGTTATTGCTCTTGGTGCTTTTCTTTGGGCTTTTGCAACTTTCTTGGTTGGCATCTCTTCTACTTTCCTGGAGGTAGGTGGTACTCTCTCTCTCTCTCTCTCTCATTTTTGTTGCTTAATTTTGAATGCCCCCATAAAACCCAATTTGTAGAATTTCATAATTGATTCCACTAATTTGAATTTGCCTGAATTGAGTTGATTCCATGGTTATAGATCTGTTTATTGTGTTCATGCTTCAGTGGAATTTGGGTTTCACTTTTGTTTGTTAGAGTTATAATTTGTAGATCCAAAATCAATTTTCTTCTAATTGGTGCAAGTTTGAAAAATGGGGTTGTTGAGGAAAACTCCAGCAAGTGTCAATGGGTACTGCTAGACAATCAAATGATGGTTGGGTGTCACTTCTAGGAGCCTAGGGGCAAGGCCTGTAAGGTTAAACAACTCAGTTTGTATTCCTATATATAGTTTTAGTGTAAGGTACTTGGAGTCTTGGGACATGTCTAATTTCATCATTTGCGCGAACATTTCTGTTTTAATGGTGAATTTTTATGCTAGAACCTGCAAGGGTGTGGAAAACTTGAATAGCAGACTGCTCACAGCTAGAATGGTTAGCAAATTTTCCCAAAAGGGAGTAGATAGATAAACCACCAACTGTCATTCGGATCTACTTAAAAATGCTAAAGCTTAAGAACTGTATGGTTTACTCAGGTAAACACATTCTTTTTAGCATTTTAATGTTTTTTTATTCAAGCTGTCTCATGTTTGATATTTTTAGGTGGCTATTTCCCGTGGTTTGAATGGGATTGGACTTGCTATAGTTATACCAGCTATTCAGTCCCTTGTTGCTGACTCAACTGATGACCATAATCGAGGTGTAGCTTTTGGATGGCTTCAGGTAACAGGAAATATAGGGACAATTCTCGGTGGTCTGTTGTCAGTTCTTCTAGCTTCTACGTCATTCATGGGTATTGCTGGTTGGAGAATTTCGTTCCATCTTGTTGCAATTATTAGTGTAATTGTTGGGGTTTTACTCAGATTGTTTGCCAAAGACCCTCGGTTTGTAGATAAACGTAGTATAGATGGTTCAAGTTTTGCAAAATCATTATTGTTAGAGTTTAAGGAATTGTTTCGAGAAGCAAAATCGGTGATGAAAATTCCATCCTTCCAGATTATTGTAGCACAGGGAGTCAGTGGATCATTTCCATGGTCCGCTTTGTCATTTGCACCAATGTGGTTACAACTTATTGGCTTCACTCACAAACAAACAGCACTTCTCATGGGTATGTTTACAGTTGCTAGTTCTATTGGGGCACTTTTCGGAGGAAAGATGGGAGATGTGCTCTCTGTCCGTTTTCCAAACACAGGGAGGATTATTTTATCTCAGATAAGTTCAGGTTCAGCTATCCCACTTGCATGGATTCTGCTGCTAGGTTTGCCTGATGATCCCAACACTGCATTCAAACACGGCCTAGTTTTGTTCATCATGGGTTTGTTCATAACCTGGAATGCTGTGGCTACAAACAAGTAAGCCTCTTTCTTTTACTCCCATATTTGTTTTTTGATTCTTTTGAAATTTAGTAGGTTAAATTTCTGGCTGAACCCAGAGTAACCTATGAAATAATGATCCATGATGCCGTTGGTATCAAAACAAAGCATCTTGACATGGCCAAAATTACTTGCGTGATTAGATGTCATTGTTGGCTCCATTCAGAGTCACGTTTTAAGTCTATTGATTGGTCTATTCTAGGTGTATTCAGTGTTTCTTAAACTTATGCAATTGCTGATATGAAATTGTATGTCGTATCCAGTCCAATAATGGCAGAGATAGTTCCAGAGAAATCTAGAACGAGCATTTATGCTCTGGATCGATCTTTTGAATCTGTGTTAGCATCTTTTGCACCTCCGGTAGTGGGACTTCTATCACAACATGCTTTTGGTTATAAACCTATTCCTCAAGGATCAAGTCTGTCAGTTGAGGTAGAAACCGATCAAGAAAATGCTGCATCACTAGCCAAGGCCCTGTACACAGCAATAGCAATTCGAATGGCTCTTTGTTGCTTCATTTACACATTCCTCTATCGTACTTACCCAAAAGATACAGACCGAGCAAAGATGAATGCGCTGATTGAATCAGAAATGGAGCAGTTAAAGTCAGAAAATCTTCCAACTGTAGGTGATTATTCTCAAGTTCGGGTTTATGAAAAAGAAACAGTCATCGATCTTGATTAAGGAGCGGAGGAGGATGGCCGTGATGAGAAGACCTTACTTCCTTGTGAATAAGAATCAGCTGGGTTTAATTACGCCAACCAGGTATCTTCATATTTGCGAAAATGTACATGAAGAAATTTGTTTTGACCTCTTGAACAGTGAAAGGTTGTGTGACTATAATCAACTGATCAATCAATAGTTGTTGTTCCACATAGAAATATCCTTAAAAACCCGATTGAACCCTGTTCAATCGACTGGGAAAGAAAATTTTGTACTTATAACATGGTGTACAAATATAACTTTTTCGTTGTTTATTTGTGTATGTTATCATAAATTGATGCTGATTGTATACATGGTGATGATTTTGCTAGGTGGGAAAATGGGGTTTGTCATCTTTGTTCAGACTTTATGGCATCCGGACCGATCATATGGTGAGTGGAACATTATTAATTGGTAGTGAACTAGTTCTAGGATTGATTGTTCAAACTTCAAAGTGTTGAGCAAGTGATAACTTTTGTGTCACTGTCTTTTAACGATATGCAGATTGGAAAAAGGGTGGTGAATTGCAATTTTATGTATGATGCAGTGGAATGCTGTGGTTTATCCTCGCTCTTGTACATTGGATCCTGCGTGACAATGCTTCTATCTCCAAAGAAATCAAGGAAAGAAGAGATTGTAAATGGTGATATTTTCAGGTGTTTGAAAGATTCCATCCGGGGGTTTCTTCGCATGGCTTCATTAACTTCTAATGTTTTGGCTTGGCGCAGTTATGTGGTGGTTCGTATATATCTGTAGTAGGCAACTTATTTCTCCTTATATTTGGTTCTGGATTACAAGCTGGTTTGTGTGTGGGTGTTCTTCTCAATGAGAAGCAAGATTTTGTTTTTGCATTAAGACGACTTCTTAATCGCTGACCTTTTTTTTATTGTACAGGCACCACTGACAGAAGAGGTGGTATTCAGGGCATGTATGATACCTTTGCTTCTTTGTGGAGGATTCAAACCTTATACCATCATATTTTTCAGCCCCATTTTCTTTAGCTTGGGTAAGTCTTCATTTATAATTTATATCGACTTAGCTATTTTTACGTAAATCACCTATAAGGATTTTCTTACTTAATTTGGACCCATTCACCTTAAAATGGATTCATCTGAATAGAAATGTGAGGATTCCCAGAATGAGCACTGCAATAACAACTTTGTCCATTTTCTAATGTTCTCCTAGTTAGTTTATCACTATAAAGAGGAACGTTTCCTAGAGGGGTTTTATACACACTAGACATGGCACCTTTGCTTGTCCGTGGAGGAGGATCCAAACCATATACCATTTTCTTTGCTCGAGTAAATCTTTATTTATCTCTCTATCCACTTAGCTTTATAAA
The DNA here is from genome assembly GCA_023529315.1 of Papaver bracteatum. Lineage (NCBI taxonomy): Eukaryota > Viridiplantae > Streptophyta > Magnoliopsida > Ranunculales > Papaveraceae > Papaver > Papaver bracteatum. The sequence continues at coordinate 54,862 of JAJJWX010003761.1, forward strand.
CCTCAATGACTTATATGGATTTCTGTTGATTTGCCTTACCTTAAATGTTGTGAATGTTATCACTGAGATGAGGAATGTGAGGATTCTCAGAGTGGGCATCATAATATCAGCTTTGTCCAATTTATCCTCCTGCTGTCCTAGTTGGTTTATCAATGTAAAGCAATAGGAACCTTTTATAATGGTAGTATTAGGTTTTCAGTTTTCTAGACATGCTTGAAGTTGGGTTTCCATCGATTTTGATCAGTGTTAAAATTCCATTTTTTGCAGCACATTTGAATCATTTTCTGGAGCTATATTTTCAGCAAAATTATTGTACGTTTCTCAAAGCCTCCTTGATCGTGGGTATGTTTTTCCATCATTTTGTCTCTGCAATTGAATGATGCATTTTGATGGTGTAGCGCTACGATGCAACTAGCTAAGGCTGCTATTGTAGTGTTATGGTGCTTTCTCAAGTAACTATATGTCGGTCCAGTTTAATGTGAATACTGATGGGTCACTCAACTCAGAATGAGCTATTGTTTATTCATGTTTGTTACACCGTACTTTTTGGTTCATATGCATCTTTTCTCTTCATTCGAACAGGTTTGACATATTTATCCCATAGTTTTGATTGCAAATGGGCATTTTCTTAGCTACTGCGTGTGTGTCAAATAATGGCTCATTTGAACCATGTCTAAGGCTGTTTGGATCTGTGTGTGCAGGACGTCTGATAGATCCTGTTGTCGCTCATGTCTTTTTTAACATAATGGGATTGCCGATGCTATCACCACAAAGAAAAGGTACCCACATAATATTTACTGTTAAATCAATTGTTACCTTTGAATCATAAGTGACTTTATTGAATCCATTAATGGGAACATTTTACTCATTCAATGGGAGAATAGAAACTTAATAAAGGAGATCAAACACTTGATCTCTAGTTTTTCTTTTTGTGAGTTTATTTATGTAAGCCGTGATGACAATCAAGTGGAAGATGTTGTAGCAAAACATGTTAGGCATACAGCATTGCCAATTTCATCTGTTGGAAACTTTAATCCTGAAATCGGTAGCCTGCTGGCAAGGGATCTCAATCCTGGTCATTCTTAATAATATTTTTTCTCTTTATAAAAAAAAAAAAAAAAGAAGTACAAGTAGTATATCTACCACTAAAAGGGTGTAGAGGTTAATATGCTCACATTTTAGGCAGAATATAAATGGACAGTGACCGCATGTTTGTTTGCATCTCATTTGAAATCTAGATCTACACCAATTCCTGATCGCATGTTTGTTTGTATCTGACTCGAAATCTGATTCTTAACTTGGCATGGGTTAGATGTCAAAACATTTGCTTTTTATTTTGAGTTAAATTCGACTTGGAATTCGTTTGAGACTGAGCAAGCTACTAACACGAATATACTGTCCTTCCAGAAAAACCTGTAAAGAATTACATTCAATCATGGCTGCGCCGATTCATTTGGACCCATGGGTTCTGGTTACACATGTCATGTGCGGTGAACTCCCGAATCAACACAAAAAAATGGTCATGCATACAAAAACACAGGCACCGTCACACGTGTCATAAAGCCAATAAACCTGGTCCCACAAATCCTGGTGGACCTGGTACCAAAATTCTTACCCGAAGTTCCCGTACATTCCTTTCCCTTTACCAAAGTCTCCGAGTCAAAGGTCAGACCAAAAGAAAGAAAACCCAAGAACACGAAAAAAAGAGAAGAAATTCTCCTGTGTTTCTTCCGTCTCTGAGAAACCGGAGAAGATGAAGATGAAATCAGAAACATTAACATTGATGTTAGTAAATCTAGCAGGTCAGGGATAATGGAAAGGGCAGATGAATCGTTATTACCAGGTGTTTATAAAGAAGTTGGAGCAGCTTTACATACTGATCCAACTGGTTTAGGTTCATTAACTCTTTTCCGTTCAATTGTACAGTCTCTGTGTTATCCATTAGCTACTTATCTTGCTGTTCGTCATAACCGTGCTCATGTTATTGCTCTTGGTGCTTTTCTTTGGGCTTTTGCAACTTTCTTGGTTGGCATCTCTTCTACTTTCCTGGAGGTAGGTGGTACTCTCTCTCTCTCTCTCTCTCTCATTTTTGTTGCTTAATTTTGAATGCCCCCATAAAACCCAATTTGTAGAATTTCATAATTGATTCCACTAATTTGAATTTGCCTGAATTGAGTTGATTCCATGGTTATAGATCTGTTTATTGTGTTCATGCTTCAGTGGAATTTGGGTTTCACTTTTGTTTGTTAGAGTTATAATTTGTAGATCCAAAATCAATTTTCTTCTAATTGGTGCAAGTTTGAAAAATGGGGTTGTTGAGGAAAACTCCAGCAAGTGTCAATGGGTACTGCTAGACAATCAAATGATGGTTGGGTGTCACTTCTAGGAGCCTAGGGGCAAGGCCTGTAAGGTTAAACAACTCAGTTTGTATTCCTATATATAGTTTTAGTGTAAGGTACTTGGAGTCTTGGGACATGTCTAATTTCATCATTTGCGCGAACATTTCTGTTTTAATGGTGAATTTTTATGCTAGAACCTGCAAGGGTGTGGAAAACTTGAATAGAAGACTGCTCACAGCTAGAATGGTTAGCAAATTTTCCCAAAAGGGAGTAGATAGATAAACCACCAACTGTCATTCGGATCTACTTAAAAATGCTAAAGCTTAAGAACTGTATGGTTTACTCAGGTAAACACATTCTTTTTAGCATTTTAATGTTTTTTGATTCAAGCTGTCTCATGTTTGATATTTTTAGGTGGCTATTTCCCGTGGTTTGAATGGGATTGGACTTGCTATAGTTATACCAGCTATTCAGTCCCTTGTTGCTGACTCAACTGATGACCATAATCGAGGTGTAGCTTTTGGATGGCTGCAGGTAACAGGAAATATAGGGACAATTCTCGGTGGTCTGTTGTCAGTTCTTCTAGCTTCTACGTCATTCATGGGTATTGCTGGTTGGAGAATTTCGTTCCATCTTGTTGCAATTGTTAGTGTAATTGTTGGGGTTTTACTCAGATTGTTTGCCAAAGACCCTCGGTTTGTAGATAAAAGTAGTACAGATGGTTCAAGTTTTGCAAAATCAGTATTGTTAGAGTTCAAGGAATTGTTTCGAGAAGCAAAATCGGTGATGAAAATTCCATCCTTCCAGATTATTGTAGCACAGGGAGTTAGTGGATCATTTCTTTGGTCCGCTTTGTCATTCACACCAATGTGGTTAAAACTTATTGGCTTCACTCACAAACAAACAGCACTTCTCATGGGTATGTTTACAGTTGCTAGTTCTATTGGGGCACTTTTCGGAGGAAAGATGGGAGATGTGCTCTCTGTCCGTTTTCCAAACACAGGGAGGATTATTTTATCTCAGATAAGTTCAGGTTCAGCTATCCCACTTGCATGGATTCTGCTGCTAGGTTTGCCTGATGATCCCAACACTGCATTCAAACACGGCCTAGTTTTGTTCATCATGGGTTTGTTCATAACCTGGAATGCTGTGGCTACAAACAAGTAAGCCTCTTTCTTTTACTCCCATATTTGTTTTTTGATTCTTTTGAAATTTAGTAGGTTAAATTTCTGGCTGAACCCAGAGTAACCTATGAAATAATGATCCATGATGCCGTTGGTATCAAAACAAAGCATCTTGACATGGCCAAAATTACTTGCGTGATTAGATGTCATTGTTGGCTCCATTCAGAGTCACGTTTTAAGTCTATTGATTGGTCTATTCTAGGTGTATTCAGTGTTTCTTAAACTTATGCAATTGCTGATATGAAATTGTATGTCGTATCCAGTCCAATAATTGCAGAGATAGTTCCAGAGAAATCTAGAACGAGCATTTATGCTCTGGATCGATCTTTTGAATCTGTGTTAGCATCTTTTGCACCTCCGGTAGTGGGACTTCTATCACAACATGCTTTTGGTTATAAACATATTCCTCAAGGATCAAGTCCGTCAGTTGAGGTAGAAACCGATAGAGAAAATGCGGCATCACTAGCCAAGGCCCTGTACACAGCAATAGCAATTCGAATGGCTCTTTGTTGCTTCATTTACACATTCCTCTATCGTACTTACCCAAAAGATACAGACCGAGCAAAGATGAATGCGCTGATTGAATCAGAAATGGAGCAGTTAAAGTCAGAAAATCTTCCAACTGTAGGTGATTATTCTCAAGTTCGGGTTTATGAAAAAGAAACAGTCATCGATCTTGATTAAGGAGCGGAGGAGGATGGCCGTGATGAGAAGACCTTACTTCCTTGTGAATAAGAATCAGCTGGGTTTAATTACGCCAACCAGGTATCTTCATATTTGCGAAAATGTACATGAAGAAATTTGTTTTGACCTCTTGAACAGTGAAAGGTTGTGTGACTATAATCAACTGATCAATCAATAGTTGTTGTTCCACATAGAAATATCCTTAAAAACCCGATTGAACCCTGTTCAATCGACTGGGGAAAATTTTGTACTTATAACATGGTGTACAAATATAACTTTTCGTTGTTTATTTGTGTATGTTATCATAAATTGATGCTGATTGTATACATGGTGATGATTTTGCTAGGTGGGAAAATGGGGTTTGTCATCTTTGTTCAGACTTTATGGCATCCGGACCGATCATATGGTGAGTGGAACATTATTAATTGGTAGTGAACTAGTTCTAGGATTGATTGTTCAAACTTCAAAGTGTTGAGCAAGTGATAACTTTTGTGTCACTGTCTTTTAACGATATGCAGATTGGAAAAAGGGTGGTGAATTGCAATTTTATGTATGATGCAGTGGAATGCTGTGGTTTATCCTCGCTCTTGTACATTGGATCCTGCGTGACAATGCTTCTATCTCCAAAGAAATCAAGGAAAGAAGAGATTGTAAATGGTGATATTTTCAGGTGTTTGAAAGATTCCATCCGGGGGTTTCTTCGCATGGCTTCATTAACTTCTAATGTTTTGGCTTGGCGCAGTTATGTGGTGGTTCGTATATATCTATACTAGGCAACTTATTTCTCCTTATATTTGGTTCTGGATTACAAGCTGGTTTGTGTGTGGGTGTTCTTCTAGCAAGATTTTGTTTTTGCATTAAGACGACTTCTTAATCGCTGACCTTTTTTTTATTGTACAGGCACCACTGACAGAAGAGGTGGTATTCAGGGCATGTATGATACCTTTGCTTCTTTGTGGAGGATTCAAACCTTATACCATCATATTTTTCAGCCCCATTTTCTTTAGCTTGGGTAAGTCTTCATTTATAATTTATATCGACTTAGCTATTTTTACGTAAATCACCTATAAGGATTTTCTTACTTAATTTGGACCCATTCACCTTAAATGTAGTAGAACGGTAACATCTGAATAGAAATGTGAGGATTCCCAGAATGAGCACTGCAATAACAACTTTGTCCATTTTCTAATGTTCTCCTTGTTAGTTTATCACTATAAAGAGGAACGTTTCCTAGAGGGGTTTTATACACACTAGACATGGCACCTTTGCTTGTCCGTGGAGGAGGATCCAAACCATATACCATTTTCTTTGCTCGAGTAAATCTTTATTTATCTCTCTATCCACTTAGCTTTATAAACCTCAATGACTTCTATGGATTTCTGTTGATTTGCCTTACCTTAAATGTTGTGAATGTTATCACTGGGATGAGGAATGTGAGGATTCTCAGAGTGGGCATCATAATATCAGCTTTGTCCAATTTATCCTCCTGCTGTCATAGTTGGTTTATCAATGTAAAGCAATAGGAACCTTTTATAATGGTAGTATTAGGTTTTCAGTTTTCTAGACATGCATGAAGTTGGGTTTCCATCGATTTTGATCAGTGTTAAAATTCCATTTTTTGCAGCACATTTGAATCATTTTCTGGAGCTATATTTTCAGCAAAATTATAGTACGTTTCTCAAAGCCTCCTTGATTGTAGGTATGTTTTTCCATCATTTTGTCTCTGCAATTGAATGATGCATTTTGATGGTGTAGCGCTACGATGCAACTAGCTAAGGCTGCTATTGTAGTGTTATGGTGCTTTCTCAAGTAACTATATGTCTGTCCAGTTTAATGTGAATACTGATGGGTCACTCAACTCAGAATGAGCTATTGTTTATTCATGTTTGTTACACCGTACTTTTTGGTTCATATGCATCTTTTCTCTTCATTCGAACAGGTTTGACATATTTATCCCATAGTTTTGATTGCAAATGGGCATTTTCTTAGCTACTGCATGTGTGTCAAATAATGGCTCATTTGAACCATGTCTAAGGCTGTTTGGATCTGTGTGTGCAGGACGTCTGATAGCTCCTGTTGTCGCTCATGTCTTTTTTAACATAATGGGATTGCCGATGCTATCACCACAAAGAAAAGGTACCCACATAATATTTACTGTTAAATCAATTGTTACCT